>JACGAQ010000063.1:0-469085 GCA_014119065.1 Orius insidiosus | reverse complement strand
GTTCTTCCAGTACCTTCACCACCTACGACTCCGCCGCCGGTAGCATTGATGCCTCCTTCACCTCCTCTTTATCAACGGAGACATTGGTATGCTTTATAGAAAAAAAAAATTGTTTTAAATACATTTTTTCAGGAGAAGAAATTGAAGAGGAAAAATAATAATGCGAGGTCGCCATCGCCGCCTGCATTTTTCGCCGCCACCAGTCCTTCAGCCGTATGACGGAGGCCTCCCACTTGCGGCACTGGCACGTGTCCGCCGCCTCAGTTGCTTCCTTCGTATTCAACACCACCTCTTTCGCCTCCTCCTCTTACAATCGCGGAAATAAAACCTCAACTTCCACCTCCCCCTTCCAAACAAAGCTTGCTATGATCAGAACTCATAATTTACAAATTAGAGCTTTAGCTTATAGAGAAGTTAGGAGACCTGGACGAAGTGAGTATTATTTAAATTTAAAAAAACAAAAACTATATTTTAAAAACTTATAATAATTTATTTCGTTTTGTACGAAATATTTTATGTCAACAGATTATGAGCCACTTTTTGACCACCTGACAAAGATGAAGGGAAGTGTCGACAGTCGTATCGGAATAATCAAAGATGTCATCAACGATCGCTTCGTTCAAGCGAAAAACTCTCGCTAGCCACCTTGACAAGCAACTTAAAGCTCTCATTAATTCCTCATCGAACCATCATGGGAACAACGGCTCTAGATGAAATCTAAATGTCAGCATTGTATATAATGTACAATCTACATAATGTATATACGACCCACTTGTTATTTTCGTATATTCGGTACAAAACTTTTTATGAATCTGTCGGATTCTATGTAATTGATGAAATAAAAAAAAACATCTCTTTTTAAATATAAATTCTTTATATTTACAACAAAGCGTAACAAAATTGTGAGAAATATAAAATAAAATAAGGAAGTCACTGTCAAAGGTCTGCCCAGACGACGGCTTTTTTGGATTTGTCCACACTCGCGATGTAGTTTGCAAATGGATGCCAAGACACAGCTATCACTGGACACCTAAAAATAAACCTCCAGGATGAGTACAAATTGTAAATTCAAATTTTTAATGTATTAAATTAAATCAATTTTTTAAAAAATAAGTAATGTATAAATTAAATATTGTATTATTTATCTCCCTTGTTTTGTATTTTTAAGGCATTTTTTTTTTAAATTGATTTTGATTAAAACATTTTTAATGTTTTAGGTTATTCAGACGCCTTAGTGGCCCGGATGACGATTGTGGTGAATACCAAGATCGGAATTGACGGACTTCCTAAGAAATCCAAGCCTCTTTTGTAAAAGTTAATTTAATTTACTTTTTTATGAAAACAAAAAATTAAGAAACATGTGTAATTTTAGAAAAAGAAAGTAAGGAAACCAGGAATTCTTAAAGTATAAAGTAAGTATCGTCAAAAATGACGAGTTTACACAGAGAGGATAAAAACATTGCAATCGGTAGATTCTGATTTAGAATCTAAGAAGAACTAAAGAAAGCAGGAAGAGAAAAAATTGAGGATATTTAATTTAAATTCGAATTCCTCTGTGGATTTAAGACTGGAAATTTTTCTTATTGGCTGACATAAAAATCATTCCGGCCGTATTAACTTCCTTAATCTCAACTTTGTCTGTGGTTCTGGCCGTCCGTAGCATTTTTTTCCGGAACACTTTACGGCCTCAATTTTCACCGAATCTTTAGTCGGTGAACAAGAATCTAACGAGGGCGATTTTTGAATTTCGAAAAAATGGCGGAGATATGTCTGTTTGAAATTTAAAAAATTCGCTGGCATTTTTTTTACATTAATTATCATTAAGGAGAAATTTCATACTTACACGCCTAACGAGAGGGACCTATCTTGGGCAAAAATCCCATTATTTCTACCTTGATACTTAGATAAATTAAAAAAAAAAAGAACTAAAAAAATTTTTCGGAAAAAAAGCGTAAATTTAAAAGAGAAAACTCGGAAAATTTTTCAAAAAAAAACTTAAAAAAGTTTTAGAAAAAAAAATTTTCCTTTCCGTTATACTTCCCTTTCCCTTATACATCCCCCTCCTATATTTTTACTTCTCTTTAAGGAAGTTTTCGTTGGAAGCTCTTCAAACTAGTACTTTTTCTGGCTATCAAGGCGGAAACCCCAATTTTTCAACGTTTATATGGTTGTCTTAAAAGCACCCTATTTCCCTTGTTATTTTATGTTATCTTAAAAATTCATACCAAAAAGTTGATTCTGGAAACCATTTATTGAACGCTTGAAAGTATTTTGCCTAAGATATTGGCTTATGGCCTTTTATGGAACCAGTGCAGTTAAAGGGGGGGGGGGAGCTTTTGTTCCCTGAAATCTGCACTTACCTGTTAAAGACTACAATGGGTTATAACTACAATTTTGGTTTTATGTGTTTTTAATTACTAATACGGTTTTGGAACTGAATTTTTTTTTCTTTTCGTTCTAGATTTTTAGAATGTTGAAGAAAATAAGTAAATGGGTGTTAAGATTAAACTTACGTGTGATGCTTAAGGACAGTCTCGAGCTCGCAGGTGTTGGTATTCCAAACGTAAACATTTCCGTCGGTACTTCCCACTCCGACATAATCGGCCGTGTTGCTGAAAACAGCTCTTGTCCAATCACAAGCCACTTTAAAATTTTCAGCACTAGGAGAAAGAAAAAAATTAGTTAAAAAAATTTTTTTTTTAGTTTTTACCTGAATGATGATAAAATTTGGTTGACCCTTAAGTCAATTAGTCGTAACGTGTCATCTCTAACACAGGCTAAAAGTGTTTTAGTATCTAAAAAATAAAACAAAAATCATCTTTCGTCCGTAGCATACTTAAAGGCAATGTTCCAGTAAAAAAACTTTTTTTTTTTACTCTTGATTTATGGTTTATTTAGCCAAAAGATCAACTAAGCCACCAAAAGTAGTACAACAGGCGTTTTTGGGCTAAAAAAAGGCAACAATTCGGTTAAGAAAGTTGTTTCTCGTCAGATATATAAAATGTGTACAAAAATGTAAAATGTGTACAAATAAAACTCAGCCACCGGGTAAATTTGAATTTTGTAGATTTTAGCCGAGTTCCATTTTGTACACCTAATAGATATCCGATTACAAAAGGTGACTATCGAAAATCTGGTAAAACGGAGGTTCCAGGGCAAAAAAAGTCGAGAAAACCACGTTGAAAAGGTCCTAACTTCTACAGTCAAGGAGAATGAAAAATAAGGAAATAGTCCACCTAGGCGTATTACGCCGAAACCGGTCGTGGAATATCCGTTTTTTTTTCATTCTTCTCCCTCTGTAACTTTTATTAACTTAATTTTTTTTCACTTACATCTTTGGAAACAACAAAAGGTAGGAGGAAATGTGGGTTAGCTAAAGGCAAAGGGAATAGAGAAAACTTTAGGAAACAAAATGGATTGAATTACGGAATGAACGTACCTCTAGAAAGATCGAGGGATGTTACTTTTCCTTGGACGACGATTTCATTAATGTTACCATCCGTCCTCGTGTCCCAAAAACGTATTTTTTTATCAAAATGTCCACTTATGATGGTCGTACCGGCCGAATCGCTAATCACGACGTCGTTACAACACGAACCAGCAAACTTAGTTTCAATACCTTAAAAAACAACCCTTTTCTTTCCATTTTGTACAAAAAAAAAAATCACTTACAAGCTCTACTTCTCAGGTCCCACAACTTTAAAGTCCTATCGTGACTTCCGGTCACAACTTTGGTCGGCTCGCCGAGAAATTTCGCCGCTAAAACTTTACCGCTGTGGCCGGTGAGAGTGTGCTGAAAACAAAAATTTTTCATTTATTCCAAATCGTAAAAATAACAAGGAAATAACCAGGGCAATAGGTTGGAACGTAAATTATATACAATTTTAATTTAAAAAAATTTTCCCTGAACTATTTTAATTGGAAAATTATAATACTAAACTTCTAACAACGAAAGTACTATCAAATAGATAAACTATTTACTATTTTGACCTAAAAATGTTAGTTTTTATGAACAAATTAAAAGTAACGCACTTGTAAGGATAAAATTAATAAAATTATTTTTTTCCTAAAAACCAAAAGAATGTGACGATTCCTTTAAATTTTACAAAAAAAAGTTTTTTAAAACCGGTAGTATAACTGGAAAAAAGCGAAATGCGAGGAGAGTATAAAAATAAATAAAAACGTTTAGAATGGGTTTTTGTGTAGCAATCAAGACCCGTTTTTTTTAGGCAGAAGTAGTTCCGCCGGTGTAAAACCAGTTTCGCATCTCGCATTAAAAATAAAAAGATTAAATAGGGTCCACTTTTTTTAAAAATGCTAACAAAATTAACGGAATTATTTGATAGGGAGCAGAAATAGAATTTCCGAGATCCTCTATAAAGCCAATGGTGCCGAGTAGACCAATTGGACTAATATTGAGATTTGTAAACTTAAAATATTTTAATAGAAATCCTTTAAAATAGGATTATAAAAACCTCAAAATCGTTATCTTAAAATCTCTATCTTACAAGAAGTCCCTAAGAATTAATTTCAACAGATTTTAGCATTCCTCAGTTTTTCGGCGACTCGGGGCTTTTTAAAAGGTGTTTTTACGAGAAACACTTGGTTTTATGGATGGTTTTATAATATATTAGGTGTACAAAATGAAACTCGGCTAAAATCTACAAAATTTAAATTTACCCGGGGCTGAGTTTCATTTTGTACACCTAATATATCTTTCAAACAAGAAACAAACGGATTTTGGGCTTTTCTTCTCGTTCCTATAAACACCAGACGTTTTGGTAGTCAATCTTCCGGTCAAATGGTTAGGGAGGAAACTTCGGAAAATGATAGTACCACATTTTAAGAATTTTCTTCAATTAAGGGCTTTTTTTTTTTTTCGCAGTGTTTATAGGGAGAAACACTCGTGGCGTTTGGCTCTTTTTTTGGCCAACAAACCCCTTATTTAATCGATTTTTGGCGACCGAAAACCTCCACTCTACTCAAATTTTTTAGTCGTTTTTTTCGATTTGGCAAACACAAATTCCTTATTTATCATGGTTTTTATTTAAAAATTAAGTATAGCGAAGTCTCGGGCATATATTGAGTAGACGCAAGATTTTAAAGTTTTATGGTTTAATGACAAAATATCGGAATAGGAAAGCAACAATGATTACACTCATATAATTTGAGTTGTGTGTTCTGGAATCGTTTTTCCGAAGTCCATTTTCATAAAAGAAACTAAATGTACGATCGAACGAATTATAAGTGCCATATGAGTGAGAACATGTGTGAAGATATCCCCAAATTTTTCCAGCAATAAAAATAATTCCTTCTTGAGAAGACCGGCATTTTCCAGTGGTCAGGAGAAAACAACGGAGTTTATCTTGATGGATTTTTTGGAAAGCAGAGATGAGTACAGAATCGGCGTCTTCGCGTGAAGAGTAATGGTCACCGCAAGTTTTTAAAGGTGATAAAGCGCACTGTTCAAGTATCGGACGATATAGAGAAACATTCGTACCTTCAATGGGAAGGAATAAAATTTGGCAAGGTTCCACTTTTCGTTCGTAGTCATCCAACAGCTCTTCCAAATCTTCATGTAGCCAATATATCGGCCAGTCATCTCCCAAATTGTCGAAGTCACGAAGATAAAACGACGGAGTAAATTTTTTTTTCGTAGTTACGATAGCATAGTCGTTTGTGACAAGTTGTCTTTTTTCGACTGTTAAAATCTTGAAGTCTTCGTGGCACAGAATATTTTTTATATCGTACGATTTCAAAGGCTCGATATAAAGATGTACTGTGATGATATGTTCCTTCATAAAATCCCGTACAGCGGTGCACCTCGTTATAATTTTATCTTCATTTATCCAAATGGCTGAGCTTGTGTAAACATTGTAAACGACTTTGACTCTGACGTAAGCACCGTATTCCAACAAACTGACATAAGGAAGGCTTGAAACTTGAAGGAATTTTGTGAAAATTAAATATAAAATTATCAACATGTCGTCTATTATTAAAAATGAAATTCGAAACATATGTTTTAGGCGGGTAAGAAATTGCCTTCAGTTTTCCGGCGTTTTTCAAAAACAACGTTTTTACCTTATTTTGCGCGTTTGCCTCGGTGTTTTGCCAACAAAATCTCTTATCTCCAAATCTCCCTTATTTATTATGTTGAGGCAGTTTGGGGCAAAGATTTACCTATCCAACCCCCCCCCCCCAAAAAAAAAAAAAAAAAAAAAAAAAAAAAAAAAAAAAAAAAAAAAAAAAAAAAAAAAAAAAAAAAAAAAAAAACAGGGTTTTTGGCTTTTCTTCACGGTCCCATAAACTCCTACATATTAGGTGTAAAAAATGAAACTCAGCCACAGGGTAAATTTGAATTTTGTGGATTTTAGCCGAGTTTCATTTTGTACACCTAGTAGTTCATTTTTTCAAAATTTTAAACATTTTAGGCGTTAAAGTCCATCAAAAGTTGACCTTCTCCGTGTAAGAAGGTTATTGAAGTATAACCATTAAAAAGGTTAATTTTTAAAGGCTTGTAAATCGTAAACCGTTACAGATATTGAAAAAATGCACTAAGTAAAATCTGTTGGAAATTTAATTTTCTTTAATTTTTATTCTATTCATTTTTTCTCTAGGACGAACTGTTTTCAAGATAAATTTATTAAAAAAAAAATTTTTTTTTCCGAAAATGGTGCATCCTAGAAAAAAATAATTAAGTGCAAATTTATAGAGAATTAAATTTCCAAAAACCAATAAAAAATGCAAAAAACGTAAGGGCAAGCGACCTATGGAAACCCAAGAAGGAAAATTTAATTCTGCCCAGAGAGTAGGCCCCTGCTCCCTCAAATCAGCCCCTACTTTTAAATTAGAAAAAAAAGGTTAAAAGGGTCTTCTGAGGCAAAAAAGAAGAAAAAATGAGGAAAAATGGGGTTACGGAAGGAAGTAGGTAATGAGGGAAAAGGGAATTGCAATTTATTATGTTTAACAAATAGACGGCGGGAGGTAAATAAGGAATGTTTATTTTTAGGCCGTTTATATTATCTAGAGTGAAGAAATAAATAAAAATAAATAAAGCAATTAGTAAGGTCGTTCTCGGTCGCTTTTGATCCCCTTTAAATTCCTAGAGGAGGAGCCGGCTCGCGATAAATAATGAAATCGGCAAGTAATTACAGACACCGGCTTTATAGGATACGCAGTTTGAAATGCCGTTCAATTTGTACTCGTAAGATTTGTTTACAGGCCTTCGTCTGGTATTTAATCGCCTCTTTCTGATCAAACACGCAACTCGTAAGGAGGAATATTGTATAATAGATAATTAGTAAATGCTGTAGGTTTGTCCTTCTATATCTTCGCGTGCAGTAATATGCGAAAGGATACCCCAGTAGACAAGAATCTGCACTTAACTATCATATGTAAACCAGAGCCGTATATTGTTTTTAACGAGTTTCTCTCTTCCCTCATTTCGGTCCGAGAATTACAGGAAATAAGAGCTAATCGTTAGCGTTCAAATTTGCCACTTTCACAGATGTTAGACTCATCATTCCCAACACTGAATCACGTTTGTTAAGAACGGATTTTTAAAATTACTCTTTCAAAAAGCAGGAGCCAACAAATAAGCGGAAAGAATGAACATTTAAAGAGAGAATTTTCATTTTTAATGATTTCTTTTTAAAGGAAAATTCTGTATGTAATGGAGGTTGTTACTCTCAACCAAGAAAAAAAAGCTTTTCCTAAATCTTTCGAGAAAAACGTTTTTGGGGTTTTTCCTTCCCTAATCAAGAAACAATTCCACCACAAACAAATTTTTTTTTGAGCGTTTTTTTCAGTACTAAGGCTGATGATAAATATTAGGTGTACAAAATGAAACTCAGCCACAGGGTAAATTTGAATTTTGTAGATTTTAGCCGAGTTTCATTTACACCTAGTAGTTCATTTTTTCAAAATTTTAAACATTTTAGGCGTTTAAGTCCATCAAAAGTTGACCTTCTCCGTGTAAGAAGGTTATTGAAGTATAACCATTAAGAAGGTTAACTTTTAAAGGCTTGTAAATCGTAAACCATTACAGATATTGAAAAAATGCACCAAATAAAATCTGTTGGAAATTTAATTCTCCTTAATTTTTATTCTATTCATTTTTTTCTCTAGGACGCACTGTTTTCAAGATAAATTTATTTAAAAAAAAATTATTTTCCGAAAATGGTGCATCCTATAAAAAAATAATTAAGTACAAATTTATAGAGAATTAAATTTCCTACAATTTTTATTTATTAGGTGTACTAAATGAAACTCAGCCCCAGGGTAAATTTGAATTTTGTCGATTTTAGCCGAGTTACATTTTGTACATTCATTTTAATTTTTCGGTTTCTCAGGATCAGCTGGGTGCAATAGTTTTGATTTGGTCATTAAGTCAGGATGTTTCAATTTGAACGGAAAGAATCTGAAGAAATCTAACTCAAGAACTTGAGGGAATTTTTCCTATATCCCAGAAGGTTGGCAAAAACCTTCCATAAAAACTCGATATTTGAAATAATGGAAATCATCAAAAGTTGAAATCTTTACGAAGTTCATTTCTTTTAACAGTTTTTAAAAGGCAGAGAAAACGATACCGTTTACGCCCCCGGGCTCATCGCAAAATGAACCGTTCAAAGTAGAGAAAGAAAAAAAATACAACGCCCGAGGTGATTTTCTATCTAATCCTCAATAACTCAATTGCGAAAAAAAAAAAAAAAAAAAAAAAAAAAAAAAAAAACGTCGGACTCCTTTATAATATTTTTTATAAAATTCCCGCCTTGATGGTTTTTTTTTCGACCACCCAAAAATGTCGTAAAATAATTTGTCACTGAAACTTGATGATTTCAGGCCATAAAAAAATTTATGGTTCAAAAGACATGGGACATTTTGCGAAAAAATATTTACCGTTAAATTAAAGTCCACAACAAGGTGACCTAGAATAAAATAATTAATCGCCGGTCCATCCTCGGACCAGTCCAATAAATCATTTTGCGTGGGACTGGGATTCTTTGCAAAAGCGGTCATTAGGTTTTTGATATAAAAAAATATATCTCAATCAATTTTCAAGTTAACTTTTTTTTTGGAATAAATTTTTTTTTCTTCGTGATTTAGGGATCTGGCCGGAGGGTTGTCGCCTTTTTCTTTATTATTCTATTGTCGACCTAAAAAAAGAGTTTGCGTGTGAGCCCTTTAAAAACTACACCGTTAGTTCAAGACACGTGTCGAAAACACGTGGAATTTTTTTGACGTTATTCTCAAATTTAGCCATCCAGAAATAAGAATACGTAGGCGCATTTTACCTCAAAGAACGGTTCTTTTAGATTTTTTTCCCATAATTTTTGATCGAAATAAAGTGAAATATATATATTTCTTTTTTAGATTGAAGACTAATAGATTTCAAATAATTCCAAAAGTGGGTTGATTTTAAGGGCCATTTTTAAATCTAAAAAGAAAGTTATTATTACGCTTAAATTTGCTTCCCACTGCATAAGAAAAAGATCTAAAATTTTTTCTTTTTAACCTTTTTTTACAAGATTTTAGAGTTTAGATATATATACAGGGTGTCCGGAAACACACGGCATACGTCTGGGAGAGCGTTAAAAAGTTGTTTCATGTAAAAAAGTTAAATGAAACCTCCTCTTAATTTAAATCAAAGAATTTGATGGAGTAGTTTAAAATGCGTTTGGATATACAGGTTGCCCCCGACAAAGCATTTTATTTAGTGCATTTTTTCAATATCTGTAACGGTTTACGGTTTACAAGCCTTTAAAAATTAACCTTCTTAATGGTTATACTTCAATAACCTTCTTACACGGAGAAGGTCAACTTTTGATGGACTTTAACGCCTAAAATGTTTAAAATTTTGAAAAAATGAACTACTAGGTGTACAAAATGAAACTCGGCTAAAATCTACAAAATTCAAATTTACCCTGTGGCTGAGTTTCATTTTGTACACCTAATAGATTACGAACAAACCCGTTGGTGAAATATCTTAAAAGGACAAAGAACCCTTTCGATATTTTAAAACTCAGCTACTCACGCCTCTGGCCGCGTTTAACCCCAAGATTGCAGCAAAACTTCCCCCATAATTCATTCAAAGTAGTTTCTAATTGGAAAATACTCGGGACTTCACGATTGAGCGATTTTTCAAAGGCGAAACATCGAAAGACGGGAAGCGTGAACAACTTTCTATTTCGTATATAAAGGATTCGCACACGCACTTACCGTTACGCGAAGAGGATTATAATAAATTCCTTTTTATTTTTTTATTAATGACTCCGGATCATGATTAATTATAAATTAGCTCCCTTGTGAATTGTAATCTCCTCTTAATATTTTATAATATGGACTCCGGAATTAATTTGCATATTTTTGCATGGAACGACCATTGTCTGTTCCCACGCAGGGAAAAGGAAGAAAAACGTTGGTCGGATCGTTTTCGGAGTCTGAAAGTCTCATAAAACACTTTTTTTGGTGAGCTCCTATGTCAAAATGCCCATAACGCTCGTTAGATTTTGGACCAGAAAGACCCAATTTTACCCGGAAAAACTGTGTTTCTTGGCGAGGAGAACTCTTTAAAATCCAATGTAAAGGTTTTTCTTGAGCAAAAAATACGAGCAAAACTCTTAGTTGTCGACCCGGAGATTGAGAAAAACTACCTAAAATCCACTGAAGAAGGAGTTTTCCGGCTTAAAAAAACCGACGTGGAGGGTACCAAATTATTAGGTGTACAAAATGAAACTCAGCCACAGGGTAAATTTGAATTTTGTAGATTTTAGCCGAGTTTCATTTTGTACACCTAGTAGTTCATTTTTTCAAAATTTTAAACATTTTAGGCGTTAAAGTCCATCAAAAGTTGACCTTCTCCATGTAAGAAGGTTATTGAAGTATAACCATTAAGAAGGTTAATTTTTAAAGGCGCGTAAATCGTAAATCGTTACAGATATTGAAAAAATGCTCTAAATAAAATCTGTTGGAAATTCAATTCTCTTTAATTTCTATTCATTTTTTCTCTAGGACACACTGTTTTCAAGATAAATTTATTTAAAAAAAAATTATTTTCCGAAAATGGTGCATCCTAGAAAAAAATAATTAAGTACATATTTATAGAGAATTAAATTTCCTACAATTTTTATTTATGAGGTGTACAAAATGAACGTCAGCCACAGGGTAAATTTGAATTTTGTAGATTTTAGCCGAGTTTCATTTTGTACACCTAATAGTTAAATCATAATGTGAAAAAAGAAGATATTTTTCGAATGGAGAGGTCACGTTGGGTACTTAATAGAATCCGGTTCATTACAAGTTCTGGTCGGTGTTCGGGCGGACATTTTATGTCAAGGGTGCGCTCGCTCGAAGAGATGTCCGGGGTGAATGAAGGCTCCGAGGGTTGGGGGGATCGTGAGCCATAAAGCTAGGGCAAGCACGATCCTCAGCCAAAACATATCTGTTATCTGTTTGTGGACCGTTAGAGCTGTGACAAGTACCATTGTCCTCCGGTCCACACGAGCACCACTATCTCTCACATACCCAATTATAAAATATACCTTGACCTAGGAATGTAGTCCGGGAACAATCCCTAAAATTTAACAGAAGAGCATCAATCTATTCATTAGGGCTCCATTCATAGAACTGGCCTTTTAATATCATTTCGTCGGCTCCTTTCAGGTTGAAAGCAAAGAACTTAGTACAGCTTTTAACAGTCACCGAAGACAAAATCTTCCGAGTTTCACCCACGACTACTAAAAAACCGTTTTCCCTTATCTTTTAGAAGCGAAACGATCTTAAAATTGTCCAATCCACAAAGAGAAAATTGCCATTTTTTCAGGCTCTTCGCGTTATTTCAAACAATGTATTTTTAAGGCCATTATGTCGAGATTGGAGGAAATAAAAACTGGTGTCGCCCATGGGAGGAACATCTGTAGAAAATTGATATTCGCCATCTCCGGGGGCTTTAATGCTTCGCCAAATTCGGAGATAAACACCTTTTTAAAAAGAAAAATACGAGAGAGAGAAGAAAAAAAAACCTGTTACGTTAGCGGAAAAATGATAAAAATTGACTAACGGATCCTTTTAAAAAACAAATACAAGCAAATTTTTGTATCACCTTAAGGAATTTTTTAATTCAAAACTAGTTTTTTTATGCTGATTGACAGTTGCGAATCGTAGAATGAACACATCTGCATAACTCGTGAGGAAAAAACGCTAAATCATTCTAGACGTGTGATATATGTATTTTACCGAGCAGAATCCAATATAAAAAAATAAACCTACGCAAGTAATACTTTTTTCCCCCAGTAATTAAAACGCGCCTGATTTTTACTGACTTCACGATTTAGTCAAAGCTATTGCACCCAGCTGATCCGAAAAAGAGGCTTTTGCTTTAAACCAAACACACAAAAGAAGCTTTTGCCAATGTCCCAACTAATCAGCGTTTATCTTCTAAAACCGCCATTAAGTACACTTTCAAAGAATCTTGATAACCGGCTATTTCGGACCTAAAGATCAAACGGCCTTAACATTTCAATTGAAAGGAATTCTCGTTATGCAAATTATTGCGATACTATTCTAATTAAAGGAGATTTTTTTCGGATCTAAAGGTTGCAGCCTCCGACCGAGAAATGCAATAATGAACTTAAGGAAACATCTGGAAACCATGTGTCGGACAAGAGACGTTTAAAACTCGACTTGAGAATTTTCTTTCGAAAAAAGATGTTAGGTATTAGGAGTACAAAATGAAACTCGGCTAAAATCTACAAAATTCAAATTTACCCTGTGGCTCAGTTTCATTTTGTACACCTAATAAATAAAACTTGTAGGAAAAATTCTCTATAAATTTGCACTTAATTATTTTTTTCTAGGATGCACCATTTTCGGAAAATATTTTTTTTAAATAAATTTATCTTGAAAACAGTGCGTCCTAGAGAAAAAATGAACAGAATAAAAATTAAAGATAATTAAATTTCCAACAGATTTTATTTAGTGCATTTTTTCAATATCTGTAACGGTTTACGATTTACAAGCCTTTAAAAATTAACCTTCTTACACGGAGAAGGTCAACTTTTGATGGACTTGAACGCCTAAAATGTTCAAAATTTTGAAAAAATGAACTACTAGGTGTACAAAATGAAACTCGGCACAAATCTACAAAATTCAAATTTACCCTGTGGCTGAGTTTCATTTTGCACACCTAATAGATTCTGAAAGAAATCTACCTATTTTTTATTGTTAAATGTGTGCCACTGTGTGTCATAGAGAAGTTATAAAATTTTATCGACTTAATCCGTAGTAGTAAAATTGTTGTTTTGACATCCATAAAGATTTTTGCGACGTCTTAAAAACGTCGGATTAATAAACAAAAGGTTGAATAGAGCCGGGATAAATGTTGGCGATTCAATAGAATGGGCGCTCCCTTCTCTTCCTGTCTCCGTTTGAACGAATGTCTTTTGTTAATTGAGTAAAACGGACATTTGCGTAGCGGCGAGTCTGACTTCCCGAAAGGTTTTATACTCTCTTTAAGACAATGGGCGTCTAAATTTGTCTCCGCGCTTGATTTTTACATCCACCTTTTATTTGTCCCAGTCGATGTAAAATCCACCCTTTATTAGCCTAGACGATTGTTCGGCAAATTTGAAGAAAGTTCATCTTTTCAAAAAACGTTCTTTTCTCCCCGATGATTCTATATTATTAAGATATTTATCTATTATTCTTTTAATAATTAACCTTTAAACAGTTTTATTTGAAAAGTCGTAATTATTAGCTCGTGCTAATAATTATGTAAAACACGTCTCTCCGCCGTATCTAATTACAGGTTATTTCGCGCAACAAAAAACGGTATAGCTTAATGATTTTTATTATCAATAATTGTATTGATTTATTATACGAAAAAATTCAAGTTCTTTATGTAGTTTGTTAAACGTTTTTTTTCTTCGAAATCTGTAAATTGCAATGCGTGAAAAACGCGCATGAAAATTGGCATTTCTGGAGGGAAAACGTATAAAAGCGCCCGATAATCCGAGGGAGCAGAAAAAAATATTGGGCAATCCGAGTTACCAGGGGAAGAAATCTGGATAACAGGGCCGAAAAATCGAGGCAAACGGTCATAATTCTGATAAAAAAGAGTTTTCTGCTAACAAAAAAAAAAAAAAAAAAAAAATTGGGAGGGTTTTTTTAAACGAAAGTACTGGTTTGAAGAGCTTCCAACGAAAACTTCCTTAAACAGAAGTAACAATATAGGAGGGCAAGTAAATGGGAAGGCGAAGTATATGAATAGGAGGGGAAAGTGTAACGGATGGGACGAAAGACGGAGGGGAAAGTATATGGGGGGGGGGAGTATAACGGAGGGGGAAGTATAAGGGAACGAAAGTATAAAGGAAGGGGAAGTATTTTTATTTAAAAAATTTCTAAGGTTTTTTTTTAAAGTTCTGTTTTTCGAAAATTTTTTTAAGTGTCAAGGTAGAAATAATGTTCTCTTTGGCCTAAGGATGTGCCTCTCGTATTGGGTAGAAGTATGAAATTTCTCCCTACTAAAAAAAAAAATAAGTAATTAAAAAGTGGCAATTTTTTTTCACCAAAAAAATGTGGCCGTAAAGTGTTTCGGAAAAAATGCTACGGACCGCGTAACGGCCGGCCGGAACCACAGACAAAGTTGAGATCGGTAAAGATCAATATTCGATTTGCCTTTTTATAGAATATTCTGGCTGTTTTTCCGGCTGAGAAACCCTATTTTTTGGGCAATTCTCCACGATTTATTTTTTTGGCCTTTTGTATAAACTTCACCTAACTTCAACTAACCTTATTTTTCACTATTTCTAGCAGTATTCCCCAGTTTTTCTCCCAATTAACCTCCAAGTTTTTTCATTTCACCAAATTTCAGGGCCGCGTCTACCCTAAGAATTTACACCCCAGCCCCTTGAAAAAGGCCCGAAAACCTGCTAAACCGAATGTTTTCTGGAAGAAATATTCAGAAAATCGTACAGCTGAATAATATGGAAAACTTTTAAATGAACCTGTTTTAGCGAAAATAACGAAGAGAAACGCCCGTGAGTTTCTTATTATTCAGGCGGATCTTGGTTTTCTCAAAATTAAAATTGACATTGATACAAAAAGGAATGTTAATTAAAATTTCATATTTGGAACGTCAATAAAAAAAGAAAAATAGGTTATTGGTTTCTACGATCTCAATTTTAAGTTTCTGTCAATCAAATTTTTTCTTTCTATTTATGTATTTATTTATTTATTTTTTTAAAGCAGAAAGCGTTATCTATATGATGAATGTGGGAGTTGAATGAAGCGGTACTTGGACAAAACAACTGGTTAATTATCAAGATGGGGCGGAGGTCGTTTTCTTTCCCGGAGACAAAGATCTCTTGTCAACCATATAGAGGCACCGGTTTGTTTAATTGTCCCTCAGATGTTGAAGAGTCGAGATGGGGGAGATGGTAACCCTCTTCACACGTGCCTCATGCGCCGCGTCCGCCTCCCCCTATCCGTCTCACCATCTCACCCATCCTCGCGAAATGTGCATATAACCTGAAAAAAACAACGCGAATAAAACATTCAAGATTAAACATTTTCTTCCTCATTATGAAAGGTCTTCAGGTTCTAAAAACTGGGTTTTTTTTCTCTCTCTTCGAAATCGTGTGTTAAAAGTTAAACAAATAGTTTTAACGAGTTGTAAGCGTAGGTTTTCGTACAAAAGGTCAAATCTTGTTAGTGTGCCTTCGAGAGGAAACCTTGTGACAAGCGGCGGGAAGTTGTTAGCATTTCGGAAGACCGTTTTATTTTATTTTTATTTATTTTTTTTATTCCTTTTATTTTTTTTTCAACAATGCACGACCCCTGGAGATTTGCCCTCAATTCGAAAATACGAGTAAATTATTTTTTTCCTTCCCCATGAATAAGACATGACATTCGTAATGTTTACCATATCTATGGAAATAAGTATATTCAAAGAATAATCTGTATCCTCAATTCAGAACTTACAACGCCATAAATATCAAGAGTCCGAATATGATAATGTGCAGATTTTCGGGCGACTTATGATTTACAGTTTTGAAAATTCAGTTTTGGCATTAAAAAAGGTGCTTAATCGATAAATTTGTTACAACTTCTTTATTTTCATGTTAAGACATACAGTTTGTAAAGGCCTCTTAAACGAAATTCCGTTTTTTCTTTTGGCAGGAAAATTTCACTGCCTTAAGCCGCGTCTCCACAGACCGAACGAGTTCGGCGAACAGTGTTTGGTGGAGGTGGGTCGTGCTCGCCGAACATCGTTCGCTGTTGGCTTGGTGGAGACGTCCTCTAGAACGTTCGGAGAGAGCGGTTGGAGGTCCCGATGTTTGCTCCACATGTTCGCTTACAGACCGAACATTTCAGTGCTCTGCCTTGTGATTAAAGCGCGAAATACTGAATAAATAGTTTAAAACAGTTTAAAATAGTTTAAAATAGATTTTAAGATTTATTTTAAAATAGATTTTAGTTTAAATAGTTTAACAATATGAGTGATTCAGCGGAGAGCGAAAATAATCTTGACGGGGGCACACAACTCATCCGAAAGTATTCTCGTCCGAATGTCTACTCATCCGAAATGGCCACGCCCCTTTTTCGGATGAGAATACTTTCGGATGAGTTGTCTGTTTATATTTTTTCTATTTCTATTATTTTTCGGATGAGTAGACATTCGGATGACAATACTTTCGGATGAGTTGTAGGCACTCATCTTGACTACTGCTGGGTGTTTTCACGTACTCAGCTAAAGCTGATATAAGGACTTTACACACGTTCGGGACTATTTTTGAAATGCTTTGTTTTGATATCTTAAAAAGGTACATCAAAGTTGTGTGTAAGTTGTGTAAGTTGTGTACGAATCAGCAGCAGCAGCTATACATGCTAAATAGCGACGACGACGCTGTATTGATGCGCTCATCACTTTGCTTTATCACTTTATGCTTATCACTTTACTCAATTGAAAAAAAAAAACAACCCGAACGAACATTGATTTGTTTGCCGAAAAAGTTTGACGAACATGTTTGGTCAACTTCTGAGGAATGTTCGTCTGTTTTTTGTGTTCGCCAACACTGTTCGCCGAACTTGTTTGGTCAGTGGAGACGCGGCTTTAACAGAAACCGCCAAAACACTCCAAAACCGCCTAAACACCCCGAAACATCCTAAGCACCCCGAAACAGCCTAAACCCTCCAAAGCAGCCTAAACATCCCAAAACACCCGAAAACCAAGTGAAAAAAGGATATTTTGAGGAAAACTGGTGTCTGTTAAATCTAGGACTGTTTTTTTTTTCATCCCAAAAGTTTTTGGTTTTAAAATTGAGAAGTGTTAACTAAACGATTTTCTGAATTATCATAATTTCCCTTTTAGAAAAACGCTAATTAAAAAATTGGCCTATTGTGATTACTGAGAGGAAGAAAGGCATCAAACCGACCCACCAACCGTTCCGATAGTTCAACGGTAACCTCATTCCATGATTTTAGCAAAAAAAAAAAAAAAAAAAATTTTTTTTCCTCTACTCTGTTTTATCTATTACATACGATAATTACAAATTTCCTTATTGCTTATTTTACAACGTGGGTTTGAGTTTTTTTTCCGACTTCTTTAATTAAAGCAATCGAGCTTTAAATCTTTCTACGAAGGATAATAAAAGTTTGTATTTAAGGCGTACTTAAATCGAACAAAAACAAGAGGGGCGACCGTGGAAAACGGTTCGCGAACCTACCTGGGAGTCGTTTTTCTATAATCGTTAAAATTTTGCCCCATTGTTTTCTTCAATTAGGAAACATAAGAATCATCGACACCTCCGATGTCTCCCGTATTTCTTAGAAGGTGCATGAAGGAATTTTCCGTGGATGGAAATCCGCTAATCCGTAGAAAGAAATTAACCTCTTGAGGCAACTCCTCCCAAACGGGATTAATTTTTTATTTGAACTTTCATCATTAAAATATGCGTCTTTGTTTTGAAAAAACGTCCGTTTTATGTCGGTCTTTAGTACTAATTGCGTACTAATTTTGTAAATTAATAGGTTCGAGACAGTACTTAAAATGAAATATCAAGATGTGCAATATAATTTATTTTATATCCTTCCATGTCTATCATTCCGGAAAACATAACGCCGTTTGAGGAACGGCTCAAGCTTTGAGAAACTCGATCTTTCATGATTGCAACCGGTACTTTCTGACAGCCAATTTCCTCCGACTAAAATATTTTCATTATTTACTTTGGAAATTACAAGTTGAATAAAAAAATAATTTTTTTCTCTGTTTAAAATGGTTTTTTATTCATTTTGAAAGGAAGGCAACAAATCTTGTCCCGATAGAAGAGATTTCTATTGTGGAAAGACCTGAAAGTCGTAAAGAAAGAAAACTTTCCACACAGAAAAAAAGTGCTAAACTGATAAAAAGCCTGATATATCACTGGCAGCCTGTTATTTAAAGCGATGATCCATCCCTTAAAATACGCCTAAATCTCAACACGCCTCTAAAGATTATCAATAGACCTAAGGCGTTTTTTAAAAAATATAATTTTTTATGCTGGTATTATAAAAAATTGAACAGGTGTCAAACGGTGAAAAAAAGGCGATAAAAACCCTCGGATGAAAATTACACGATAATAAAATTGTAACAATTTCCCTATTTGTCGAGCGTTTACAACTAATAAAAATTAGTTTGGAATGTCGAGTTGTCGCGGGTGAACTTAACATATGCTTATGCTAACTAGCTTAACTGTTAACTTCTCCGCGGTCCTAAAAGGAGTATTTATGAGTTGAAACACTCCGGTACAGAAAAACATTACGTTCCGTTGTCGCGCGGTGCCCGTTGATTTATCTCTAGCAATATTCAATAGTAGGGAAACTCCTCTCGGGGTTTTAAAAGATTTATATGTGGAAAGGGGATTCTGCGGTTCGGGGAGGACATTGTGCTCTCGGAGGCCGGATAGAAACAAATCTTAACAAGCGGTGGTGGATGTTTTTCTGACCGAAAACCACTTCAAACCTACCGCAGCATCAATACTTCCTCCCTTCATCCTCAGTCGTCTTTTTTCGGCCTAAAGGAAACCCCGTGTACTCGATTTCTTCAGTTTTTACCCTGGGAAAAAAAAAATCAATGGATTTTTGGGTGATTTTTCGATCTTTTGGACAAAATACATTTATTTCATAGGGTTTTTTAGACGTTTTTTCTTCGATTTTTCATTTTAAGAATTCAGATAGAGAACTTAAGAGATTTCCTCCCATTTCTGATTTTTTTGGTCTTATTGGCGAGAAACCACCCATTCTTCTGGACTTATTATTACAGTTGGGCTTCTTTTTTTTGAATATACGACGCTAATTTTTTGAGTCTTTTATTGGACATGCTTCGAGAAACGATTGTTCTCCTCTTCAGCCATTTCGAGAAATAATGAGATGTCAAAAATAATTTTCGAAATAGCTGAAGAACAATCGTTTTCTCGAAACATGTCCAGTAACGGACTCAAAAAATTAGTCGCATGTTCAAAAAAAGAAGCCCAACTACTCTTCTGGACGTTTTGCTCAGATTTTTGTCCTTTTTTGCCTATTTTTTAACGTTTTCTCAGTTTTTTTACTCAAAATCCCCTCATTTTGGATTTTTAAATGCTTTTTCTCTATCAAGACTCGCCATTTTTTCGGGAGTTTTTCCATATTTGTCGCCAAATAAAAACCTTAATTTCCCCCCAATTTTTGTTCTTTTCCCTTGATTTCTATTAAATTTTTGCTTTTCAACTATCCATTCTCACCAATCGGAGACCTCTTCGACCAGTAGAATTTTCTACAAGGCACTTTCAGGTCTTTGAACCAGTGCGTGTTATGACTAAATGGAGTTATAGTCGGAAGTTTTGATTATTCAAAAACCTTTCGGTACAACAACTTAAGTAATTACCAATAATTTTTTTCAGTGAATTCTTTCTTTGTTTGTTCCGTATCGTATTAACGTCAGAAACGTTTGAAAAGAGATATTTTATGTTTCCTTTTTTTTCTCTCCAACGTTTAGAATTAAACGCTTTCACAGCAGGAAGATTGTAATTACTATTTTTCTCACCCTCACGTTTATTTATACAATTTCGAACCGAGGGGTACCCTAACTAGTTTTCACTGTGTAGGAACCGCATCACGCATCCCAAAAATGTTCAAAAGGTGTCTGCCTATTCAGTTTGAAGAGGGAAGAGACAGCCTAATGACTGAAACGTTGTTAAAACCGTCGTAAAGAAAGGATTAGAGATTTTAAATAGTATTTAACACATGTCCTAAGGCAAAAAGAATACGGAAATGCTTAAACATTCTTGGGAAATTCTTTTTTTTTTTATCTCCAAAGATTCCATTTTGCTATTAAAGTCCTTTAACTCATCAAAGCTTAACCACTTTTACAACAGAGCTCTTCAATTAAAGGAGAATCACTTTTGCAATTTTCATCTAAAGTCTTGTCTAAGGTTAGTGATTGGAGGTTATTAAAAATATATCAAACTTGATTTGGGGCCCTCTTGTTTTAATTTGTTGGCTATTTCAGAGTTTGCTAAGTCTTCAGCTGTTTAAACCTGCTTTCTTACTCACTCCCCCTTCGTCTCACCCCCTCAAATGGCAAAACTTACGCTTACCTGATTTTTAATTTATCATTGACTTTTTGCCGAAAAAAAATTGAAACTCCCAAAAAACAGGGAACATCTGCCCAATAATTAGACTCGAATATGACTGTTAATATCTCCCTAAGCGATCCTTACATATTTTTTTTTTTCGATCGCCCTTTATCGCGAATCGAAGACGATCCTGACAAGTCTATTCCGATCGATTATTTTCAAATAATATTCACTTGTTAATGCCATTGTTGGAGGATGACTCGCCTTTTGTGGAGTCATGAGAAGCGATTCACACGGTATTTCCATCGAGTATTTGCTCGCCGATTCCTATTGAAGAATCTTGACCCGCGAGACACGAAATCGGGTTCTCTACTTTTCATAAAAGGCGAGAAAAACCCCCGATAATATTTTGAAGAACCGTTAAAAACAGCGTTTATTATTCATTGGAATAAATTAAAGTGTTACCATATAAGACCCCTAATTTTTATATTGTTTTAACATAATTTCATGAAGTCCGGAATCCTCCTACGACGAATTTAAATATTATCCTCTTGACCTTTCGCTAATTCCGAAGAAGTTTTACGAGTCAACACTTGAGAGGAAAAAGCCGAAAACTAATTAGACATTCGACTCACAGATACGGGGTTACAATAAAAGAGAAGATATTCATCTTGCTCAGCGGTTGGTCCGGGCATTGACAAAAAAAAGGGGGGTTATAAATTTAGAGACAATGTTGAGACGGTCTGTCTCCTCACGTACTCTATCAATGCCGTTAAAAACGATTACATTATGCAAGTCTAACTTTAATCTATGTTACTGGTCCACCGGTACGGCCACCGTTTCAAATCTCTCAAGTCTGAGTTGCCGAATAAAAAAAAGGTGGAACCTCGTAAATTATTGACCTCATAAACGGATATAGCGGATTCTGGACGCGTCGACCCCGATGACTCGATTAACCCTCCCATTCAACGCGGATCATCATTCGGGCAAACACTCAACTCCTCGTGAACCAGCAAGCTAATAACCCTGATCCTGCACAAATGCTAATCTTTTTTACGTCCGATCAGTTCATTCCTAATTTAGTCAAACAATTATTTCCTTTTATGTATTAACAACTATAAAATCGTCTTTTTTCACCCCAATATAATAGAACATTTCAAAAAAAAAATGACGAATAACAACGTTCATTGCTTCTAATTACAAATAATAAAGTTTCAAATTTAATGTTTTAATTTTTTAAAAAATCGTTTTTATGTTTTAAAATGGAAGAACGTCACGAGTTCGTTAAAATATAAAATAAATTCCTTTTCGAGTACGGCGGGAATGGAATCTGCTTTACGGAACTATAAATACGGGGATCTCCCTAATGGACTCCCTGCGAGGAGACAAAGGCGAGGCGGGAATCTCCCTGGACGAGCAACATTTCAAAATGAATCATTCCGTTGTAATTTTCAAACGAAATTCTAACCTTGTTAGGCTCTTTTGGCCGTTATTTTTTATTGACTTGAACCTCCTGAGAGCAACAGATTCATGGCAAATGGTTAAACAAAAAGCTTCCTTTTTTCACATCACAAAGGGGATTTCGCCATATTGCCATCGCCGTAGACTGTGTAGAAGGAATTAGAAAATTATTTCAATTAAAAAACGTGCTACCCGACCTCAGGGAACCCCGCGACCAGGGCAACCGGATCAAAGGCAATTTCTAAATGTACTTAAGACTACGTGTTGGATGAAGAATTTTCGGCTTGTGGGCACATTGCACAAATTTTGGGCGTTTCTGTCGACGAAACAAGTCGACATAGCGATTTTAACTTCCTTAAAGAAGTTATTGTGATACGCTCGCCGGCCGGCCGTCCGTAGCATTTTTCCGGAACACTTTACGGCCACAGTTTTCATCCGATTTTCACCAAATTTTCACACAAATTTCTTTAGCCGGTGAACAAGAAACTAACGAGGGCGATTTTTGAATTTCGAAAAAATGGCGGAGATATGTCTGTTTGAAATTTTAAAAAATTCGCTGCGGCCGAACCGTTGCAGTTGGTCCGATTTTCACCAATTACTCCTCACATTTTTTAAGAATTTTCGGTGTAAAAAATTGCCACTCTTTAATTATTATTTTTTTTAGTAGGGAGAAATTTCGTACTTCCACCCTTTACGAGAGGCACATCCCTAGGCCAAAGAGCCCATTATTTCTACCTTGACACTTCGAAAAATTTTCGAAAAAAAGAACTTAAAAAATTTTTCAAAAAAAAAAAGAAAAACCCGGAAAATTTTTCGAAAAAAAATTTTTTTTGACAAAAAAAAACTTAGAAAAATTTTTGATAGTTTTTTTTAATTTTTCTTGCTCGTTGTTACTCTTTAAAATATCATTCTTATCCTTTTGATCGGAGATCATTAAATGAGTCAATGTTCCCAACATCTCGAATACCCAGTTAGCTTTTCAGTGGGTAAAACCCATGTATTATTCATCACCTGTACGGGGGCTTATGAGAAAAAGGGAGAAGGAAAAAAAAGAAATTCAACAGTGGTCTCGGTAGCAAATTTGTTTAAGAAAGACTTGTACTTTACTTATAGGGCAAAATTGGCTGTACGGATTCACACCGTCTCGTTATTATTCTTATCACGCTCTTCGCGTCCATTGTAAACCCGAGTATCGCACATTACGAAGGCAATCTTCGAATAAATAAAGAAATCCAAACAGATATTTATTTAACATATATAAGCAATATGAAAAGGCCTGCGCATGATTCAACTCTACGAACGTTGTTTATTGCTATAAGGTTCATATTAAAATATCCTTTACCGTATATCATGGGGCTTGGATGACATTGACGGAGTATACAACGTTTCTGTCCATCTGCGAGATTAGAATCTGACTCGGCCAAATCTCTCCCGCAGTTCGACATACTCCTTTAACGGTATATTCGCATGGCATGGTACCTTCTTTTTTTATTGTTTCCACCGACGATCTCGTTTTAACGCTAATTAAAACGGCCATTTTAAGGGGGCGTCGTTTTAGGACGAAAACGTTTTAACGGAAGCGCTCCTTGCCTCGATTCGAAGGGCAATTTAAACTTTAATTTACAAGCAAATTGACATAAATTATCGTTTAATGAACATTTCCAACTTATAGCTTTCTTCGTAATGAGGAAACCCAAGTGTTTTTAGTGTTCGAAATAGCATGGGAAACTCAGCCTTCGCAATAATTATTATCGAGCAGAATTTCTATCAACTTCTCATCTGATTTTCAAAAACTTTAAAAAGAAAATACTTTTTTAATTCAACTTTCAGAATATCTACATCATAAATTAAGTAATTAGATTTGTCCGGTTTTTTTCTCAAGTAATTTTTTATATGCCGGAGGGATGCCTGTCCCCACCGTGGTGAACGCCTTTCCGCTAAATATTAGGTGTACAAAATGAAACTCGGCTAAAATCTACAAAATTCAAATTTACCCTGTGGCTGAGTTTTATTTTGTACACCTAATAAATAAAAATAGTCGGAAATTTAATTCTCTATAAATTTGCACTTAAGGTGAAAGGGTGTTGGGAGCTTGGACAAAGAGCGCAATACAAAACGAGAGAGACAGAAACTCAAAATTTAAAACTAGTCTCACTCGCGTAAAAATGAACCGATTTTGATTCCGAAAATTGAAATGAGCATGGTTTCAACATAAGATTTTCGGGTCGATCTTAAAATTTTAAATTTTTGCGCCAAAATCCGAATTTTGGTGCCAATTTTTTATTTTTGACAAATTTGAAAAAAACAGGTTACAGTCAGAATCAGGACAAAATTCTGAATCCAACGCCGTTGGAAATTTTAAAATCGGTTGAAAATTGGCGTCGGAAAGCTGAGAATGGGAATTTCAAAGGAAATCTGCCGCTTAGATATGGTGTCTTCTCGCTCTATTCTTCACTCCGTCTTACTCACTCACTCCCTTCACTATGACCTTCAACCACCGATTTTTACTTTGACAATGCTTACAGAATTTTCTCTCTCGTGATGCAGGACGAGAGGGACAACCCTTTTTCAAAAAACAAAAACTCTAAAAAATTTTTTGGAAAAAAAAAAAAAACTACCTATATACGAGTATTCGTATAACTGCGAGGATGCACCATTTTCGAAAAATAATTTTTTTTTAAAATAAATTTATCTTGAAAACAGTGCGTCCTAGAGAAAAAATGAATATAATAAAAAGAAATCTACCTAAAAATTAAAGAGAATTACATTTCCAACTGATTTTATTTAGTGCATTTTTTCAATATCTGTAACGGTTTACGATTTACAAGCCTTTAAAAATTAACCTTCTTAATGGTTTTACTTCAATAACCTTCTTACACGGAGAAGGTCAACTTTTGATGGACTTTAACGCCTAAAATGTTCAAAATTTTGAAAAAATGAACTACTAGGTGTACAAAATGAAACTCGGCTAAAATCTACAAAATTCAAATTTACCCTGTGGCTGGGTTTCATTTTGTACACCAAACAAAAATAAAAATTTGTAATTTTTCCCCCTAAAAATTCATTTGACCATTTTGCCGCAGCGCTGCTTTTAAAATTTTAAGGAGACTCCGCAATTTTTGCTAATTTCGATATCTACAAAAGGAAGACACATGAAAATGAGGTGAAGCCGGCCGGCACTCCAGACGATGCGAATTGCGGGGTGATCATGGAAGTCTTGCCTTGATTTTTTACCTCAATTTTGTTTTTCCTGGAAAAAGGTGAATGCTTTCAATGATGCGTTCCGTCTATGCAAATTGGAACCGTTATCGGAGGCTCTGTTATAAGAAAAGTGGGGGAGGATGATCATTCAGAAGGCCTCCCAACACGCGGAGATTCGGTCAAGGTCCGGTCATTGTGCACTATGCGTTCAAACCACCTTCTTCACATTCAAACGGAAAATTCCTAACGTTTTTACGCATTAAATCTTTCATATCAATAAACGCACAACCTCTAATAGACCCCAATAAGGTAACTTATGATTTTCCCCCGGCTACCATCCTTTTGAAACTTTTGAAGCCATCTCATAAATATCGTATCGTAATGAGGTCGAAAATTTACGACTTTAGTGACGCAATAAATTGATTCATGACTTGGCTAAATAAATAAACCTTGTGCCTTGTATAACAGAGTTTACATTATATGGAATATATTGACTTATTTTATTATCACGTAAATAGACCATCAATTATTATGGATTACCGTATTTCGAACACAACGTAATAATTTACTCTAAAACGGCATAAGCGTGTTTTTTAGACCCTCCTCAACTTGGATTAATTGCTTTCTTGACAAAATGGGAGGGGTCGAGAAAGGTCCCGTTTCCCCGTTAATGTTCCCTCTCCAAAAATTGATATGAAAGTGAACTCGCTCCCACGCTTCCTTTCCCATTTTTAACTTCCTTAGAAGTTATTGTGATACCCTCCACATTCCTTTTTGTATCAATGTCAATTTTACTTTTGAGAAAACCAAGATCCGCCTGAATAATAAGAAACTCACGGGCGTTTCTCTTGGTTATTTTCGCTAAAACAGGTTCATTTAAAAGTTTTCCATATTACTCAGCTGTACGATTTTCTGAATATTTCTTTAGTCTTTTTCCAGAAAACATTCGGTTTAGCAGGTTTTCGGGCCTTTTTCAAGGGGCTGGGGACGCGACCCTGAAATTTGGTGAAATGAAAAAACTTGGAGGTTAATTGGGAGAAAAACTGGGGAATACTGCTAGAAATAGTGAAAAATAAGGTTAGTTGAGAAAAATTCTTGAAGTTTATACAAAAGGCCAAAAAAATAAATCGAGGAGAATGGCCCAAAAAATAGGGTTTCTCAGCCGGAAAAACAGCCAGAATATTCTGCAAAAAGGCAGTTTTTCGGTTGAAAAATGTGAAGCAGGTAATCTAATACAGTGAAACTTCCCTTAACGGACACCTCTCAAAAGCGGACATATCCCTTCAACGGACAAATTTAGATTCCCCGGCGTTAAAACATAGGAAAAGGTATTCTAAATATTTCTATAAAGCGGACACTCTCAATAACGGACGCGGACAGCCTGAAAAATTCAATTTCACCCCTAAAAATCTCCTAATAGCGGACAGCACGTTTTTTCAAGGACAAAGTTTATTGACATTCTGTTGTTCTAGAAATGTTTTGTTTACATTTTGCATCTTACTTATGATCTTTGACCTTAGTAATCCCTTTTTGTCCCTCACCATGTCTTTTATTTATAAAATTCAGTTTTACTCTAGACTTCACTTCAAAATTACCGACTTTTTAAAAGTTTAATTTTTTTTTTTAATATGTATGTACATATGTAATATCGAATATATTTATGTAATAATACATATTATGTTTTCCTAATCAGAAATTAAACATCATTTTTCATTTTTTTCAAAGTTTTTTTTTCCCTATTTTCCGAAAAGCGGACACCTCTATATAGCGGACAAATTTCCGGTCCCCAGGAGTGTCCGTTATTGGGAAGTTTCACTGTATATATTAGGTGTACAAAATGAAACTCAGCCACAGGGTAAATTTGAATTTTGTAGATTTTAGCCAAGTTTCATTCATTTCAGTAGTTAATTTTTTCAAAATTTTGAACATTTTAGGCGTTAAAGTCCATCAAAAGTTGACCTTCTCCGTGTAAGATGGTTATTGAAGTATAACCATTAAGAAGGTTAATTTTTAAAGGCTTGTAAATCGTAAACCGTTACAGATATTGAAAAAATGCACAAAATAAAATCTGTTGGAAATTTAATTCTCTTTAACTTTTATTCTATTCATTTTTTCTCTAGGACGCACTGTTTTAAGATAAATTTGTTTAAAAAAAAATTATTTTCCGAAAATGGTGCATCCTAGAAAAAATAATTAAGTACAAATTTTTAGAGAATTAAATTTCCTACAAGTTTTATTTATTAGGTGTACAAAATGAAACTCAGCCACAGGGTGAATTTGAATTTTGTAGATTTTAGCCGAGTTTCATTTTGTACACCTTGTTATTCATTGTACGCCCCTAATTAAGTAACCAAAGAGCAAATAACATCATCCTCCGGGGGAATAGAAAAAATAAATAAAACCCCCAGGTTACAAGAATTAAATAAATCCCCCACGTTACAATTGGTATAATATATAGATAGTCTAATAAACTCGCCTTTTTCAGCGTCTTCCACCACGAACATATTTCCCAAATAGGAGCTTTTGAATTTTCGCGGAAACCCACCCCAGACGTTATTTACTCGCATGTTCGAAACCTATCGGGACTTAACGGTCGCAACGCTTTAAATGGTAAAAGAATTGGATTACCTATAACCGTTGACCATTTATTCATCACATTCCTAATTAGTAATTAAAATCCTAGTAAAACGTAATAAATAATTTAAAAGCTTGCCCGTATACACTTATTTTATGGATTTCAACCTTTGCAGGTTTTTGCCTTTAATTACGTCCTCGCGTTTCAGGGATTCTTTCTTTGCATGTAATCGTGCGTATTTATTTATTTTTTTTGTTTTATTTTATTCATTTCAACACGCCATTTATTTTTTAATAGATCGTTATTTAAAAAGATTATTATGACGTCTTCTTTTAATTGGGAAATTTTTATTTTTTGAATAAGGAGAATCAACTCGATTATCTCGATTTCACACTTTATGAAGGCTAATGAGTGATAACGCACGCCGGTTGGGGGTTGTCACATAGCATTCCTACCTGCATAAATCCTAATTAAACTTATCAGACTGAAAGACCACACACGCATTTCTAAACAGGGAGAAGCCACCTCCGACAATTTACACGAAAGACGTTTGTTACAACGGAATCGTTAATTTCTTCTTTTTTTTCTGGATGATGAGCAGCTTGGAATACTAAGTATGTCTTCTACTTCCGGGTGAGGGTGAAGTTTAAGAATGAAATCTTCCGTTAACTTCAGTTTGTGTGATCATTGATCACCTTACTGATAGCCATCGGTGGACGACAGCCACATTGACAAATGAAAATGAAAAATTAGGTCGTTTACAAAACCTTCCTTGACGAAGAAAACCTCTTTCGAACTTCAGGAGTATTCTCAATTTTTCGACTGATACTTTTTTGCGGGTTAAAGGCAATTTTCCTGCTCTTTAGGCGCCGAAAAACTTCATTTTATACATTAGGTGTACAAAATGAAACTCAGCCGCAGGGTAAATTTGAGTTTTGTAGGTTTTAGCCGAGTTTCATTTTGTACACCTAGTAGTTCATTTTTTCAAAATTTTGAACATTTTAGGCGTTAAAGTCCATCAAAAGTTGACCTTCTCCGTGTAAGAAGGTTATTGAAGTATAACCATTAAGAAGGTTAATTTTTAAAGGCTTGTAAATCGTAAACCGTTACAGATATTGAAAAAATGCACAAAATAAAATCTGTTGGAAATTAAATTCTCTTTAACTTTTATTCTATTTATTTTTTCTCTAGGACGCACTGTTTTCAAGATAAATTTGTTTAAAAAAAAATTATTTTCCGAAAATCGTGCATCCTAGAAAAAAATAATTAAGTACAAATTTTTAGAGAATTAAATTTCCTACAAGTTTTATTTATTAGGTGTACAAAATGAAACTCAGCCACAGGGTAAATTTGAATTTTGTAGATTTTAGCCGAGTTTCATTTTGTACACCTAATAAGACTTTTGAGCCATGCCGACCACTTTCGACCAAAAAAAATTTTTTTACCAGATTTTCGAAGTTCTTTATTTTTTTGCAGCAAAAATTTCTGTCATCCAGGTGCTCAAAAACCCCTAATCATCTAATTTCCGGAAGTTTACCTTCCGTAAAAGCCCCTTTCTGATCGGATTTTTCAGAATTTTCCTTTGTTTTTCGACAACCCATTTTTCAGTTCTCACTCTTTCAGCCAATAAACTCCCTTTTTACCAGGTTTTAAGGCTTTGCTCTTTCAACAGAAAAAAAAAAACCTTTTTACCGAACTTTCTATCGATTTTTCCGCCAAGGAAATTTTCAACAGATGTTTTGGGGTTTCCCTCTGTGTTTTGGAGTAGAAACTCCCTTGTAAAGATATCTTTCTTAGTACGTTGGTAAATAAACCCCTCATTTCTGGTCTTTTTCTCTGTATAATTAGCCGTTAAATATTATTTTTGTGGGCTTCCCGGGTAGATGAAGGGTAAAATCTTCCGCTGACTTCATCGATCGCATCGCCATCGGTGATATGCGTCTTCATAGCCACAATGCAAAATGAATCCCCCTTTTTTTTTTCCTGTCAAATGAAAACTTGGGTCGTTTATTTACAAATAAAGCAGCTTGTTACAAAGGAAACGGTTGAGCGGGTTTATAATTAAACAGTCGCTAATTGCCCGGGAACACTACCGATCGTAAACGTCGAGCCGACTTATGACTTGATCAAAAGGGAACGTGATGCGAATGGAAAGCGCCGTTTTAAATAATCCCAATACTCGGAACGTCTTGAACGTAAAGGTCAATTTACTTTCTTCCTTGTAATCCGATAAAATAATTTTCAAAAGTCCCCGAGTTAAGATAATTTCCCGTAATGAGATTCAAATAGTAGCAACGTTGTTCGCGAAGGGAAACACAGCATGACTATTAGCGTGGATTTGAAACGATAGCGTTTGACCGTTTTCTTTATGCGAGGAGCTCGGATATTTGTATGCCGTGATGGCCCCTTGTCCCTCGCGAGTAAATGAAACCTTTTGAATAATTCCAACACCGTACCTATTCCTCGAGAATTCTAACTTTTTTTTAAGGAATAGGAAACAGATTTATTTTTATAGGTCAACTATCCTCTTACTTATAAGGGCAGTTATGTCTGGGGAATTTTTTTTTCTAAATAAGATTGTACTATTTGGTATATTTTTTGGTTTTAAATTCCAAAGGTAGCCATTAGACCAACTATGAATTTTTAGATTGACAACATTCTTAATCTCTGAAGGAGGGATAAGTTAGCAGCTGACGACACTGCTGCTCTGGTGACCGTCCAGATAGGGTTGATTCGATATAGCCTTCCTTCCGATATTTTATCCGATACGATATTTTTAAAAAATATCGGATGAACCGATATATCGGAAGGAAAATATCGGATGAACCGATATATCCGGAAAAAAATATCGGATGAACCGATATATCGGAAGGAAAATATAGGATGAACCGATATATCGGAAGGAAAATATCGGATGAACCGATATATCGGAAGGAAAATGTCGGATGAACCGATATATCGGAAGGAAAATATCGCAAATATCGGAAGGAGAATATCGCGATAATTCCGAAATATCGTGATATATCGCATACATCGCATCGGATGTTGACAGTTATCCGTGTGTTGCCCCATTTTTCATTCGGATTCATATCATAAAATATCGCGATATATCGGTAAGGAATATCGTATCGGATAAAATATCGGATGATCCGATATATCGGAAGGAAATATCGGTACAAATATCGCAAATATCGGTACAAATATCGCAAATATCGGAAGGAAAATATCGATATTCCGATATATCGGAAGTATTGCAACAACCCTACGTCCAGATAAACTTTCTCAAACAGAAGCAAGCTTCGACGGAAGGTTTTTGGAAAAAGAAAAAAAAAATCAAACAATTAGAATGAATGTTGTTAACAGCCCGACGGAGTCCGTTTACGCTCTTTTTAAACGGTCGTATTGAAAGCCGATTTTGTATCCATCCCGAGATTTCTCGCCAGTCAGAATCTCCACGGTAAACCGATTCAGTTTTCGTTTACAAAAGATATTTCACGCCTTTAAAACCCGTTAACAAGTCCTCTATATTTCAATTAGACACTACAATGAGTCAGAGAATGAATATGCATGAACATAATGGCCAATAGATTCAACTATGATGTGCACTATTTTTGCTCCGTTAAGTCAAGTCATACGAAAATGCATTCTTCAATATCAATCAGACATATGAAATTAGCATACTGAAAACTTTTTTTTTTGCCATCGGTGATTTTCACAATAGCCAACTGGAGTTTAAAATTAGGTCTTCAACATAATGAAAAGCCTTGTTTTGTGCATAAAAACGTTTACGGAAGATAATTATCTTCGTGTGAGCATTTCGAGGTAAATGAACCTTTTTCTTTTGTACGCGGGAACTAATTATAAAAAATTAATGTCTTTTATTTCACCGCTTCATTTAATAAACGAGAAAAGTACCCTTAAAAAAAGAGACATTATTTTTTCTTTTTTGCCTTAAATTTTACTGTACTACCCTTGAATCCGGGACTTACATACTATTAATTCAGTGGGGTCAAAAAATTGTTCAACTAAGTTTTTTTTTTCTTTTGCCTGCTTCAAAGCCTTATTGGCTTCTTCCAGGAGCCTGTTTCCATTTCTTTTGCTGCTGTGTGTCAATCAAAGATTTTTAGGATGTTTGGCCGTTTTTTTTTCTTCTTCAGTTTTTCACCTATCTGGCATCCCTTTCCCTCCCCATTGTGCATCTCCGGCAGAACTTAAGTTGCCGAGGCAAATCCTTCTCACGTTCTAGAGATCAAAGTGGGATCAGCGCATTTCCTATAAATATTAAAACGTAAAAATCAGGGCTTCGCTTAAAAAGGGCGATAAGTGCTTCCGCCGATTGTTGGAACATTCCAGGTCATTAGGTTTTCTAAAGATGGAACTGGACCAACGTTAACGATTGAGCCTAAAAAGAAAATAGGTGAAGCACTAAAAATTTTGACGCCAAACAAGGCGCGGGCATAAAAGTTGAAGAATTATTTTACGCATTCGACCTCGAATATGATTTATAAGCTTCATCACAAGCCAATTTTTGATTTAAGTGATAATATGAAAACAAGGTAATTTAATTTACAATCTAATGAACCCTATCTTTTTATTTAATATGGTTCCTATCATTAGTCTACACGGGTTACTACAATTTTATTCAATTACTGGAATTTCATAATATAATAATTTTATTATTCAGAAGGCAAATTTTATTTTCGGCACTTTAATCACCAGATAATCGGAATCCAATCAATACGCAATTTCCTACCTCCATTAGTGAAAATACAACAAAATAAGCGGAAAGACATAAATTATTAACATTCGATTAAAATGCATGGGAATTGTAAGAAAAACAAATTTATTTTTAAAAGGGTGATTGGGTCCGACATTGAATTACTAGGTTTAAACTGCAGCGTACGAATTGTACTCCAGTTTTGATAAATGATCTATCTAAATAGTGTAGCAATTGAAATATTTAATAATTTATTATTTTTAATTAAAAGAAAACAATTTATGTCATTTTAAAATTAATTTGAAAGATATATTACCAACGCTCTTCACGTTTTTCTCGTATTTCTTATTCCTTCGAATAAAAAAATAACCATTTGTCGGGTATTGGAATATTTTTTCGGCCTAGCCATCCGGTCTGGCCTTGCTGGTGGCTACCCGATGATTGGTGCGCAGGAGGAGCCATGAAATGCCACGACAAGCTTGGCTGTTACGAGATAACCAGTAGAAGTTTGAACCAGAAGACTATTTTTCAACCTAATGTTTCAACAGTCTTACTATATTGTAATGTTGTAATGTTTCAACAAATTTTGTATGTAACTGTGATGATGACAAACTTTAGATGTAATTTTTCACTTTACCTAGGGCTCTAGGATTTTGCTAAGTAACCGGCTTCACCGGATGAATAAGGATTTTGCAATGTGACTTTTGTCGGGTATTGGAGTATTTTTATGGTTTAAGGGAGAAGAGGGTAACACTGTAAGTGTCTCCATAAGGTTCATTCTCTTGCTGTGCGTAGACTTGCTTTTTTTGCTGAGTGTAGAAAGGTACAGCCGCCCTTATGCGAGAGGGGGTGAGGACACTTTTCGGATAGAGACCGGTGACTGAGGGTAGTCTGGTCTGTGCTCTCGGTGAAGGTGCGTGAATGGCGAAAGAGGGCTGGAATTTGAGAAGTGCCAGCAGAGGAAGTTCCTGCCCTCTTTTCTCCAAAACTGATTGATTGGTGTTTATTTTAAATGTCGTTCTGGTTCTGAATAAAAGACTGTGAGTAAAGTGAAGAAGTGTTTTATTCCTCGGCCCAACGTCGGAAGAAGGCGAGATTTCGTAGTTTTCCGGCCTGCATCTACACCCTTCCCTTGTTTTTCCCGACAAAAAATATTCCAATACCCGACACATTTTAGTTTTAGTTTTGTTTTGGCAAAGATTCACCCAAATTTAGGAAGTTTTGCCTTCTCCGCAAGAAACCGCCATTTCACGAGATTTTTTAGCGCTTTCTCTCGGCCTAGAGACAGCCTTTTACTCTATTTCAAGATGTTTTCCTTTAGTTTTTTTAACAATCCGTACGGAGGGATAAAAACGCTTTATGCATTATAATTTTTGTAACCTTGGCTCCTATTTACATTCTAGTCAAGAATCAGGTTTCTTTTTTTCTTTCTTTCACTGAGCTCCGAAATCAATCCATTCATAGCCGAAAAAGGAGTTATCTGATTACAACTCTAACTGTAAAGGTTATGCAATATAGGTAGTAGATATCACGACCAGAAGCTTTGGCTTTAATTAAAGAATTGTTAAATAGAGCGTGAAGAGCCGAAGAGGGCCATTGTTCATTAGGCCTTCTCATGGGAGGCGGATTTACCACGTGATACACCCGCAGATACGTTTCCCTCCCTTAAATGGCCACACGTCAAGATTCCACTTTATTTACTCCAACCTTTTATTAATAAATTTAATAATTGAGGTTTTATCCGAACCCCGATAAATCAAAGAAAAAAAATAAATTTTTCTCTTCAAGATTTTCTCATTTGATCAATCCAACTAATGTTTCATCAATAAAACTGTTATTAAAATTAATGTTCCTTATGAATTATTACTGCGTGAATTATGGCGCCATTTTTCACGGGTAAAACAACACTTTTGATTTCGATCTTGACTAGAAATGATCATATTAACTTCTCAGGGGGAAAAAAAATCGACTGATACCTAATTTTAAAGTTTTTATAGTTGCCATATATCAAACGAAATACATTTCATAGTTTGAAAACTCATTTAATAAACTCTCTCACGGTGGTAGCAGGAAGTTTTAAGGAGGGGAAGTATAATTTTGCTCCGCCATTTTTAAATTCCTTAAAGAAGTTATTGTGATACCCTCCACGTCGGGTTTTTGGGGAAGGGTCTTCCAGACCCGGAGGGTCAAATAATTGATCTTTACCGATCTCAAATTTGTCTGTGGTGCCGGCAGGCCGTAGCATTTTTTTTCCGGAACACTTTACGACCACATTTTGCATCAGATTTCCACCAAATTTTCACACAAATTTCTTTAGCCGGTGAAGAAGAATGTAACGAGCGCGATTTTTGAATTTCGAAAAAATGGCGGAGATATGTCTGTTTGAAATTTAAAAAAATTCGCTGTGGCCGAACCGTTGGTCAGATTTTCACCAAATTTTCACCAATTACTCCTTATATTTTTTAAGAATTTTTGGTGTAAAAATTGCCACTTTTGAATTATTATTTTTTTTTAGTAGGGAGAAATTTCGTACTTCTGCCCAATTAGAGAGGCACATGCGTAGGCCAAAGAGCCCATTATTTCTACCTAGACACTTAGAGAAATTTTCAAAAAAAAAAAAAAAAACTTAGAAAATTCTTCCAAAAAAAAAAAAAAAAGCCGTTTTACTTTCCCCTCCCTTATACTTCACCCTCCTATATTTTTACTTCTCTTTAAGGAAGTTTTCGTTAGAAGCTCTTCAAACTAGTACATTTTTTTTATCAAGGTAGAGATAATGGACCGTCTGCTGGAGGGATGTCCCTTTAGCCCGTGGTGAAAGTCAACATTTCTGCCGTCTATTAACCACTGTAAAGTATTTCACAACAACTTTTGTTTTCCGCATGATAACTTGAATTTCAAGAGAGAAAAAGCGGCGAAACCACCTGTTAAGTCTAAAAAAGAAGTCGTGATTTCGAAATGCAAAGGCGGTAGTTCATCTTTGAGATTTCCGAGGTGCGATAACACGTCTTTTAAAAGGTCCAATTTTGATATCTTTTTCAGAATGAGAGAGAAATATGCACACGTTCAGAATAAACAAGAAGCCCTTTTGAAAATTAAGCCGTTTTTTAAAACGTTTATCATGGATTACGAAGGTGATTTACAATCTCCTCGTTATTCTTAAAGTTTACGACCGAATTTTGACCGAAGTGGCGTTCTGAATTACTGAGAGGCTACCTTGTTAGGTAGAACCAGGGGGGTCAAATTTCAAAATTAGATTTCGTTTTATTAGAAGTCAACGAACTCATCTTTTTTTTATAATTAATAGTATTGAACGAGAGGTTTTTTATGTAAGGAATTAGTGAAACAAAGCGCGAACGTTTCCCTATTAGAGAAGGTATAATTCCAAGGAATCTTCGGACTCTGCCCTTTACTTAATGGCATTTCTCAAGCGAACCTCTTAATTAAGCTCAATTACAAATGAACAATATTTAATTGGCGTTTTTTGAAACCACCTAAAAATATATTTTAAGTGAGAACTTATTTCATACTGGTTTTTAATTTAATTTTAACTTTAATATCTTAAAAGGTTTTCAAATCCCTGCTGAGATAAACACGGGAATTCTTTTTTTTTTTTTTTCATCCACTCCTTTTTAAGCGTGGGTCCGTTAGAATACCGAGGGAAATATACTTAACAACGTATCTGCGATAAACTGACTCAGACTTGTGCCGAACGGGGGAAAAATTTAATGCGGAGGCCTTCTGAGTCACAAACCGCCCCGGAGTTGACACGATCCCGAGACGTGAGAACGGTGTCATACTTTTGGCCGACTTCCTCGTTGTTCTAGCTACTTATGTAGTCTTTTTCAGGTTTTTCTGGCAGCTTTATAAGCAATTATTCATTAAAAAAGGAAAAAATCTCCCTATAATAAAAGTTTTAAGTAGGCAAGATTGCTTTTTAGGCATCTAAGAAGTACTCAAAAATCGCAGAAAATGAAAACCAAGAACTTGTAACTTAACTTTTAACTTGTAAAAGCAAAAACGGAAAAAAACTAGTTGGAAAAATCCTGTAAATTGGGAATTCAAAACCAGAAAGACCAAGGATAACAGCCAAAATTAGGAAAAAGGGAGTTTTTCGGCGTAGAGAAAACGCTCAAATATATGGCAAAGTGGGTGGTTTCCAGCGGGAGAGGAAATATTAGGTGTACAAAATGAAACTCAGCCACAGGGTAAATTTGAATTTTGTAGATTTTAGCCGAGTTTCATTTTGTACACCTAGTAGTTCATTTTTTCAAAATTTTAAACATTTTAGGCGTTAAAGTCCATCAAAAGTTGACCTTCTCCGTGTAAGAAGGTTATTGAAGTATAACTATTAAGAAGGTGAATTTTTAAAGGCTTGTAAATCGTAAACCGTTACAGATATTGAAAAAATGCACAAAATAAACTCTGTTGGAAATTTAATTCTCTTTAATTTTTATTCTATTCATTTTTTCTCTAGGACGCACTGTTTTCAAGATAAATTTATTTAAAAAAAAATATTTGAATTATTTTAAAAAATGGTGCATCCTAGAAAAAAATAATTAAGTGCAAATTTATAGAGAATTAAATTTCCTACAAGTTTTATTTATTAGGTGTACAAAATGAAACTCAGCCACAGGGTAAATTTGAATTTTGTAGATTTTAGCCGAGTTTCATTTTGTACACCTAATAAATAATTAAATGAAGGAAAAACTTCCTAAAATCGGGTAAAAGTGATTTGCTGGCCGAAAAAAGCGCCCACGAAGGTTTTCTGCCAAAAACACAAAGAAAAAAAAACGTCAAAATCGGATAAAAGCGTTACCTTAGGCCAAAAGTCGAGTGAAACGACCTTAAATCTAGTAAAATGGGAGTTTCTCCACCAGATCAAGAAAACACCCCACAAAGAAACTTTTGATTTTCTTTTTCTTGTGTTGATCCTATTAAATAATTTTCTTTCATCAATAAAGCTCAATAAATGAAAAGTAAAATTTATTAAAAACGAGTGAAAAGGTTTCCCAAGGTCGAAAATTCGAGCAAAACGACCTTCATTAGCCAGAAAACTATGAAAAAACCCCCGAGAATTGGGTCTTCCATACCCTGAGGGACAAAATGATCCATAGTTTTTTTTGGAGGATTTTTCTGCATAAAAGTTCTGGACATAACATTTTTTTTTATTCAACAACACGAAATCTCGGAATGAATAAAAAAAATCTGGGAAATAGTTTGGTACAGACACCACAGTTAAATAGATGCAAAAAAAAAAAAAAATTAAAATATTAATTAATTACCTTGAAATTATTTTTCGACAGCCTCTAATTTCTGGACGAAGTCCTCCTCGTTAGTCAAGTTTTTTTATTAGGGCCATAAATTTATTGTTAGTTCTCATCCTTTTCGCGTTTTTAGTTCCGGAGTAAATTTCAAAACGTACCCCCATTCCCACAGTCTCCTTGAAGTATGCCTCAGGCAAAACCTAACACATGAACTTCAGTTTTCGTGTTGTCCCGATAGAATCTCTTCTCGTGATTTGTACGGTGGAAAAAAAAACCTCTGAGAACAAATAGAGAATTTATTTTCTATTTAATATAACGCGGAGCAATTAAAGAAGCAGGCTCTAGCGACAGATTCTTCTTTTGTCGGTAAAGTTGAAGGGAGAATTTCAGGAAAGCGTTAAGCCACGGATTCCTAAAACTTCTACCGTGTAAAGAAGAAGAAATACCGCCTCAGCTATTCTATGCAACCGTCGTTACGACTTCAACTTCAACACGTTTTAATTCATTGTTCTTATAGCGTACTTTTTCCGCTTTAAAAAGAACACCTGGCTCCCTAGTGTCGTCACAAAAATCAACGTTTGTACCAAGTTTTTAGGCTAAAACTCTTTTTACGTATTACCGAATATTCTGAGCTTCATTTTTTAAAACTTGGAGCACACAAAAATCCACGTCTCGTCATTATGACATAAAGCTATTATTGGTGTACAAATTGAAACTCAGCCGTATGGTAAATTTGAATTTTGTAGATTTTAGCCGAGTTTCATTTTGTACACCTAGTAGTTCATTTTTTCAAAATTTTGAACATTTTAGGCGTTAAAGTCCATCAAAAGTTGACCTTCTCCGTGTAACAAGGTTATTGAAGTATAACCATTAAGAAGGTTTTTAAATTTTTTAAAGGCTTGTAAACCGTTACAGATATTGAAAAAATGCACTAAATAAAATCAGTAGGAAATGTAATTCTCTTTAATTTTTATTCTATTCATTTTTTCTCTAGGACGCACTGTTTTCAAGATAAATTTATTTAAAAAAAATTATTTTCCGAAAATGGTACATCCTAGAAAAAATAATTAAGTGAAAATTTATAGAGAATTAAATTATCTACATGTTTTATTTATTAGGTGTACAAAATGAAACTCAGCCACAGGGTAAATTTGAATTTTGTAGATTTTAGCCGAGTTTCATTTTGTACACCTAATAATAAAATCACTCGTCCCTGACATTTCAAGTGATTGTCGAATTGTGTGAATATTAAATTCCATTATGACGAGACGTATTTATGACGAAAGGCGGCTCTACCCGAACTGTATGTACTGAAAAAATTTTTCCGACGAGTCTGTTCACATTATCGGCTCCTCTCCCAGACTAATTACGCGAGAATGTCCACCCAATATTTTTTTAAAGTAAAAATCGCTGTTTTTCCATCATCAGATTACAAGATGTCCGGATAAGCGGCTTAACGACGTATTCTTTAATAGCGTTTTAATTTTTCACGATTAAAAATAGATCTTTTTTTTCTTTCTGTCGTTTTCAATAACCTCAGACCGGTTAACATTTTGATTTTTATCTAAACTTATGATTTCACAACCAGTCCTGCATCTTGATTTTGTTATTATTATTTTTAATAAGAAGAAAACGACTAAAAATTTGTCTAAAGGAATCCAGACGATGGTGAAGCTATAATTGTAAAGATAATGGAAATTAATAACCTTTTGAAAATATAAGTACATTTTTGACTCATGTTTAGTAGTTAAGAAAAAAAAAGCGAGTATGTAAAAAAATAAAAATTGTGGATGTTATGTAGTGAAGTGGAAAGGCCTGTTGTTGATGACTCCACGGTTAACTGGTGCTTGTAATTTCTCGAGTTCGCTAACCCGAAGGCGGCCTTCCCAAGGTCGTACGTACCGGCGAGAGAGTCCCGACCCCTCTTTCTATTTTCCTTCCACATCAAACGAGAAAGCACACCCCGAGGGTTTCAAAGCTATTTTCGTTCTGAACTTTTCAGAAGGTAAATAATTATAATAACATATAATTAAAATATCTATTACCTCTCACCCCCTGTTCAGACTGACATGTTGATACTTTAAATACCTCCTTTACTTTTTGGAGGACTTCAGAATATACGAACAAATAGCTTTTTTTGGGTAGATTTTTTTTTTAAATGTCGGGATTTTTATGTTTTATCAGTGTGGTTAGCCTGCCTCAAAACGGGGGGGATTCGACTCAAAGAAATTTAAAATTAAAAAAAAAAGAAGTAATTGGAGAAAATTTTGTGAAAATCGGACCAAAGGTTTGGCCGCAGCGAATTTTTAAAAGTTTCAAACAGACATATCTCCGCCATTTTTTCGAAATTCAAAAATCGACCTCGTTACATTCTTCTTCACCGGCTAAAGATGTTCCGGAAAAAATGCTACGGCCGGACGGCACCACAGACAAAGTTGATCAACATTCGATTTCTCCCTCCGGGGTCTGCGAGACCCCGGACCGTTCTCCAAAAACCCGACGTCGTGGGTATCACAATAACTTCTTTAAGGAAGTTAAAATTCTGAGAGGAATCCTTTAGGACCTTAATTTTTATCAATTTTTGGCAGTCATAAAATTCGATGTTTTGTTTTGCGATTTTTAAGAATCTACAAAAATACGTTTTAAAAGATATAGCCAAAATATTAGATGTATTTAATGAAACTCAGCCCCAGGGTAAATTTGAATTTTGTAGATTTTAGCCGAGTTTCATTTACACCTAGTAGTTAATTTTTTCAAAATTTTCAACATTTTAGGCGTTTAAGTCCATCAAAAGTTGACCTTCTCCGTGTAAGAAGGTTATTGAAGTATAACCATTAAGAAGGTTAATTTTTAAAGGCTTGTAAATCGTAAACCGTTACAGATATTGAAAAAATGCACTAAATAAAATCTGTTGGAAGTTAAATTCTCTTTAACTTTTATTCTATTCATTTTTTCTCTTGGAGGCACTGTTTTCAAGATAAATTTATTTAAAAAAAAATTATTTTCCGAAAATGGTGCATCCCAGAAAAAAATAATTAAGTACAAAATAGAAAATTAAATTTCCTACAAGTTTTATTTATTAGGTGTACAAAATGAAACTCAGCCACAGGGTAAATTTGAATTTTGTAGATTTTAGCCGAGTTTCATTTTGTACCCCTAATAACAAGACTAAGCTTTTGTAAAAAAAAAATTTTCAATTATTTGTAGTCGAATAGAGGAAACTAATTTTGGGAGCGAAAGTGCTGCGATCTCTTGTACTTGTAACATATTGCTTCGGAGAAACGATCCCCCTTAAAATTGTAGTACTCCCATTATTTTCCATGCTTCAGAAATTAGATTACTTGATAGCTACGTAACAGGAGGTAAAAGAAGCCACCCAAAATCCCATTAAGATGCCGAATTCAAAAAACGAAATAAAAAACCTCAAAAATTCAAGCCGCTACCCAATCTTCTAAACTACAGATTTTGAAAGTTCAAGGCGTCCTCGCCTTTTAACCGCAAGAAATTGGAATTTCCCACAGAGATGAGGTTCCGCTTAAAATTAGTGATGGGCGGACACTAGCAGGAAATTTAATATTTCAAAAAATGCATACAAACCTTTCTGGATCTCCATTTTACCTGAAAATGAAAAAAAAGTTATTAACTAAATCTTCAGAAAATAGGAATTTTTAACAGAATTCAAGGGTTTTAAAGCAAAAACTTTAAGTAATGGATTTTTTTTTTCAAATTTATTACTTCCGTGGTCAATTATTTATTTTTTCAATAAAGTTTGGTTTCTAATGGACTATTTTATTGTTCCAACTTGCTACGTATTAGATTTTTATTCCCTGGTCGTTTTCGAACAAAAAAATAGAAACAAACTCCCATCAATTTTATATCTGCTTCAGTTTTTTATGGAGGTAAAAAGAGTTTTGGATGACTCCCAGTTAGGAAGTAAAATATATTTCTTTTGATGGGCGTGGTTATAAAAAAAAAAGTCAATAATTTTAAAGCTCAATTTAACAAATACGTGTCTTGTTATGAGTCACGATTTTCGCCGACGGATGAGCAAGGGAGGTCAATGTAATGAATACAAGGAGCAGCACTTAAAGTGTTAGTCACCTTGCCAAATCCTACAAGGACGGTGTAATGAGAAAAATTCTACTAAGTCATCCGGGCGAGAAGAAAAATGACAGAAGAAGGCACCATTTTGATCAAAGGCGGTTGTCCTTCATTTTTGTTCTTTTTGAAAATAGAAAAATCGATAGAAAATTCACCACACGTGTTTCAGGTTCAACGAGCCTTTCAAATTAAGAAAATATACATTCCGATTTCGTAGGTCCAGCATGCGTGCATTCTACACCTTGATTATCTCCGTAGGAGAGAACGAAAAAAAGACTCCCGCTACCGTATGATTTTAGTAATTTTCGTCCGAGGCGTTAGACGTCAAAGAGGCACCCACACCTAGGCTGTTAATTCGGGACTCTTCTTCGCCCGTGATTAAAAAAAAAGAAGAAAAAAAATCGAAAGAGAGGATTCCCCTCCAATTTATTTATTTCTTCGCTTCGGGAGCCGTCACGAGGCGGAATTCCAATTTGCCGGAAAAGCCGGACGTGCGTTGAAATAATCCCGAAATGGCCTTGGGAGTCCTTGAACTCGGCGTATCTCCGCGAATCTCAAGATGCAGCCTCAGCTTCGTGGAAAAAAAACAACCACGTAAACAGTTAGGCCCATTATTAAAACTTCAAAATCTCAAGAATCTTAGTACGCAAGAAAAAATTGTTTTCCTTCAAATAATTAATTAATCCCACGCATCTTAATAAATAATATTTTGTTGATTCCAAACAGACTTCAGTTATAGCGGGTTTCCATCATTAATTTTTTTTTTTGCAAAATAAAGTAGATAGGTGGTACTCAGTTTTTTGATTAAACCACAGAGAAAAATAACCGAGTAATTATTTCAATTAATTGCGTCTAATTTTTATTAAAAGCAAAATAGTATCTAGAAAATATTTCCCACAATAAGGAGGGATAAAAATAATTACAATCGGGTAAAAGGGCTTCCCTGCGCGGAAAGAGGGAGAAAAAACAAAAAAAGTTGGCAACAATGGAAGTTACCCAGAAAATCTATTAGGTGTACTAAATGAAACTCGGCTAAAATATACAAAATTCAAATTTACCCTGTGGCTGAGTTTCATTTTGTACACCTAATAAATAAAACTTGTAGGAAATTTAATTTTCTATAAATTTGTACTAAATTATTTTTTCTAGGATGCACCATTTTCGGAAAATAATTTTTTTTTAAATAAATTTATCTTGAAAACAGTGCGTCCTAGAGAAAAATGTATAGAATAAAAATTAAAGAGAATTGAATTTCCAACTGATTTTATTTAGTGCATTTTTTCAATATCTGTAACGGTTTACGATTTACAAGCCTTTAAAAATGAATCTTCTTAATGGTTATACTTCAATAACCTTCTTACACGGAGAAGGTCAACTTTTGATGGACTTTAACGCCTAAAATGTTCAAAATTTTGAAAAAATGAACTACTAGGTGTACAAAATGAAACTCGGCTAAAAATTTACATTCCCAAATATGTACATATTTCTATTTTTGGCAAAAAAAAAAAAAAAAAAAAAAAAAAAAAAAAAAAAAAAAAAAAAAAAAAATCAGAGAAAATCGGGTAAAAAAGAGTGTTTTTCCGCCAAAAGAAAAAGGAAAACTCCTAAAATTATAACTTTTTTTATAACACCAAAAGTTGATACCAACCAAACAAGAAAAAATACCAATAATCCTAAAATTCGGGTCTTAAGATTGAGGAATATACTAAAAATCTGGTAAAAAAAAAATTAGAACAACGCCCAAAAATTAAGATAAAAGGTTGTTTTAAAACCAAAAAAGTGTATACAATGAATTGCTCTTATGGCGCAATAAAACATAATGCCAATACTATCTTAAAAGTTGTGTTTTCCTCGGATTTTCTGTTTCTGTTGGGTGTATTAGCTGAAGTAGTGTTGGTTGGCGTCCTAAATTTGGATTGGAAGGATGGAAAAAGCATTCCTAAAGCCAACCTACGCGTTAAAATGTGCACATCACGTATCTACGTTATGCAAAGCTAGTAATGTACGGAGAAGAAAATAATAACCTCGAGAAAATCCTGTAGGTGGAAGAATTGTGATTTATAAAGAACGTAGTGCGATGGTAAAAATAAAGCGGATGTAAATCGTCTGAGAGTGGCCGTTTTTCAGCGCGAAAAGGGGTTCGGTTAATTGGGATAAGAAGGAGGTCGGGGAGGAGAAGGTCGGAGGCAAGGTCGATCCCTTTCTTATACCCCGCCGCCTTTATATCATCACGATCCCTGACGAGTAATTTTAATCCAGAAAGCGATAGTGAATCGATGCCTCAAGCGATCTTTCACCGAGTCGACGTTCCGCGAAGAGGTTATGCTCGATCCGTGATCTTCGGAATTTAATCGCGCATACAGGTTATAGGAGAATAAAGTAATAAAACTTAAAGAACCCACGAGATACGATTCTCTTGAGATTTACTCCAAGTGGAAAGAATGGTCAAAAGGAATTTTTTTTATTTATGTTTTACTCATGAAACTAATCATTTTAATACTTAGTCATGTCTTATAATTATTGATGAAAGAACCGGTACTCTGAAATGCTTGATGGCTAATTTTGAAACATGTGTTGTTTTATTTTAGAAATTGAGATTCGTTCTATATTTCGGTTGCCACCCAAGGTGTCACCTAAGAAGGAGCGTCGCTACAAAAACTAGTTAATGAGACCTTGGTTTAACTGGTGGAAAGTTGAGGAGCTCGCGGATTCAGGACGTCTTTTGTCCGGAATGCGTCTGTCTGAGGTGGGGGACAAAGGGACAATAACGGAAAAGAGAGAGGAAGACGAAGGGAAGAGGAACAAAGAGAGCGAGAAAGTCCGAAGCCGCGGACGGAACGACTCGTGATGAAATGCCGTAACGGCTTCGGTCACTTCTTGGCACCTTTAATTGCCACATGTCCCCAGCTCACGTACGTCCGAAAAAATTTTTCCCTCAAAAATCACCCACTCATTGAATCTTCTCTACAACCTTGTTAATCGTGAAAGCAAATTATGATGACGACAAAATCTATGAGCGCATAAAATTAACAAATGCCGCCAATAAATTTAATTTATCGGCTTGTTTAAACGCTATTGTAACCCGACGACAGCTTATTGCCGAGGCCGAAAGGGACTAAACGGTACAACGGCTAATTATAAACCGAAGATTAGTATTTTGTTTTCAACCTGTCATTAATTATTATTCATCAATTTCGCACGACGAGCATCTTTAAAACGAGAGGAAACCCAAGATCTAAGATAATCGAATTTATTTCTCCTCGATTAAAATCTAATATTTGCATGGCTTCCGGGCGTCAAAAGGTTATTTTTAGCATTTCACTTACATCGTAGATGCCAGTTCTTCCTGTCACCTCAGAACTGCACCCAAGGCAGACTATCGAGATCACTCCTGCGGCCAAGAAATGAGCGGTTTCGGGCGCCATCAACGATATTTTTGACACTTCCTCCCCTGTTTTAGCTTAAGCGCCATTTTTACCAGGTTTTCAAGCGTCTCGGTCTTTCAGAAACCCCCTCACTACCAAAGTCAGGAAGCTTTTTGCCCAAAGAACAACCTTTTAACCCAACTTTGGGGCATTTTTATCAGCCTTTCAGCTGATGTAAGCCAATTATTCCAAAATTTTGCTTTTCCAGGCTAGGTCATCCTACAAGAACCCTTATTAGGTGTACAAAATGAAACTCGGCCACAGGGTAAATTTGAATTTTGTAGATTTTAGCCGAGTTTCATTTTGTACACCTAATATAACCGTTTTTCCTTCAGCCCCCTTCATGATCATCAATGGTACTTTAATTGTCACCCAGAAGTGCAACGTCCGACCGTTGTTTTTTCCTCCTTCGTTTTCTCGTTTCCCAAGGCATCGAAGTCTCCGTCGCCAATCAATTAAGTGGCAGAGGAGGAAGTTAAATAGTCGAACGTCGTTCAAAAAGTATCTTATAGAGCGATCTAATTGATCATTCGTTGAGATAAAATCCGACATCGTGTTTCACAACGTATTTATAAATATTAATGAGGTTCAAAAAGGCACAAATTCAACTCGGCTTGTACATATTTGATTACATGGTTGCTAGGATTAAAATGGTCTTTTTTCCTCGCCAAGATTTATTAACCAGTTCGGTAAGTGTGAAGAAAAAAAATCAATTTTTGTCCTCCCACGGTTCGAGGCTTCTCTAAAAAAACTATTCTTGTTTTTTAAAAGGTGTAATAAAATCATCCAGCAATCTAAACCCGGAGAAGCAATTACGTGATGGGCAGAGTATCAGTTCATAGAAAAAGTTCAAACTTTAGCTATAAATGATGAAGAAAATAAAAATCACTTTATACTACGGAACCATTGCAATATTTCTGAAAGGCTTTAGCGGGGGCAAAATGGCCCTTACTCCGATTTGGCCGAAAAAATTCTAAAAGATGCCTCTTTATGTGAATAAGAACTGACATAAATTTCAAATCAAAAAACCGAACGGTTTTCGAGAAAAACTGGTTTATACTTTTTAGAAAAACCTCAATATCTCGAGAACTAATGATCCCACAGAGCCCAATTTTTTTCTAAAATATTTAGCATCTAAAGACGCATCTTTGAGAATTTTTTGAAATTTTTCCAAAACTTTTAAGTGTGAAAAATTAATTTTTATAACTTTTAAGGTGTCAAAAAAGTGGTTCCCCCAGAGGGGGCGACACCAAATTAATGCAGATTTTAGATGGACCTAAAATGTACCTCTCGTAATTTTTTCAGATTTTTCAAGGTGGTACTTCAGTATTTTATAACGTTTTTTCTGAATTTTAAGGAGTTTAAATAAAATTTAAAGTGAAATTAATTTTTAACTTCACCGCTCACTTTTTTATTGCGAAAAACTCCTTAAAATTCAGAAAAAACGTTATAAAATACTGAAGTACCACCTCGAAAAATCTGAAACAATTATGAGAGGTACATTTTAGGTCCATCTAAAATCTGTATTAATTTGGTGTCGTCCCATCTGAGGGAACCACTTTTTTATTGCGAAAAACTCCGTTATAAAAATTAATTTTTCACACTTAAAAGTTTTGGAAAAATTTCAAAAAATTCTCAAAGATACGTCTTTAGATGCTAAATAGTTTAGAAAAAAATTGGGCTCTGTGGGATCATTAGTTCTCGAGATATTGAGGTTTTTCTAAAACAGTACAAACCCGTTTTTCTCGAAAACCGTTCGGTTTTTTGATCTGAAATTTATGTCAGTTCTTATTAACATAAAGAGGCATCTTTTAGAATTTTTTCGGCCAAATCGGAGTAAGGGCCATTTTGCTCCCCTTATCCCGCTATAGCCTTTGAAGGAATACCTCATTAAAGCCTGAAAAGCGATATGACCTCAGCGGGTCTACGCTCTGCAGCTTACCTATTCTTATTTTATTTGGGGAAACGGTAAAAAAAAATTTTGGTCAGATCCCAAGACATGAGATAAGATAAGGGACAACAATGGCCTTGAGTTACGTCTGTTTAGCATACAATTTGCCCTGACGTCGCTAACGCCACCTCATCCGTTATAAAAGCATTGTTCTACGTTACCCTTTTAAGGGGAGAATTAGTTCTTTGTCCCAACTTATCACGAGGCGGAACATGGAAGATCTTTGGTCAATCAATGAGCATCTAAAAGTGCTTTTTTTAAATCGAGAATAAAGCCGACATTAATCCGGGCGGTCATGACGTTAACGGTGCGGCGGTCTCTCTGCGGGTAAGGGAAGCATCCTAACTGTACACAACTTGGGTTTTTACCCCGAACCGACAATACACCACGGCGGCCCTCAGATCTGAATGTATAAAATATAGCTTTAAACGTCTCTCGTCCGCATAACTGTAACCGATAAATATTCAGGATACGCATGATCATTACATGGGACCGAAACCCCTTCCAAAGACGTCTCGGACATTTACTCCACTTATCCGCCGACCTCTCTCCCACCCTTTTATTTACATACCAAATCATAGAATACGAATGAAACAAAAAGATATCGTAAGTTACTTTCAAATTTTATGGAACACTTATTCGTCTTTGCTAAAACATAAACGCCTTTTTCAGAGGCAAATTTACAAGGGGCTAGGAAGAGTAATTACTTACGCTTTTAATAACAAAGTTTCAAGTATAAAAAGCCATTATCTCATTTGAAGGAAGGCTATAATGATGCTAGATTGGCAGAGGTGTACCCAGTTCTAGGGGCGCTAACGCATTAGGGTGGTAAGTATTAGGTTTACAAAATGAAACTCGGCTAAAATCTACAAAATTCAAATTTACCCTGTGGCTGAGTTTCATTTTGTACACCTAATAAATAAAACATGTAGAAAATTTAATTCTCTATAAATTTTCACTTAATTATTTTTTTCTAGGATGCACGATTTTCGGAAAATAATTTTTTTTTTTAAATAAATTTATCTTGAAAACAGTGCGTCCTAGAGAAAAAATTAATAGAATAAAAATTAAAGAGAATTAAATTTCCAACAGATTTTATTTAGTGCATTTTTTCAATATCTGTAACGGTTTACGATTTACAAGCCTTTAAAAAATTAACCTTCTTAATGGTTATACTTCAATAACCTTACACGGAGAAGGTCAACTTGTGATGGACTTTAACGCCTAAAATGTTCAAAATTTTGAAAAAATTAACTACTAGGTGTACAAAATGAAACTCGGCTAAAATCTACAAAATTCAAATTTACCCTGTGGCTGAGTTTCATTTTGTACACCTAATACAATATAAAGAAGAATAGGCTCGGTAACAGTGTTTTTTTCGGCAGAAAAGCCGAATAAGGGGAAAAAATCCAAAACTCAGTTTCAAGGGGTTCTTCTTTGTAAAGTACGCTCAAAAACGTCGTTTCATGAAATCTGGGAAAATCCGAGTGGAGGGGACTTCTAAAACCCCTTGAAACTCCAAACAATGGCGTTTCTTGACAAAGAGACCAAGAATATCTGGAAAAATCCTGAAAATCCGAGGGGAGGGGAATTCTACTAGGACAAAAATTCAAAAACTGTTGTTCCAGAAAGTATCTGGAAGAACTTTGAAATTCTAAGTAGTATTTTCACAGGAAAAAGACAAAAAGAAAATCGGAAATACGCCCGAAAATCTAAAAAAACCCATAAAGAGATGGTTGTGCAAAACCTATGCACAGAAAAGACAAAAAGACCGAGGAAATCAATAAAACGCCAGAAAACTCGGTAAAAATGACGTTTATTGGACAGAATTTGTTATAAACGTGAAAATCAGTAAAAAATTGGCTCCAATACAAGTTCTTTTTTAAAAATTGGGGAGTTATGTACTCATTTTTTTAAACGCCGGGATCAGATAAAATTAAAAACGTAATTAATGGATGTAGAAAAAAGGAACAAATTTGATGTTAAAACGATAATTCCCTTACAGGTCGCGGAGGATTAAGTTAGGGGGCGGTCGGTTCGTACAAAACTCTCGAAAGAGTCTCGCACGAATCTCGGCTATCTGAATCTAAAGCCCTTGTCTTCCATTGTCTATCTGAGCCATTCTTCATTTATATCTATAACGGTGGTGGAATGTATTTATTACGGCTATGAGCCTTGTTATAGATATAGATTGGAGATAAGAGGGGAAAGTACGAAGGCATTTGATATCCTATTATTTTCGCGCGTTTTCATATATGACCAATTTAAGAGATAATTGGATAAATCGGTCGTTTTACCATAAATAGCAAGCAAAATAACGTATTTCCTATTTTGTAATGCTTAATTTATTTATATTTTATAATAAAAAGGCTTTTTTTTCTAGGTCGGGGGGTAAAAAAACGTATGTTCCTTGAATTCTCCGACCTTAGTCTTCTTCCTACTTCCGTTATGGAGGAAACATCAATTCGGTCCAGATCATCAATATGTCATTTTTTTAAGTAGGCTATTTTCGGGTGGAAAACAAACAGAAAAAAATGCGACCTTAACGATTTTTCATGGGTTGATCCATTGAAAAGAGAAAATTTAATAAAGACCCAAAAATAATGTTCCCAGGTATGTTATTAGTGCCATCTACATAAGGTAGCCGTCGGAATGAAATTACGCCGTTACGCAAATGATCAAATAATAGTTATTCGCTATGCATTACTCAAAAAAGCCGTTAGTTAAGGCCTTTTATTTGTTTTCATTTTCATTCCGTTAGTCCCCCGACGGAAGACGAGCCTGAACCGCAGACGGTAGGTACTCTCAAGAAAGGCTATTGTGGTTTCCGCCTTCATAAAAATCCCATGCGTTTCCCACACTTACAGCGTTTGAATTTAAACGGCGTATTAGTTTACGCCTTTGGGACGTTTCGCCGGTTTTTTATTGGTTATTCAGAAAGACTCCCGGACTTAAAATTACAAAGAACCTCACTTTTTTTGATCGTCAAGCTCATTCACGCATAGAAATTTTTTTCAGCTCAAAAATATACTTCCGATTCGTGCCCCTCAAGAAAAACCGTGTTATGGTTCATTTAAAAACGCGGAAAGGTCTCCTCTTTTCTGCGGTCAAAAATTTTTTTCTCCATATAAAACCAACCTTCGTTTCGTTTTCCCCGCTCGAAAAACTTCACCACATTTTTTCTTTAAAAAAACGCATTTTTAGTCTAAAGATCCCTTCTTATGAGCCAGGAAAATTAGCTATAGACTTTTAGGATTTTTTCCCCTTTGTCTTTCTTACAGCCTTGAGAAGGACAAGGAAAGACCAGGACGACCTGCCCCTAGTAATTTATTAGGTGAACAAAATGAAACTCAGCCACAGGGTTTTGAATTTTGTAGATTTTAGCCGAGTTTCATTTTGTACACCTAGTAGTTCACATTTTAGGCGCTAAAGTCCATCAAAAGTTGACCTTCTCCGGGTAAGAAGGTTATTGAAGTATAACCATTAAGAAGGATAATTTTTAAAGGCTTGTAAATCGTAAACCGTTACAGATATTGAAAAAATGCACTAAATAAAATCAGTTGGAAATTTAATTCTCTTTAATTTTTATTCTATTCATTTTTTCTCTAGGACGCACTGTTTTCAAGATAAATTTATTTTTAAAAAATTATTTTCCGAAAATGGTGCATCCTAGAAAAAATAATTAGGTACTTTATAGAGAATTAAATTTCCTACAATTTTTATTTATTAGGTGTACAAAATGAAACTCAGCCACAGGGTAAATTCGAATTTTGTAGATTTTAGCCGAGTTTCATTTTGTACACCTAATAATTTTTTATAATTTTAATGTAAACGTTTTATTCATGAGAATTTTTTTTTTTTTTTTTTTAACATTTTCCTTCCTGTGCATGTTTACCGTTTTTTCTCCTTTTGTTACCATCTTAATTAGTAGACAGTGTGAAAAATGAGAAAAATTTTTCTTTTAACGGTCCGGATTAAATCCCTAAAAAGGGTTTTAAATCTCGATTCGGATTACCGGAAAAACGAGAGGATATATTAAAATAATGTAAATTATATTGTGTATTGAATATTCAGATTTTCAAGATGTTCGTGTACGATTGTGTTGGGTGAAGAGGCCGTTTTAAAAGCAACTTATGCGAGAATGCGAGACCGCCCTCACATTCTCTTCGTTTCCCATTAACATTAGATTTCATTTAATGCCTCCTGTAACTGTTGTCGCGGAAGCCGTGGAAAAACGGATTCAATGAATCCCCCGGAATAAAAATGTCAACACGGATTTAGTCGGGTTGAGCGCCTTCGGGGACGCTAAAAAACACCCAGGAGCGGGACCACGTACGGATGATCCTTTTCCGTTATTCATGCCACCCTTGCGTCAAACTTTTTATGGAGGAAATTCGTCGGATTTCTAAACCTTTTGAATCTTTTAAGGGGTTTGTAAAAAAAAATTGGACAACTACGTTTCTAGCAAACAAGAAAAACCAAATAAACGACGCTCCAGCACGTCTAACAACTAAACCTAACCTAAAATAACTCCACTTCTTCCCGATTGACTTCAAATTTTAAGAATTTTCTCCCACTACATTTACATGAGCCTTTGATGTCAAATGGTCAACCAGAAGCCGCCATCCACGCAAAAGTGCAAAAAATTAATTTTTACCCAGGTATTATCTTGGTCAATTCTATTGCGCAAGATGTCTATCTTACGGCGAGGACTATTTTTTATAGCCTTCACTGCGAGATAAGCGAGAGATGCGAATTCACATTTTTATAAACAGCTTTGACGAAAACATAATTTCTTAAGTCATCAAAAAATAGTTAAGGTTTGGCTGAAGTTTTTTCCTTTTTCTTTCAGCGAATTTCCAAAGAAATGGAACTGCGTCTGGTCTCACCGGTTGGTAGGACTGGTCATTGGTTCTGGTACTTCGCCAAGTTTAGGATGTTTTCGATGTTTCGATCATCTCGATACTAAGGGTAAAATATTAGGTGTACAAAATGAAACTCGGCCAAAATCTACAAAATTCAAATTTACCCTGTGGCTAAGTTTCATTTTGTACACCCAATAAATAAAACTTGTAGGAAATTCAATTCTCTATAAAATTTATTTGCACTTAATTATTTTTTTCTAGGATGCACCATTTTCGGAAAATAATTTTTTTTAAATTTTATCCTGAAAACAGTGCGTCCTAGAGAAAAAATAAATAGAATAAAAATTATAGAGAATTAAATTTCCAACAGATTTTATTTAGTGCATTTTTTCAATATCTGTAACGGTTTACGATTTACAAGCCTTTAAAAATTAACCTTCTTAATGGTTATACTTCAATAACCTTCTTACACGGAGAAGGTAAACTTTTGATGGACTTGGACGCCTAAAATGTTTATAATTTTGAAAAAATGAACTACAAGGTGTACAAAATGAAACTTCGCTAAAATCTACAAAATTCTTTACCCTGGGGCTGAGTTTCATTTTGTACACCTAATACATACAATCTATCCTCCCTTTCCAATTGGCCGTTTCTAAACTTTTCTGTATGAGCCCATACAGACTGACCTCATTAAAATGTAGCTTTGTGTCCATAGGAATATTTAATTTAAAAAGATAAATAGGGTAAAACTAACCGTTATAACTAATAGATATCCTAAAATGGAATAGTACCTACTTTTGATATTGATATGTGGATAAATGTTCCATTTCTTGCTTAGTGTCGATGATTAAAAGGGTTAAGATACCTACTTAGAATATAACGGTGTTATCAGGTAATTCGAAATAATAATTATAAAGGATAAGCAAAGTATATTTTATATAATAATAAGAACTAGTTTCCGGTCAGGGAGAAAGAACACGTCCGGAGCGCGCACACCAATCACAACCCTCTCGCGGAGAATCTAAATTTCGTGCGTGGGTCGGATATTGGCTACGAACACGAACGAGAGCAGTCAGGCGAATTTAAAGAACCTGCTTACCCGCACTTTATTACTTTAATCGCTTGTCGGCCCGTAACCGGTCGCTGCGAAGGGAAAAAACTATAGTGCCCCAACATTCAAAGAACGTATTCTTTAATATCCTAAAATGGATCGGGTTTTATCTTTAATAGGCGCCTACTGCCATCTACGGCTTAACAACCTATTGGAAAAAGAAACGAGAAGAAAATACGATGCATTTTTAGGCGTGCAATGTAAATATAGAAAAAAAATTTCAGGAAGTAACTATCGCGAAAATGGTGAGAAAAAATTTGCAGCCACATTGTAACTAAGGGTGAAATTATCCAGAGAGAAATAAAAAAGAAGCCTCTTTTAAAAAAAACTATGATGGCGAAGTATTAGGTGTACAAAATGAAACTCAGCCCCAGGGTAAATTTGAATTTTGTACATTTTAGCCGAGTTTCATTTTGTACACCTAGTATGTAGTTCATTTTTTCAAAATTTTGAACATTTTAGGCGTTAAAGTCCATCAAAAGTTGACCTTCTCCGTGCAAGAAGGTTATTGAAGTATAACCATTGAGAAGGCTAATTTTTGAAGGCTTGTAAATCGTAAACCGTAACAGATATTGAAAAAATGCACTAAATAAAATGGTTATACTTCAATAACCTTCTTACACGGAGAAGGTCAACTTTTGATGGACTTTAACGCCTAAAATGTTTAAAATTTTGAAAAAATGAACTACTAGGTGTACAAAGTAAAACGGGTGCCTACAACTCATCCGAAAGTATTCTCATCCGAATGTCAACTCATCCGAAAAATAATAGAAATAGAAAAAATATAAACAGACAACTCATCCGACTGTCAACTCATCCGAAAAAGGGGCGTGGCCGTTTCGGATGAGTTGACAGTCGGACGAGAATACTTTCGGATGAGTTGTCTGTTTATATTTTTTTAAATATTATACTTTAATAAAATAGAAAACAGTGAATACAACTCATCCGAAAGTATTCTCATCCGAATGTCAACTCATCCGAAAACTAACGTACAAAAATTGCTGCGTCGTAGAAATGAGGCAGCGTTCCACCCCAGCAAGTTTTAAACTCCTTTTTGGGCGTACCGAGCTCATTATCCATCCCAGGGCAGCCTACAGGGAGAGCAAATCCTCGCGAGAGGAAAAAAATCAACCCCCTTGTGTCATAAAACGAGCTGATCCTCGCGAGAAAAAAAAATTAACCCCTTTTGTCATAAAACGAGCACATCCTCGCGAGAGGAAAAAATTAACCCCCTTTTGCCATAAAACGAGCACATCCTCGCGAGAGGAAAAAAATTAACCCCCTTGTGTCCAAAACGAGCTGATCCTCGCCCTACAGGGTGAGAAAAAATCCTCGCGAGAGGAAAAAAATCAACCCCCTTGTGTCATAAAACGAGCTGATCCTCGCGAGAAAAAAAATTAACCCCCTTTTGTCATACAACGAGCACATCCTCGCGAGAGGAAAAAAATAAAAAAAAACTCGGCTAAAATCTATAAAATTCAAACCCTGTGGCCGAGTTTCATTTTGTACACCTAATAGAACCCAGCATTTTTATTTCAGAAATGAAGATTAGCGATTTTTGAGAGGAATTTTTCTTTACGATCATAAATTTTGAAAGAGCTACAGCGTCTTTTGTATTTGTGCATGAAAAAGAAAAATTTCGTTAAAAATTCGCTAATTTTCATTTCTGAAGTAAGAAATTTGGGTTCTAACTTGAAAAAAGGACATTAGCAAAGACATCTCGTGATGCAGAATGCGAAGATGCTTGAATTTGTGACAGTTGGAATCTTCGGACAAAAATAAGTGGAATTAAAAAAATGAGTCTCTTAGGTCGATTTTAACGGATTTTAGCGCAAAAAACGCTAAAATTTAGCATTTTTTGAAGTTGTCAGACATGGTCATATGAATAGTCAAATCAACTTGAAATTTTGCGTAGATTACGAATCTGAAATAAAAATAGGGGTTCTCAATTGAAATAACGAAGTTAGGTTCTGTTGGGAGCACCCTGTATATCCAAACGCATTTTAAACTACACCATCAAATTCAATCATTTAAATTAAGGGGGTTTACATTTAACTTTTTTTCATAAAACCACTTTTTAACGCTATTCCAGACGTATGCCATGTGTTCTGGACACCCCGTATATGTACGTATACCCCATTGAGTGTCGATTGACTTGTGATCTTTATCCACCTTGAGTTTTTCCCTACAATGTCATTCTGCGAAATTCCCAAAACTGGAGATTTGTGTGCTTTATGCTAGGGCCTTTCCATTGGCTCGATCTTTCTACAGCGATTTGATCATTTCGCTTCTGGTGCATATGATGGCTTTGAGAAGGAAATGGTTCTAAATTGAGCGATAAGTGCGTAACGAGAGCAGGTGTTTAAAACGAGTCCATAAAGTAACGGACGAGTTAAGGACGTGATCACGGAAGCCGGTGTTGACCCTGGAAATGTATGAAGTTAATTAATAAAGTTTAAATAATACAGTTCGCTGTTCACCCGTTAGACTGGCCACGCACGACTAAACATAACCGGGGAGGAGTTTCTCTTATTTTATTTTGCCAATTTCGAACGCAATCTATAGCCGGAGATGGGACTCCTCAGGTGGAGGGAAAGATTTTTTCGAACCGATATAATTATTAGAGATAGTGAACGCTGAGGGTTCGTGCTCAGAACGCGGCCTCGTTACTTTGGTTAAACCGACCGAAAAATCTCGTGTTTTCAAATCTGCAAGTTTTATTGAGACGTTCATCCCTTTTCGTTTCAATTAACGAACAGGGCGAAATCTTTAGTAGACTGCTTAACCGGTAAAGCACGATTTAAGTTGCCCCGATATAATTTATATAGATTAACCTTTAGGTCGTGCAACAGCAATTTGTTACAATAATAGTCACGAGACTTTCAGTAAAATGGAAAAAAAAGTGGATGGAAAAATTTTATGAAGGAAAACTTCAATTTTCAGTTCAGCGTTTATCGCCTGAATAAAAATTTCCTAAATATAAAATCGGGATAAAAGTAGTAGGTTTGAAGAGCTTCCAACGAAAACTTCCTTAAAGAGAAGTAACAATTAGGATAACGGAGGGACGTACAACGAAGGGGGAAGTATATGGAGGGAAGTATATCGGAGGGGGAAGTATAAGTGAGGGGAAGTATATGGGAGGGGGAAGTTTAAGTGAGGGGTAGTATAAAAGAGGGTGAAGTACCTATAGCGGAGGGGGAGTATAAGGGAACGAAAGTATAACGGAAGAGATGTAGTAGGGAGGGAAAGTATAAAGGAGAATTTTCCAAGTTGGTTTTTTCGAAAAACTTTCCGGGTTTTTTTTTTTTTTTTTTTTTTTTTTTTTTTTTTTTTTTTTTTTTTTTTTTTTTTTTTTTTTTTTAAATTTCTTTAAATGTCTTTAATAATGGGCTCTTCGGCCTAGGGATGTGCCTCTCGTAAAGGGTAGAAGTACGAAATTTCTCCCTACTAAAAAAAAATTAATAATTAAAAAGTGGCAATTTTTTTACACCAAAAATTCTTAAAAAATATAAGGAGTAATTGGTGAAAATTTGGTGAAAATCGGATGAAAACTGTGGCCGTAAAGTGTTACGGAAAAAAATGCTAAGGACGGCCGGCCGGCACCACAGAAAGAGCCGAGATCGGTAAAGATCAATATTCGATTTGACCCTCCGGGGTGTGGAAGACCCTTCCCCAAAAACCCGACGTCGAGGGTATCACAATAACTTCTTCAAGGAAGTTATAAAACGCAGAAAAGGGAGTGATTCGGTTGTTTAAGGTGCAAAACTGAAGAAAAATGACTAAAATTTGGCCAAAAGAACGAATAATAAAAATTTGTGTTGTTAATCAGGAGCTATGGCCATTGGCGGTGAAAAAAACACAGATTTTAGACTGCTCCTGATATTTTATCAACAAAAATTGAATTTTAGTGGTCGATAAAACATAAAAACAACGGAATAATAAAAAAACCATCCAAAAATGGTTATGGCCTATGGGTCTTTCAGTGACGATTGTTGAGATTGCTTGAGGCGGCAGCCAGACAATTTTTAAAATGTTGAGAGCTTCTTTTCCCAGAAATTTTCAAAAATGGCGAAGTTTTCTATAAACTTTGCTTTCCTCTCATTTGAGAAAGTTTCCGTCCTTAGGCTCCAGACAACTTTTATTTTGAACCTTTTTTTCTTCAAGATAATTGGCTTCATCGATATAAATTACGAGATTTTAACAATAAAGGTCTGGTTGCAATAAGGAAAAAATGTTCTTTATGAAATTTATATGTAGTTTCTACTTTCGGATCGATGATCGCGGTCTGAGGGAGAATGAACTTGCGATTTCGCCCGTTAGATCGTGAAGCGGCAAGGTCGCGGTTTTCGGATCGTCTTTCGCATAAACATAACAATAGGATTAAGACAACTTGTTACAGATACCATTATTGAATAAATTATAACGGTTTTTCGGTCGTGCCTAGAAGAGAAGAAAAAAAATCGGGTAAAAATAGGCGCTGCCGAAAAAAATCAATTTCGTCGGGTCGAAAAGGGAGAGAAAGAAGATATCCGTGAAATTCATATTCAAATCACTTGAAATCCACGTGGGCTAAAGCCGTCACACGCTCGCTTTTTCAAATATTTTTGTCTTCCAAAATAAAGAATTCACAAATGAGTAAATCGTGTTATTTTGAACCCTCAAAACGCCCACGGTCCTTCACCGGTTTCGCGGAAAACGTTTTATTTCTTTTATCAAAAAACCCTTTCAAACGAAATAACGGTCTTTGATTGGGATTTGAGCTCCCGGTTTCTCTAGATCATTATACGCTATGGTCATAACGAAACTATAAATAACGAACCCGAATCATTTCTTGACGTGTTAGAAACCATTTTAAGACGATTAAGCCTAATAAATAGGGATAAGATCGGGAAGAAAAAGGCCTCCCAATCAAAAGTTTTTTCGAATCGAACGCCGATAACTGCATTGTTGCTTTTAATGCACCGACAAAACACGATCTCTGTGTGTGGTAATTTATAAAAATTCGTTTTTTATTATCGTGTGAATCGGAAAGATAAACGATGAAAACAGTAAATTTTAAGAATTGACCCCGAAAATATTGCGTAACAAAAGTCTAGAAACGAGCGTTCCTCTCATTAGGCGAATGAGATACGAAAAACCGGGAAAAGGAGATGGGACAGATTTGAGCCTGCTTTTTCCCTCCCTCGAGCTTCGTCTCACCCCTCACAAATGGCAAAACTTACGCCAAGCCAATTTCAGAGTTTCGGACGCCAATTTTAGATCAATTTTCGAACCAGTGAAGTCTCCAGATTAACTGTGAAGTTGAAATTAATTCAATAAGAATTTTTGGTGGAGGAGTTTCCAGAGAAAAAAACTAAAAAAAAAGGGCCACGTAGCGAATTTCACTATCCCAAATTATGAAGAAAACAATTTTCAAAATTAAAATTAGATAGTTTTTGAAAAAGAAAGATCTATATTTTTTAAAATAAATATGCAATAGTTAACGAGGAAAAGAGTATAGAAAAAAATACCATATTCCACGATAAGCCTCGCCAGATGAACTATTAGGTGTACAAAATGAAACTCGGCTAAAATGTACAAAATTCAAATTTACCCTGTGGCTCAGTTTCATTTTGTACACCTAATAAATAAAAATTGTAGGAAATTTAATTCTCTATTTTGTACTTAATTTTTTTTTCTAGGATGTACCATTTTCGGAAAATAATTTTTTTTAAAAATAAATTTATTTTGAAAACAGTGCGTCCTAGAGAAAATATAAATAGAATAAAAATTAAAGAGAATTGAATTTCCAACCGATTTTATTTAGTGCATTTTTTCAATATCTGTAACGGTTTACAGAATTTTGTTTTAAATACAAGCATTTAAAAATTAACCTTCTTAATGGTTATACTTCAATAACATTCTTACACGGAGAAGGTCAACTTCTGATGGACTTTAACGCCTAAAATGTTCAAAATTTTGAAAAAATGAACTACTAGGTGTACAAAATGAAACTCGGCTAAAATGTACAAAATTCAAATTCACCCAGTGGCTGAGTTTCATTTTGTACGCCTAATACGAAAATTTCTTTGTTCATGATTTTGAAAAGGGGAATTGGTTTTTTCTGATGATCAGGGAGGATGCTATCCAATTATTTTCGTTCGTTGTATTTACGTTGTGTGGCTTTTTGCCTATCCATTACACTGATTGGTATTATGAGGGGAGTCGACGTTTCTTTGTAATATCACAGTCCGGGTAGATTTCGTCGTGTACCGTTAAGGCCTTCGAGCTAGACGGTACCGAAACTATTTTAAAATAAGCCCCTTTCGGATTTCGTTTTACGTTTTTCCTGTTTACCGTACGAGAGGAATGACAAAACGTGAGTCTAATCTCAGTTTAATCACAGTTTGATCTAATTTCTGATTGTTCAAAGGGCGGATTTCAAAAGGCCCCTGACGTCTATTACAAGGTAAAACTGTTACTCTGTCACTCGTAATCTCTTTGAACGTTCATAGTCAAAATAATATTTAAAAATGTGAGCTCCGTTAGCTTTCAACCTGTTTTACACCTGAATTTCGGTTCATAGCGGCCTTCATCAACGACTTCTTTTTTTTTCGTTCCTTGACAAGATCGCACGTTTGTCCGAAATGGGTCACAAGTCGCGAAACTCTGTTATCTAGTGCGAATTCCATCTCGGATAGATTGTCCTTTTCCCACGGAACTTCATAAAAATCGTGCAGAAAAACTAAAGCGAAAGTGAATGGTCTACTTCGCTAGTGCATAAGTGCAAAACAAAGGTCCTACAGGCTCTCGGATTTTCTAGTTTTGGACATTTTTCCCAGTTCTCAGTTTTTGGGTAAATTTGAATTTTGTAGATTTTAGCCGAGTTTCATTTTGTACACCTAGTAGTTCATTTTTTTAAAATTTTAAACATTTTAGGCGTTAAAGTCCATCAAAAGTTGACCTCCGTGTAAGAAGGTTATTGAAGTATAACCATTAAGAAGGTTAATTTTTAAAGGCTTGTAAATCGTAAACCGTTCCAGATATTGAAAAAATGCATTAAATAAAATCAGTAGGAAATTCAATTCTCTTTAATTTTTATTCTATTCATTTTTTCTCTAGGACCCACTGTTTTCAAGATAAATTTATTTAAAAAAAAAATTATTTTCCGAAAATGGTGCATCCTAGAAAAAAATAATTGAGTACAAACTTATAGAGAATTAAATTTCCTACAATTTTTATTTATTAGGTGTACAAAATGAAACTCAGCCACAGGGTAAATTTGAATTTTGTAGATTTTAGCCGAGTTTCATTTTGTACACCAATAGTTTTGGACATTTTTCCCAGTTCTCAGTTTTTTCATCAAAGTAGCTCCGTTTTGACGGGATTTTTGGGCGTTTTCGACGGTATTTTGGTGGGGCATCTTTCTGTATACGCAATAGATTGACGCCCAATCCTGATGTGAAACAATTGAGATTCTGGATATCAAACAGATGCGCCTTTTTAAAACTCCAGTATCTGCTCGTAGCTCATCCGCAAACGGCTATTAAGCACTTTGTTGTTTTTCACCTCCGATTGAGATAAAACCTGTGGGAAACGTCGGTGAATAAACGTCCGAAGGCCGTTATCGTAATTAGAGGGTTTTGCCAAAATGTGAGTCAACACGAAAGACTCGTTTTATTTGAGAGACCGAGAGGCGGTTTTAAGCCGTTAAATCGTGGCCCGCCGAGAAGCGACACCGCAGTCCGTCCCATATTTTTATCGACCCTCGTAATTTAAACGCCGGTGCAGAACGACATGCGGGAATATTGTCACCATTTTAATATTCTTTTTATTTAAAACCTCAGGGAATTCTCACTTTCAAAGCCCTTACCGGAGAATATGTAAATCCGAATTTATGATTCTGCTCCTACTTGGAAAAATAGGCCAAACATTGTTTCTCGCTTTTTTTCCTTATTCTGTTTGACAAAGAATTTAACTTTTTTTTCCGTTTTAGCCTACTCTTGTTCTTCCGGTATTTCCTTAAGTCACGTTACTTAAAGTCGAGAAACTGTTCAACACGCAAAGTGTTTGTTTCCCACTTAACATTTTTCATCTAAATAGTCCTTGGACTATATTTTCTTACTAAATTTGTGATGGTTAAAAAGGGAATAAAGTATTAAAAGGCGATAATGGAAGATTGTTTTATGAAGTGAGACCATATGTGAGGACGTAATTGCAGTCTTAGGGGTGCATTTAACCTGTCAGCGCTCCTATAACTGTAAGTTTTACAATAGGAAAGGGTCAACGTCTTATAAAAGCGTATCACCTATAACATGTTCGGGTCACCGGGTTGTCGAATCTTTTCGGGGCTCATGACTCCACAAAACTGGGTTATAAATTACAACCACCTTCACCTTTCTTTCGTCTCTTTTTTTTATTTTCCCACGCATTTCTTTTTTCAGACATATATATTTTTAAAATAATAAATGCAAGCGTTAATGCCCTACGATCTTACGAGATAAAGTATGTTATCTGGCTAATTAAAGCGAATTTATTGCAAGAACTCTTTCTTTTAATAACATGAGAAATCCTTATCAAAAGCAATAAAAAGTTTTTAGGGAAAAGTAGTAATTATATCTCTTCTGATTGAAAATTACAAAAATAATAAACCTGGAAAAAGTAGGAAGATTTGTGAGCCTTCCAGTTCCGAAGTAACTGTCATGTTGGCTTTAGATCAGCTAAATCTAGTAAAATTTGGATTTCTTTGTTGAAAACGCCCTTAAACCCAATATAGTTGGTGATTCTTCACCAGAAGATCGAGGAAAACATTCAGAAAACTAGAAAAAAAACCAGAAGAAGGAGCGTGAATGTTCTCCAGTTCTACAATTTTAATGCCTTCCAGTAGCTAAACTATGGGTCATACGCAAAAAACCATTAAGTACATTTTTACACAAAATTTTGTCAACTACAATTTCTATTTTGAAATTTTTTCTCCTCGAACTACGGTTTTTGAGATAATTGGGAAAGAAACGGCCCTTCAAAGCCGTATCTCCCCGTTGGTTAAGGTGACCAGAATTCCAAAATTCCAAAGCGGGATGCTATGAAACGAATACGAGGTAAAGAAAAGTCCGGAAACGGTGTTTCTAGACCAGAAAATGAGGGATGATAAAACGTGTGTTTTTACACCAAAAGATTAAGAAAATAATGACCCTGCGGTAGCAGGGACTAAAAGGTAGATTTCTTTTCATGATTAAAATTAATATGTATAAACACAAAATATATAATTATGTTATAAAAATGATGATATAAGAAAAATTGCGCCACTGAGCCCCTAGAAAAACATCTGATAATTTTATTAATAAAATATTTAATAATTTCCCGGTATAAATTCAAATTTTTTTTAAAGTTTAGCTAGTTCAATATTTTGCGCCTGGCTCGTCCAAACCTGCTTTAATTAATTTTTTACACACCCTCGCAGAGGTCTTAAAGTTTTTTTTTGCAAAAGGACTAGGATTTCAATAGAAAATGCCAATTTTGTCTTTTAAGCCCTAAGTAAAGTAGGTGAATCGCTGGTCCGATTTCAGCCATTAACGAACTCGTCCGAGCTATTGAGATAAAAACTCTAAATACCGGATATCGTCACCCTCACATTAAAATTGCTCCAGTTATCGTGCTAATATATACATACATATATATAAACTTGGTACATTACAATAGGTAGATTTTTGAAGAAAAGAAATCTACCTAAAAAGGCCTAAAAGCCGGTGCTGATGCTCTAAAACCCGAAAAAATTCCATATTTTTTTTTAATCATTTAAAGAAGTTAGGGCGTTAAACGACTCGTTAATGTCAAATTCCCTAAAAGGATGGAAAAATTGCGGCTAATCTCTGAAGGACTTGGCTTTTTTTTTCGCCTTGTCGTCCGTCCTTTTGTTACCCATGGTAATTGTATCGGATTTGAGCGACCTAGTGGCCCACTAATGGGACAAAAGCTTGAAGGGGAAATATTAATTGAAAAAATGGCCCCGGGGTCCCGTGGAAGAGCGCTTAACGGTGTTTACAATGCCTTTCCGCCCGGGCACGGACCAAAAAAACGACAATGATTTTTACACGACCTGAACGGTCTTTAAATTTTTTTTTCTTCTTCTCCTACCTTTTTAAAAATTAATTTTTTATAAAATCGTGACTCAAGATACTCAATTTCTAAGTGGTACTACATTTTATATGTCATCTCAATAATACGTGACATAATTTGTCATTCAAAAAATCCAAAACCACCTGAACTATCCTCACGAAACTTCGGTTTAATAGAGACATCGGGAGAAAAATATCATTCAATAGTCACGTAGGTAATACTTGTAACCACAGATGTTGACTACTAAACTTCTCGGCAAAGATTTATCTTGACGTATTTGTAATAAATTTTTAAAATAGCAAACATACCTAATATTACTAAGTTTTTTTAAATAATGAACCCTGAAGGAAAATTTGTTTAATATTGTTGTTAAACGCGCAAATTTAAATGGGGAAAGAAAACCCATTTTACCTGATTAAAAGTTTTCTTCAGTTTTTTGGCCGATAAACGCTATTTTTAGGATCCTACTAGCTTCGAACCTTTCAAAAAATTACCTGATTCCCGATTTCGTGACCAAATCAAAACCATTGCATCCAGCTGATCAAAATCTTTCTTAAATTTTTCGTGTACATCCGTGGAACAACAATGACGCCAAAATATTTAAGGGTGTAAAAATTAACAAAAGAAGCCCATTATCATTTTAATTCATTTTTAAGTTAAAAAAAAATGCATCGCGTTTGATAGTGGTTGAAGAAGTAAAAATTAAAGCGACCGCAAAGCGTTTCGTTGCAAAATCGACACGACCGCAGAGCACAGGTGAGCCCGAACGATGAACACTTCCCCCATTATTATCAGTTCTGTTACTTCTATGAATACGTTCATTTATGCGTTAAAACGGCCACCGGACTCCAGCTACTTTAAATGCCATCTTCCGCCCCAGGATTATATTTTTCCACAGTCCAGTTCGAACCGCCAAATAGCAGTTCGTCTTTTTAACTTCCTTAAAGAAGTTATTGTGATACCCTCCATGTCGGGTTTTGGGGAAGGTTCTTCCAGACCCGGAGGGTCAAATCATTGATCTTTACCGATCTCAACTTTGTCTGTGGTTTCGGCCGGCCGTAGCATTTTCCGGGAACACTTCACGGCCACAGTTTTGAACCAATTTTCACAAAATCTTCCTTAGTCTGTGGACAAAAAACTAACGAGAGTGATTTTTGAATTTCGAAAAATTGGCGGAGATATGTCTGTTTGAAATTTTAAAAAATTCGCTGGGGCCGAACCGTTGGTCCGATTTTCACCAAAGACTCCTTATATTTTTTACTAATTTTTGAAGTAAAAAATTGCCACTTTTTAGTTATCCTTTTTATAGTAGGGAGAAATTTCATAATTCCACCCGTTACGAGAGGCACATCTCTTGGGCAAAGAGCCCATTATTGCTACCTTGACACTTAAAAAATTTTGGAAAAAAAGAACTTAAAAAAAAACACTTTTCCCCCCGTTCTGCTTCCCCCTACTTTGTACTTCCCCCTCCGTTATACTTCCCCCACCTTTATACTTCCCCCTCCTATATTGTTCCCTCTCTTTAAGGAAGTTCCCGGCGCGCCGGGGCCAGCTCCAGAATAGTACTTTTAAGAGCGAAGGAGGGATATAAAATGATTTTTCAAAATAGTTTTGTTATTATAACTACCGATTAGCTTTTCACGATGTATTAATTTTTACGATTTAAAATCCAACATAAAAGTTGTATTTTCTAGAGGGTATAAAATCTTGGGTTTGGACCACACAGTGTAAATTGAAATGGCGGATTGGCTATCCCATAAAATATTACTACTTGATTATTCATTAAAATAGAATTATATTTCAGTATGTATATTAAAAAAAAAGAATGAAAAAACCTTCATTCAACAAGAACAAGAAAAGTCAGAAGTGATTAGGTGACTTATTGAAATTTTATGACACTTTTGTTAAGGCTAAAAAATAAAGAAATATTAGGTGTACAAAATGAAACTCAGCCACAGGGTAAATTTGAATTTTGTAGATTTTAGCTGAGTTTCATTTTGTACTCCTAGTAGTTCATTTTTTCAAAATTTTGAACATTTTAGGCGTTAAAGTCCATCAAAAGTTGACCTTATCCGTGTAACAAGGTTATTAAAGTATAACCATTAAGAAGGTTAATTTTTAAAGGCTTGTAAATCGTAAACCGTTACAGATATTGAAAAAATGCACTAAACAAAATATGTTGGAAATTTAATTCTCTTTAATTTTTATTTATTCATTTTTTCTCTAGGACGCACTGTTTCCAAGATAAATTTATTTAAAAAAAATTATTTTCCGAAAATGGTGCATCCTAGAAAAAAATAATTATGTAAGTGCAAATTTATAGAGAATTAAATTTCCTACAATTTTTATTTATTAGGTGTACAAAATGAAACTCAGCCACAGGGTAAATTTGAATTTCGTAGATTTTAGCCGAGTTTCATTTTGTACACCTAATAAAAATGGGAAAAGAAAAAGTATTATATCTTTTAGGAAAATCGCATTCCTGTAATCATGTAGGTACGGTACTTGCGTCTCGAAGATCTTGGTCATCAGATTCAGTCCCACGTGCCTAAAAAAAAATCCTCTTTATCCCTAATGAACCGTAGAAAATCGGAGAATGCCTCCCTTAATTTATTAGCTGTTGATGCACGCGTAAAACAGATTGCCCCGCATTAGGCTCCCGTACAGTTAGACCGTTGACAGAATTTCAGATTCGATTTATGGCCGCTGATCTCCCTTTTATGGTCTCATACTGCACTTTTTGCAGAACGTGGGAATTGAGTTCAAAAACGGCGGTCAGAAGATTCTTTTGATCAGAGCAAAGAATTCTTAACAATTTGGGTACGCAGGGGTCGTGCCCAAGCTGTTTATTTCTATCCAATTAAAGAAGAAAGAAAAAACAAGAGGACTTTTTTAAATTAATTAACCTTTTCTAATTTCTTCCTTTTCTTTCTAAAAGGGTCAATGAAATTCCAATAACTGTATAGTAAAAACAATATATGTTTATACGCAAATAAAATATATAATTTAACAGTTTATCGATAAGCTTTCATGTATAAAATATTCACTCCCACTTGTCATTGTCAGCTGTCAGTTTGCTTAGCCATCGGACGACGACTCGACAATGGAATTGGCGAAGTTTAAAGTTCTCGCATAGCCAAGTGGCTTTTTGAAGAGATTTTTTTTTTCTTTCTTTTTTGAATTGGCAACTCTTGTGTGCGACCACACGTGTAGAGATGTTTGCGCAAATCTTGAGAGTTTCAAGAGCTATTTTGGAATAATAAAAAGGAATTTCGTTTTCCCACTAATGAATGTTTCCATTATTAAATAATTCATCTCATAACGGATAGGAATAAGCAGACATAGTTGACCCTTTGACACGTTTTAAGTGAAGCCAATAAAATCAATCTTTTGTATAAATATTTATAGAATTGCTAAATACGATCATTGAGCACTTATTATTATGCAAAGTCGAGTGGCGTATTTATATGAGGGTATGCAGAACGCAGAGGAAGAGCGCTAGGAGGCAGGAGAGACGCGGACCAACAAGACCCCATGCTGGTTTATTCAAAGCGTAGGAAAACGCAAAGGAAAAGTACTGGTTTGAAGAGCTTCCAACGAAAACTTCCTTAAAGAGAAGTATCTAAATAGTAGGGGGAAGTATAACGGAGGGGACGTAAAACGTAGGGGAAGTAAATGGGAGGGGAAGTATAACGGAGGGGGAAGTATATGGGAGGGGAAGTATAACGGAGGGGGAAGTATATGGGAGGGGAAGTTTAAGTGAGAGGTAGTATAACAGAGGGTGAAGTATAACGGAGGGGGAAGTATAAGGGAACGGGAAGTATAACGGAAGGGGATGTATAAGGGAGGGAAAGTATAAAGGAAAATTTTCCAAGTTTTTTTTTTAAATTTTCTAATTTTTTTTTCAAAATTTTTCAGTTTTCTTTCGAAAAATTTTCCGCGTTTCTTTTTTTGAAAAATTTTTTAAGTTCTTTTTTTTGGAAATTTTACTAAGTGTCAAGGTAGAAATAATGGGCTCTTTGGCCTAGGGATGTGCCTCTCGTAAAGGGTAGAAGTACGAAATTTCTCCCTACTAAAAAAATTAATAATTAAAAAGTGACAATTTTTTTACACCAAAAATTCTTAAAAAATATAAGGAGTAATTGGTGAAAATTTGGTGAAAATCGGACCAACGGTTCGGCCGCAGCGAATTTTTTAAAATTTTAAACGCTTCTCCGACTAAGGCAGATTTTGTGAAAATTTGGTGAAAATCGGTTAAAAACTGTGGCCGTAAAGCGTTCCGGAAAAATGCTACGGACGGCCGGCCGGCACCACAGACAAAGTTGAGATCGGTAAAGATCAATATTCGATTTGACCCTCCGGGGTCTGGAAGACCCTTCCCCAAAAACCCGACGTCGAGGGTATCGCAATAACTTCTTTAAGGAAGTTAATTATTCAAAAGTGTGGATCTGGGCCGAAAAATGGATAAAATGACCACAAATCGAGCTAAATCGTAATTTCTTGGCCAATAACATAAAATCAAACCCTAAATCTCGGTAAAATGGAACATTCTCGACCAATCAAAAAACTGGGGGAAGCTCCTTAAAATGGGGTAAAAAAGACGGGAGGAATGACCTCGAACAGTGAAGAAACTTGGATTCCGTTGAAAATTTAAGTTTTATTTTGTTAGGGAGTTAAATACGATAATAATGAAACAGGTTGGTTGGGGTTTAATTTGTTTTTCGCCTGGAGACTGTTTGAAATAAGCCCCGAGGTTGTCGAGAACACGGAGTCGAAGATTAGGTTTCGTTGTAGTCCGAATGCGTTGTTAGGTAGGCGAGAAAACAACCGAATGTCGGCTAACTAGACAGTCTACGATAAGGATCATGGTTGTTCTTTTTTTCGCGTTGAGTTTAGGCAGATTTATAAAAGGCCGGCTTCACCCCCGCGCCGATAACGGTTGGCTATCCGGTTACTAAGACACAAGTCCGCTCCCACGTAAATCTACATCGTCCGCAAATTAATACACGTGTCCGAAGATGCTTAAATGTCAAGACGCTTCAAAGTGTGATTTTCAAGGTTGAATCATGTGTTTAACATAAGAATCGACTGATTTTGAAAAAAGGAACCGAAAATTATGGGCCCCGAGGCGACTTCCTGTCATCGAAACGTCTCGCAATTATTTAGATTCATCTTCTCCCTATGATTACACGAGTGACATGCGATCCGCGCGAAAAATCACCCACACAAAAAATTAGAACGAGGTTTTTTTTTTATTCTAAACGTATTAACTTATCATTTTCATTAGTCGAAACCCCGAAATTACGTCTGATATTTACCCACGGACAGGAAACCGCAGAATAAAAACATATATGTAACCATCCCGATGATTTTAATTTTGTTAGCGAATCGTGCGTCGTCAAATCGATGAGGAAAAAAAAATTGAAAGTCACGACGTTACATTTTTTTCTTTCTATTCGATTCGCAAACTGAAAGACCCCTCAAATTAAGGGACCGAAAAAAAAGAGAAGAAGTTTAAGGGTAACGTACTCTATTGACTCCATTGACGGATGTCAAATTTGAAATATCATAGTTCAAAAACCAAAAAATTTGAAAAATACAAAAAGAAGTTTGTTCCGAAGCGTCGACTCTCATGGGAAAACCTCCGAAGGTTAAATACACGAAGCGAAACAAAAAATGTCTTAATCAAGATAGTTAAGATCTAATTTATCATCGCCCAAAAAGTAAGAACTAAAAAAAAACAACTCAAGATGAAGAAGAATTTCTGGGTGCTTCAACAGAAATCCTGAGGCTATAAGCCATTTAGACATATTAAGTTAAGACAAAGATGGTGAGGATCAGAGGCGATTAAAGGAGGAACCAAATCGATTGATAACGCGACTCTTCTAGCGCATTAAAAAAGTACTGGTTTGAAGAACTTCCAACGAAAACTTTATATAAGAGAGGGAAGTATAACGGAGGGGAAGTAAAAATTAGGGGGAAGTTATGGGAGGGGAAGTACAACGGAGTGGAAAGTATATGGGAGGGGAAGTACAACGGAGTGGAAAGTATATGGGAGGGGAAGTACAACGGAGTGGAAAGTATATGGGAGGGGAAGTACAACGGAGTGGAAAGTATATGGGAGGGGAAAGTTTAAGTGAGGGGAAGTATATGGGAGGGGGAAGTTTAAGTGAGGGGTAGTATAACAGAGGGTGAAGTATAACGGAGGGGGAAGTATAAGGGAACGAAAGTACTCGTATAACGGAAGGGGATGTATAAGGAAGGGAAAGTATAAAGAAGAATTTTCCAAGTTTGTTTTTTCGAAAAATTTTATAAGTTAATTTTTGTAAAATTGTCCGAGTTTTGTTTTTTTCCCAAAAATTTTCCGATTTTTTTTTCGAAAAATTTTCCGGGTTTTCTTTTTTTTTCGAAAAAATTTCTAAGTTTTTTTGTAAAAAAAAAAATTTTTTTTTAAATTTCAATACAAGTTAAGATAAGTTTTGCCATTTAAATAGAGAAGGGTGAGTCGAAGCGTTCAAGGACAATTTTCACTCCTTTATCGCCATAAGCCTGCCGCCTTCTTCGACTCACCCTTCTTAAATTACGATTTAAGCCTGATTTTTTTCGGTCAAATATTTTCGAGAGGAAAACTGGCAGAATGAAGCAAATTTCACTTTCATATGAAGAGATAAAAAAAAAGCCACCTGATGCTATGTTTAATATAGCCGAAACCGGTCGTGGTGGTCAATCAATAAAAATCATATTCTAATTTTGATTGCGTATGTATTCCGCAAGGAGCTTGAAAAAGCTTAGTTAAAAATAAAAATCATTTTTGTGAGTTGACATGCTTTTTGGCGTTTTCTGTCAGACTCACGATGTCCTCGACCTCGGTTAGGAAGAGGTAAATTTTCAAAAGCGCTAGAAGGGCCGCTTTCTACTACTATCGATTTATGTTGAGTAAGTTCTTTAAAATCGTCTGAAAAGGAATTTCCTTGGTCGCAAAATCGACGAAAACGACCAAAGATTAGTAAATCGGGAGTTTTTCGGCAGAGAACAACCGAAAATCAAGTGAAACGGGTCAAAAGTTATATTTTTCAACCCTCAACTAGCAGATCTGTATCCCGCCTATTACTTCAATAATAAGTAGGTAGAACAGAAGACAAAACATACAATGACCAGCTTTTTCGGTCGATTTTTTTCCCCCTGCTGCAAAACGACCGTGAGTCTTCACATTTTCTCCATAGCAAAACAAACCTTCCCGTTCGTTTGTTTTCTCAAGACGATTTTTTTCCTTTTACAACCGAATTCGAACCCCGAAGGTGAAAGACTAGCGGCGTCCATTCTTCGAGAGGACAAAGTCGTGATTTACTATCCGGATCATCACCTTACCGTGCCCCATTCAGCACGTGTCAAAGCCCATACACCTACAACAATGGTGGGAGTTTTTTAAGAATCGATCGGTAGAAAAAAAATATTCATGTTAAAATCACTTGGTGCCCAGCCAACTAGAACCATATAAACAGTCTAAATTTACTCAGGTAACTTTTCTCCAGTTATTCACCAAATTTTGTCCTTTTTTTCCCCCTCCATCTTTGTAGAATCTCGGGTTTTCTGGCATTTTTGACCGACGGTGGTGGGAAACTAAATTTATGTTAGGTGTACAAAATGAAACTCAGCCACAGGGTAAATTTGAATTTTGTAGATTTTAGCCGAGTTTCATTTTGTACACCTAGTAGTTCATTTTTTCAAAATTTTAAACATTTTAGGCGTTAAAGCTCTTCAAAAGTTGACCTTCTCCGTGTAAGAAGGTTATTGAAGTATAACCATTAAGAAGGTTAATTTTTAAAAGCTTGTAAATCGTAAACCGTTACAGATATTGAAAAAATGCACTAAATAAAATCAGTTGGAAATTCAATTTTCTTTAATTTTTATTCTATTCATTTTTTCTCTAGGACGCACTGTTTTCAAGATAAATTTATTTTTAAAAAAAGTTATTTTCCGAAAATGGTGCATCCTAGAAAAAAATAATTAAGTGCAAATTTATAGAGAATTAAATTTCCTACAATTTTTATTTATTAGATGTACAAAATAAAACTCAGCCACAGGGTGAAATTGAATTTTGTAGATTTTAGCCGAGTTTCATTTTGTACACCTAATATTAAGAGCGATTTTTTTCCAAAGACACCGACCCCTTTCGTAATTCGAATAGATTGACGCCTATGATTGAAAGCAGTAAATGTTTTAATATCGTTTCTTTTTTAGAAGATACAACCGTAGTTAATTGTTTCCATTGATTGTCTAGACCAAAAGCCATGAAGTAGCCTGGAGGCGTTTATAGTTCCAGCTTCCCCTTGTGAAGTTTCAGGTAAAAAAGTATCGAAATTTTCAAAGTACGAAAGATAATATTGAGCTCATAAAAAGTTATGGTGGGGAGAGGATGAGGACAGGTTCACTTCGAGGAGGGGGTTTGAAGCAAAACCGTGGTGGATCCTCAGCCGCACTACCAGAGTGATTTTCTTCACCGTCCTAGCGCATACTCACCGCCGGGCACTAATAAACAAAAAGAATCCGCCAAAGACGTAAGTACTCAAGTGACTTTAACACCGCATTCTGTCTTAGTCGAAGACGTCTCGCCGTAACCGCCAATTGTGGATAATGAAGCCAACATTAAGTGCGCATTAGGCGATTATAAATCGGGAGTTTAAAAGCCGCGATTAATACAATTTCAGGCCATTAAGATTCTTCTTTTTTCCGCCCTCCGGTCGCAAAACGTTAATGACCCCAAAAAGTTCAAATTTTCGTGTCTTCCCAGTGACAGTGAAAATTTATTTAGTTTGAAATTGGAAAAACATTTTAAGAGACTCCTTTTTGAAAATGAAAGAAAATTAATTCCGTGTTCGACTTAGCGCGATAATAGTAACGGAACATAAGTTAGGAAATTGGCGTAGAAAAAGTGTCACGTGGACGTTGAAAAGTCCCCAAAAAAAAGGAAGATATCCGTGTAATAGAGTGCTTATGGTACAATAGAAGATTCGGACTATTTTTAAGTGTGGCTTGACCTCGAAATAGTACGAAAATAATAAGAAAAACGAGTTTTTCCTCGTTTTTTCAAGTTTAAAAAAACTTTTTCATAACAATTGAATTTATTATTAATAAAAAATCATTAGGTTTAGGGAAAAAACACTTATATTTTTATTAATAATGTACTGGGATGTATTACGAACAAAATGAGTTTTTACAGCCTCATAAATAGAGTGAAGTTATTTTTCCCCCTTCGTATTTTACAGCCAATCAAGCCACATTTCTGAGCAAGCGAAATATAATAAACCTTGAATTTTTCGAAAAAAATTACGAATCGTTTTTTCTTGGTACAAAATAGCTTTCCAAGCGGGGAGGAGAAAAAAAAAAATTCACGAAGCTCGAATATTCGCTATCACGGAGTGAGAAAAGTAAAACGAGACAGGCTACAATTAGTTTAAAAATTCTGTTCCCACACTCCGCAAAAGTTTTTATACATTCTTCTTATTTATTTTTAATGTTTTCCCTTAGAATAAACTTTTGTTTTTGTTCTTTTTTAACTTTTTTAATAAAAGGAAAAGGAGGAGAAAGTATAACATTTAGATACAAGTAGTAAATATTATGCAAATTAAATTTTTACAGTCCATAAATTACTGCGTACTAATGATTTTATTTACCTAAGCAATTATTTTACCAGGGGAAAAAATAATTTCGTAAGTTAACTACCCTTATTTTCATGGACAAGGAATCGATTCCAAATTGAGGATTTTGATATATAGGGTGGCACACGAATAGAGAACCCTGAACATCAAAATTTCTTAAAATTTTTTCTTCCTATTGAACTGTTTCCTCGTCCGGGGGGTTTAGTTTAATTTAGAATTTTCAGAGCATTTTAGGTGTACAAAATGAAACTCGGCAAAAATCTACAAAATTCAAATTTACCCTGTGGCTGAGTTTCATTTTGTACACCTAATAAATAAAAATTGTAGGAAATTTAATTTTCTATAAATTTGTACTTAATTTTTTTTTCTAGGATGCACCATTTTCGGAAAATAATTTTTTTTTTAAATAAATTTACCTTGAAAACAGTGCGTCCTAGAGAAAAAATGAATAGAATAAAAATAAAAGAGAATTCAATTTCCAACAGATTTTATTTAGTGCATTTTTTCAATATCTGTAACGGTTTACGATTTACAAGCCTTTAAAAATTAACCTTCTTAATGGTTATACTTCAATAACCTTCTTACACGGAGAAGGTCAACTTTTGATGGACTTTAACGCCTAAAATGTTCAAAATTTTGAAAAAATGAACTACTGTACAAAATGAAACTCTGCTAACATCTCCAAAATTCAAAACCCTGAGGCTGAGTTTCATTTTGTACACCTAAGAGCATCGCGAGATGGAAAAAAAAACTCCCCTACAAGTGCTGTTTTTTCTTTAAAAATATTATTTACGTATAAAATTAGGTCGTAGTCATTCTTTTTAATCAACTTCACTTATTTTAATCCACTGGGACCGCTATAATCGTGTAAAAATAATAATTTATAGGGAATAACAGGTCAAAAATTACCGTAGAAATAATTAATGCGTCTTTCCATTTCTAGTGTCTCGGATAAATGTGCCAACCTTAAGAAAAAATGCACCTTTGACGCCTATGCAGTTAGATAACATCTAAGGATTAAAATATTTGAAATGGGGGAAAAAAAAGTCTTTTTTTAGCAAAGTTAATTAGAATAAATAATGAAATGTACATTTTTTATGGATGAAAAGTATGGAGAAAAAGGTCTTTTACCTTTCGATGAATTTGGGTTGTTGATAGATAGAATGCTGGTAGATGGGGGCTCGTAGAAAAAAATTGAGTTATACCACTTTCGAACACTTTCGCATAAAATATCGTGCAATAAATAGTTGAGGTTCACAAAAGAAGAGGGAGAGAAAAAAGGGACATTCCGATGTGTAGTTATAGATGGCCGCTCCTGTATTTTCGTCTTTGAGATCTTGCGGGCCTTTTTTACGATCCAATCGCGATTGGAAATGATTACCCGGAGTCGTTACTCGTGTTTCTATATAATGGGAGTTCTGACACCTCTCGCATTACACCTCCATTAAGCAATTAGAAGCGCCCGGACCGATAGTTTTCCACAGAAGCCCCGGAAAGACGAGGGAGAAAAAGAAACGATTATTTTCGAAAATAGAGAACAACTTGACAGCTTCCAAGTTTTCAACTCTGATTGTTTTCTTATTAGGGAATTCTTCAAACCAAGCCGCCAATAATTTATACAGACGCCTATTTCAAAGATCCAAATCAACTCTCAATTTTTGTTTTCAATATTTTCTCCCTATTCGCAGAAATGCCGAAGCTCATCAGCCACTGAAAAGAGAGAAAATCTATTTTTGTCCCTGAATTCCTCAAGTCAAAAGTATTTTTGCCGTTAAAAATGAACGCTTTTTATTTTAAATTAGAGTCCGAAATCACGGTTTACTTCAGGCCCAAAATAGGCACTAATTTAAACACATTAAAACTCGACATCTAATTTAAGATGCCGGAAGAAAAAAGGACCACAAAAAACGTGTTTTTTATTACCGTATTATAATTCCTGAGGGCAATCAATAATTTTTGTGGTACGATAATAGCATCCGAACAACCACAACGAAAAAGTCTTAAATTTTAAGCCTTTTTACAGACAGTAAAAATACATTTAAAAAGTTACAAAATCTATATTAGGTTTGTGGGAAGCTAAGGCAATTAGTTAGTCCAAGATTTTTTTAATTGATAAAACCGTTAATCGAGCGGTGGACAGAGGAATGCATTTTTTCAACGCGGGTAAAGAAGCTTCCTTGAATTTAAAATAAGCCATTATAAGGTCAATTTAACTCTAATCATTAGAAAGAAGCAGTTATTTACCGGTAGGGTTCAAAAGCGATTATCGTGATTTTAAAAAAATGCAAAAACTAATTCATCCAGCTGATCAAAATCTACCTTCCATTTTTGGCGCACATGCAACATCAATCTCAAGTTTACCAAATTATTAGGTGTACAAAATGAAACTCGGCTAAAATCTACAAAATTCAAATTTACCCTGTGGCTGAGTTTCATTTTGTACACCGAATAAATAAAACTTGTAGGAAATTTAATTCTCTATAAATTTGTACTTAATTTTTTTTTCTAGGATGTACCATTTTCGGAAAAAAAATTTTTTTTTTAAATAAATTTATCTTGAAAACAGTGCGTCCTAGAGAAAAAATGAATAGAATAAAAATTAAAGAAAATTAAATTTCCAACAGATTTTATTTAGTGCATTTTTTCAAATATGTAACGGTTTACGATTTACAAGCCTTTAAAAATTAACCTTCTTAATGGTTATACTTCAATAACCTTCTTACACGGAAAAGGTCAACTTTTGATGGACTTTAACGCCTAAAATGTTCAAAATTTTGAAAAAATGAACTATGTACTAGGTGTACAAAATGAAACGTGGCTAAAATCTACAACATTCAAATTTACTCTGTGGCTGAGTTTCATTTTGTACACCCAATATTTAAGGGTTCGATTTTTTAATGGAAAATGAGGAAAAAATTAACAAGAATTTTTCGAGCCTTGGGAAAAAAGTGGGACAGGCGGAGGAAAAATGATTTTTGTAAAATAAATCAATTTTTTTGGGTCATATAAATTTGTTAACTACCGTTTACTTAAACGGAACTTTAATGAATGAGTGGCTTTTTGTGTTTCTTTTTTTTTATTTTTATTCAGGCGGTGTAAATGAGATCTATATTTAGTTAGATAATGAGATTGTGGCCGGACCGGTCTCGGAGAGCTCGGGGGACCAGGGTCACAACGGTACCTGCATCACGTTTGACCCACACAACTTGTCCTCTACCTCTTCGGGGTTTGACCTTTTTATACACCGCTCACAAATCTAGCCCAGATAAATATCGAGTTTCTCGCCGCCGCGTGGACGCTGGAAGGGGGGTCACCGTTTATACGGGAAAAACCGTTTTTCGTATCCTTCCCTTAATCGGAGAAACACGATTGATTGTTTAATTTTCTTCACGGAATGAAACAGAAAGAAAACAATATTTTAAACGTGATCAGCTTTTTCTTTTTCAAGTCTTCACCCTTTCCCATCAATCATGGACGTGTCTAGATTTTAAAAACCTCAGAAAAATCGAGAGCATTTTTTTCCCCCGCACTCCTCGACAAAAATAAAGTTTCACTTGTATTAGGCGTACAAAATGAAACTCAGCGGGTATTGAATTTTGTAGATTTTAGCCGAGTTTCATTTACGCCTAGTAGTTCATTTTTTCAAAATTTTGAACATTTTAGGCGTTAAAGCCCTTCAAAAGTTGACCTTCTCCGTGTAAGAAGGTTATTGAAGTATAACCATTAAGAAGGTTAATTTTTAAAGGCTTGTAAATCGTAAACCGTTACAGATATTGAAAAAATGCACTAAATAAAATCTGTTGGAAATTTAATTTTCTTTAATTTTTATTCTATTCATTTTTTCTCTAGGACGCACTGTTTTCAAGATAAATTTATTTTTAAAAAAAATTATTTTCCGAAAATGGTGCCTCCTAGAAAAAAAATAATTAAGTACAAAATAGAGAATTAAATTTCCTACAATTTTTATTTATTAGTTGTACAAAATGAAACTCAGCCACAGGGTAAATTTGAATTTTGTAGATTTTAGCCGAGTTTCATTTTGTACACCTAATAAAAATAAAATTCATTAAATGGCGGGAGTAAATGGTGATAATTTTTGGGTGATCACAAGTGATCCTTAAATTTTTTTTAGGTGTATTTTTTTACCAGGATAATTTCGAGTTTGTTTTTGATTTAGTAATAATTACAGGGTTGGAAAGGCATGAAAAAGTGGTATTTAAAGAGGCTTTGAAAAAACGAGGTGTCGCCTTCAACTTCCTCGGTTATCAAACCAGCATTACCTGAGTTTGGGACAAAAAAAAATCCACCGTTAGAACCCGATTATTTCTTTCGGACCGTTTCAAATCAAACCGACATCAAGGGGAATTAATTATATAATTGAGCGGCTTCCAGCGTCTTCTCGTAGGGGGCCGAGGCTTTTTTTTTTTTTATGTCATTTAGGAATCGTTTAGCGAAAAAATAGGACAGAATATTAGTTATAGTGCAAAAAATAGGGTTCTTATAGGTTCGCCATATAGGAAAGAAAATTTCTGCACAGCTAGGAATTGAACCCTGGACCGCTTTGTTGAGAGTCTAGCGCCCTAAACCTGCCTTACAGAACAGTTAAAAATTAACTAAACCTAGATTTTCCCAAGATTGTAATTAACGTATCCCCGTAATTCTAAACATTGAAAGCCGATTTGCGTGTCTTAAGTAGCCGTGACATGCGTGAAACCCGCTCCCTACTCGGATTCCACGATAATTGACAATATAAGTATATCAATGGTATTTATTAATTTTAGACTTTAGAAGACGGGAAATATCATAGAATTAGAGGGAGCTCGAAAACAAGATTGGAAGACGTTCATTTGCGGGGAAGAGATCGAAAGAATCTTGTACGGTTCCGAGACGTTTTTTCCCTTTTTCTATTTCGACGAAGTTATCCTCGCTCGATAGATCGGGATAATAACCCCAGGCAACACTCCTTTCACAATCAAAGAATTACTCCCTTCAATGGAGTCTTTGTATATAATTTTAATTCAATCAATTTCAACTTACGGTATCCCCGATCCTGATTCCTCACCTGTAACAAAATAAAATAGAGAACATTAGTTTTAAAAAATTAATTTCATTGTCTCCGACCAAAAGTAGCCCAAAAATCATCTTTCAAAGGCATTATTGTACAAAATGAAACTCGGCTAAAATCAACAAAATTCAAATTTACCCTGTGGCTGAGTTTCATTTTGTACACCTAATAAATATCTGGACCTGAAACCCGAAAAAAAGGAGATAAAAGTGCTAAGATCCAGCGAGAAGCCCCTAAGAGGTCAGTTGCCTAGGAAAGAGTTCCCACTCCGCAACTTCCCAAAAGGAAAAAAAAAGTCGTCGAAGAATTTGTATCGTTTTGTTTTTTAGGGATGATTAATCGGGATTATTATGTTCGGTCTTGACAGCCGATAAGAGAAGATAAATGAATTGGCGAATGGTAGCGGAGAACATAAAGAGGGGCGCCCGTTTCATTCCATTGTTCGGACTGAGTAGCGATGATAACCGGGTTAGAACCATAATATTTACAATGGTCAATGTAGCTAATTGCCTCCGTAGGTATTTAACCCGACGTGATTTATCGTCCAGCTCTTTAGCGCCCCAGCAAATTATACTCCTGAGTGGGGATAAGAACACTGAAGAACAAAAGGTCTCCTCTAAAATACTCCTTCGAAGGGAATTTCTGTTCTTTTCGATAAAAATATCATATTTTCTCATTATGACCCCACAGCTTTTTTTTATACAGAAAAAGGTCATCACCCTTAAGATTTTTATGCGAAAAAAATTTAAATGTAGAAAAGTTAAAAAAAATTCTTTAGATAAGATGAAAATAGCGATCTTGATGTGTTCCGGAAAAAATTGTGATGAGCCACCTGTCGCAGGTATCACAATAAATTCCTTTTGTTACACGTCACTTAATTACGTCATTTTGGTGTAATCATTTTTCTTTCAATGATTTTGCCCAATTCTTCGCTCTAATGTTGCCCTGCGGTAAAATTCATCCGAAAAAACAATTTTAAAAGTGGGTGTAGAATTTCGGGAATAACTTTTCAAAGTGAATCATTCTGTCAATGAACTCGAGGTGTTTTCGAACGTTTAAAAGTTTTTCAAGTCTCTTAGGCACGAAAGTCGAGTTTACTAGCGTACATGAGGGCACACGAACGTGCATTATTCATTCTTGCAAATCGCCCTCTCGTCGAAATATCGTCGGCGAAAAAAAATTTTTCCCTTTGACGCGGTTATTGCTCTTTCGCCAGCCCTGACATATCACCGATTAATTCTAAATCAATTTTCCAAACGTTATTAACTTTTGATATCATGAGAAATACCGACAGAAGATGCCTCTTCAGGTGCCAATTAAGCCCTGCCCACTTTATTTCTCATTAGAACCGTAGATCTATCTTATAAAAACGGGAAATTGATTCCATGCCTTTGCGAATTATTAAAAAAAAAAAGAAGGAAACTTCATGTAACGAAGAATTTATTCCCTAACGAACTTAATTAATTAGACATAAATGACAATCCAACATTGAAATACAACTAACTAACCTTTTAATTGCCTGTAATCTAAAATAATAATTACTTTTCTATCTCTACTAAAAAGAAAATCTATATCAATCAGGAATTTTCCATTATTTCAAGACAGCTAAATTGAGGCGCTCCGGGTACGAAGGGCGAACTCGACAAAACGTAGTTTCGATAGCATTTTAAAGTTTCGGTTTTTACGTATTTAAAGGGGAAAAAATGGCGAACTTAACATAAAAATTATATGGGTGTATTCACCAAGAGGTCTAGAATCTGAAAATGAAAAAAAACTGGAGGACCCTTCCCCAAAAACCCGACGTCGAGGGTATCACAATAACTTCTTTAAGGAAGTTAAAAAAAATTTGTCCGATGTCGAGTTCGCCCTTCGTACCCGGAGCGCCTCAATTGTAGATATTTTTAGGGGGGGGGGGATGAAATAACCTTTTAGGTGTACAAAATGAAACTCGGCTAAAATCTACAAAATTCAAATTTACCCTGTGGCTGAGTTTCATATTGTACACCTAATAAAATAAATAAATATTTCCTTTTTTGTTTTTCTTGGATTTTGTATTCTGCGGGACTTTTGGATTCTTAAAACACGAAACTTATTTGTTTGGAATATTTTTTTTTGGCTCTATTTTGTATGCTGAGGATGTTATAAGAAATGTGGCAACCGATTATAATGAAGACGCTTTAGTTGGACATTTTCTGTAAATTACCCTTAATTTGTTTTCAATAAATAGAATTAAGTTGTTTCTGGTTCAACTCTATTATGCAAATGAGACAATTAAATAAATTATAAAGGGCGTCTTTATTAATATTTTAACTTTTTTCTTGGATTATAAATCTTGTTTTGACGTTCAACAAAGAAGTGAAATTAAAAAATGGATAGTCTTTAGAATTTACGTGTAAAAAACAAAATTTCAGTTTCAAACATAATGAATTTTCTTTTCATACCCTGCAAAGAAGGTTTTTTGTAAAGGTTTACCTTTATATCATGTAAAAAGTATGAAAAACAAGTAAGTCTGCCAAAAATCATCTCTGAAGGGAAGTTTCTCAGAGACCGAGAAAAATTCTTTCAATTCTCTGTTAGAAGGTGATTGACCAGCCGGAAAATTGTGGAAATCTCCTGTATTATTGTATTAGGTGTACAAAATGAAACTCAGCCACAGGGTAAATTTGAATTTTGTAGATTTTATCCGAGTTTCATTTTGTACACCTAATACATTTAACTATAATATTGGCCCTTTAAACCACATTTTTGGGTGTTATCAACAACATTTCGGTAGAGAATTTCCATTTTTTTTTTTTTTTTGTTCAAAAACTACCTTTTTTAAAGATAACTTTTAAACCTTTCTGTCGTTTTTCACGCCCTGGAAAACCCCCATTTTAAGAGTTTTTAAATTTTTCGGCCGAGAAAACGTTTTTGCAACCGATTTTTGCTCATATTTTGGGCCAAAAAACAGCCGCTCGTCGGATTCTCGACGGGAATTTCGTTGCGGGAATCCTTTCTTCCTAGTACCTTTTCTATCGTTCCTTTATTTAAAAAGCTATTAAGTTTTATTAGACTTTAACTACCTTTTTCCCATACTTTGATAAGGTTAAATTATCAATTATAGAGCAATTTACACTTTAGGTTTAAGAAGCTTTTAAGAGAAAAATTAAAGAAAGAATTTTCAGCGAATTCAAAATAATTTTTTAACCATATTTTATTTTTCAGGCCCCTTATAATAAACACCGCACTTCACCACGCTAACCGTAAGTAAAAAGACTAATTACCCATCTTAAGGGAGTAAAATAAAATATGTGAGCATACAATATATCAAACTCCTTACAGGAGTTGGAACATAAACTTGTTTGAAGGTTCATTGCCACAGGGGTTATCGATGGAAGGTGAGGGAACCCTATTTTGGTTTAAAAACAAGTTTAAAAATACAACCTTCATTTTTTTTTCCTCCCTCATTTAAACGCGGTTTGACATGCTTCCATCGCAAATTGGAAGCTCTGAATTACGACATGAAGGTAAAATAAAGTAAATTACTATCATCGCGGGAGTAAATAGACGGAAGTCAGGCATAAAAAAAATTCTTTTTATCGCGAATCTGGTTTCTGAAAACGAAGAAAGTTAAAAAGAAATATGAAATGAGCAACTGTGATTTATCGTGATCGCCATGCGTGATGGCTATGAATGCTCCCAGTTCCCCCGAGGCGCCTTTATTAAATGATACATCAAAGATAACGTCATTTCAAAGCGATAACACGTCATTATATAGAAGGTTATGATTACAGGACTACAGAAGAAAAACATAACAAGCAAAAAACCATCATACGAAAAATTCAATTCTCATTTTTTCACTGAGATTGCATTTTAAATTGATTCCTAATATTTACCTACAAAATAATGGCATTGAGTTTTTTTTTAACAAGGAAATACAGGTTGAGCTTATTTCTAAATCTTTTTAACAAGATAATGGGATATTTATGTGATTTTTTTAATGTAATAAAACTTGTAGGAAATTTAATTCTCCATAAATTTGCACTTAATTATTTTTTTCTAAGATGCACCATTTTCGGAAAATAATTTTTTTTTTTTAAATAAATTTATCTTGAAAACAGTGGGTCCTAGAGAAAAAATGAATGGAATAAAAAGTAAAGATAATTAAATTTCCAACAGATTTTATTTAGTGCATTTTTTCAATATGTGTAACGGTTTACGATTTACAAGCCTTTAAAAATTAGCCTTCTGAATGGTTATACTTCAATAACGTTCTTACACGGAGAAGGTCAAATTTTGATGGACTTTAACGCCTAAAATGTTTAAAATTTTGAATAAATGAACTACTAGGTGTACAAAATGAAACTCGGCTAAAATCTACAAAATTCAAAACCCTGTGACTGAGTTTCATTTTGTACACCTAATATTATCTGGGAGGAGAAGCGCTCTCTCTTTTTTACCCGATTTTTGAGCGTTTTGTTTTTGTTTTAAGGCAAAAGGAAACGTTGACAACCCATTTAAAGGAGTTTTGTCGTATTATTTGGCCAAAAAACACCCATTTTACCTCAATTTTCTCGGAGTTGGGACCACGAGACACTCGTACCCGATTTGAGGAAGTTTTAGTAGAAAAAATTCCCTTTTCACAGGATTTTTGTCGGTTTCCACAGAACTTAAGCCTTTAGAGTTTAGATTCCTTTCTAGGATTTTGCTCTAAAATGGGTTTTTTTTTGTATTTTTGAGACTTTCTACGCGCCGACGTCTAAGAAAGTGTGGATAAAAAAACAAGAGGCTTCAGTCATTTTCAATAGTCGGGTAAATCACTATCGGTGTTCCGTTAAAATATGAAAATGGGCCTTGAATTCTTCCCTTTTTTCTTCCTTATAAATATTATATGGAAGGGAGACTTTTCCGTTATAATCGAATCGATACCCTCCCCCTTTTCCCGGGCTTTTCACGAGACTCGACGAGAGCTTTAACGTTGACGTTTTTGGATAAGAAAAAGGCGGAAGTCGCTCCTTGTAAGAGGGTGGCCGTTAGCGCACGCTTTTCTTTCTTATTCTTTTTTTTTTTTCTTTCTTTTTTTTCTCCCCCATTCCCCGCCGGTTCTATCGCGCAGAGAGGAAAGCTCGATGGTCCCATTCTTTACGGATTTCACGCTCCCTCTCCTTTTCTTTAACTCTTTCATTCATAATTTCCCTTTTTCAACCGTAATGCAAAAGATGAATCCGGAAACGAGAAAAAAAAGTACTGGTTTGAAGAGCTTCCAACGAAAACTTCCTTAAAGAGAAGTAACAATTTAGAAGGGGGAAGTATATGGGAGGGGAAGTATAACAGAGGGGGAAGTATAAGGGAGGGGGAGTTTTTTTAGAAAAATTTTCGGAGTTTTTTAAATTTTCCGAGGTTTTTTTTTTAATTTTCCGAGTCTCTTTATTTTATTTTTATTTTTTGAAAAATTTTCAGTTTTCTTTTTCGAAAATTTTTTCAAGTGTCAAGGTAAAATAATGGGCTCTTTGGCCTAGGGATGTGCCTCTCGTAATGGGTAGAAGTACGAAATTTCTCCCTACTAAAAAAAATTAATAATAAAAAAAGTGGCAATTTTTTTACACCAAAAATTCTTAAAAAATATAAGGAGTAATTGGTGAAAATCGGACCAACGCACAGTGCGGCAACCATATGGCTCAAGTGGACAAAAGTCTTTGGGCTATGGATTTCATAAAAAAAATGGCATTACGATCTCGGATACGACCCACTGGGGTCTTAAATATGTAAGCCAAAACAAAATGTGTGATTGTGTTTAAATTAAATCGGATGTTTCACTTTTACAAGTATTTTTTTCACTCTTACATTAAGAAAAGGCCGCATTATGCTTCGCTTGTATGGTCGAAGTGGACCAAAGTATGTTCATGACGGTTTTTTAAAGAAAACAATGAAAAAGTTTAAAATTTTTATTAATATTTCATTATTTACTATTGGAATTAGTAGTAATTACCTAATTATAGTAAAATTTAAAATAATGACCCTGCGGTAGCAGGGACTAAAAGGTAGATTTCTTTTCATGATTAAAATTAAAATGTATAAACACAAAATATATAATTATGTTATAAAAATGATGATATAAGAAAAATTGCGCCACTGAGCCCCTAGAAAAACATCTGATAATTTTATTAATAAAATATTTAATAATTTCCCGGTATAAATTCAAATTTTTTTTAAAGTTTAGCTAGTTCAATATTTTGCGCCTGGCTCGTCCAAACCTGCTTTAATTAATTTTTTACACGCCCTCGCAGAGGTCTTAAAGTTTTTTTTGCAAAAGGACTAGGATTTCAATAGAAAATGCCAATTTTGTCTTTTAAGCCCTAAGTAAAGTAGGTGAATCGCTGGTCCGATTTCAGCCATTAACGAACTCGTCCGAGCTATTGAGATAAAAGCTCTAAATACCGGATATCGTCACCCTCACATTAAAATTGCTCCAGTTATCGTGCTAATATATATATATATATATATATATATATATATATATATATATAAACTTTTCAACTGAGGATGGTTTTGGGGTCCAGGAGGTATGAAACGAAAAACGTATAGAAAATTTTTTGAATCTGCGACTACTTGGTACATTACAATAGGTAGATTTTTGAAGAAAAGAAATCTACCTAAAATAAAATGGAAACTGGAAAGTTATAACTTATGAAGATGTGATAAAATTTCGGCAGCTGGTTTTCTGAAAGAAAAAATCATAGAAACGTTCAAAGCAGTTTAAAGCAAGAAACGTTGACAGTTTTATGAAGTTTAATAGTTGTTTTATTAGATTATATCATAATCTCAGGATGTTTTGAGAAGAACTTGAGATATTTCAATTTAAAGTTAAAAAAAGGGTTTTTTCGTAGGTATTTACGAAAATTATTATTTAAAAATTATATAATTATATTAATAATTATAATTATAATATAACAATAATATAATAATATAATAAATGAAAAATAATTACCTTCTTCGATGCTTTCCATTCCTTAAAATAGTTAGTAAAACCTTCAATGTAGAAAATAAAACTACATACTGCAAATTGCTGTTTGATTCAGAAAGATATGTGATCTACCACTACTTCAAACATGATATCTATAGTTTTTTGGGGGAATATAGGATTAAAAGCTCCCGTTCCGTATCATTGAGGTCATTATGGAAATATTACTTTAGTATAAAAGTTTTTAAAAAAGTTGATTTTTCGACTTTTGTCCACAGGCTGCCGCACTGTGCAACGGTTCGGCCGTAGCGAATGTTCTAAAATTTCAAACAGATCTCCGCCATTTTTTCGAAATTCGAAAATCGCCCTCGTTAGTTTCTTGTTCACCGGCTAAAAAAATTTGGTGAAAATCGGTTGAAAACTGGCCGTAAAGTGTTCCGGAAAAATGCTATGGACGGCCGACCGGCTCTACAGACAAAGTTGAGATCGGTGAAGACCCTTCCACAAAAACCCAACGTCGAGGGTATCACAATAACTTCTTTAAGGAAGTTTAAAAAAAATTTAAAATTAAAGATGGGGTAAAACGCGCTTATTTGATAGACACTCTTGAGCTCTATTAAGCCTCCATTAAAGGATTATAAAATGACAAACGACCAAGGAAAAAGGTGTAATAGTATTTACAAAATTAATAAACCGCTAACTCTTTTGATGGAATATGATAGGTAAGGAGTAGTAGAAAGTTAATTGGCCACACACGCTCGTTTCGAGTAAACGAGTGAAGGATGTGGGCTATTTGCAGAGTGTCCCGATAACCATTTCGAAAAGACAATAAGATACCCGTTATCCCCCTTTAGGGCTCCTCTTCTAACCTACTGGCTATAACCCAGATAGGGACTGCAATCAGTAATTTTAACTTTTATGGACGCCTTTTGTCTCGGTTTTACACCTTGAGGAACAGTTGGGAATAATTTACATGAGCCTCTTCCTTCTGGGGTTTATTCCAACTCCAAAAATATGCGGAAGGGAAAATAGGTGAACTAAAAAAGAAAATTTACATTTTTTTTCTTTTCTTTAAGGTCTTCTTCCGAACCTTTTGTTTTTTTATTAGCGTTTTAACCTTTGAAAAATAGGCGCTGTTCTAAAATCGGAAGACGCCGCGCCTCCGGCATACATAATTGAAATACGTAAAAGGTACTCGCTGCTGATGTAATTCCGAGAAATATTTGAAACGAATGTCTAATAAGCCATGAGGGTTCCCATGACCGGTGCCAAGGCTGTTTTGACATGCAAGCGACGCCGCGCTCCCATTGTCACAACTAATCCACGGATTCGTCAGATTCCACAACGAATTAATACCACCACTTTTACATCAAAGAACTTCCGTAAATCAATCAGACTTATCAGGTGTACAAAATGAAACTCGGCTAAAATCTACAAAAATTCAAATTTACCCTATGGCTGAGTTTCATTTTGTACAGCTAATAAATAAAAATTGTAGGAAATTTAATTTTCTATAAATTTGTACTTTCTAGGATGCACCATTTTCGGAAAATAATTTTTTTTAAAATAAATTTATCTTGAAAACAGTGCGTCCTAGAGAAAAAATGAATAGAATAAAAATTAAAGAGAATTAAATTTCCAACAGATTTTATTTAGTGCATTTTTTCAATATCTGTAACGGTTTACGATTTACAAGCCTTTAAAAATTAACCTTCTTAATGGTTATACTTCAATAACCTTCTTACACGGAGAAGGTAAACTTTTGATGGACTTTAACGCCTAAAATGTTCAAAATTTTGAAAAAATGAACCACTAGGTGTAAATGAAACTCGGCTAAAATCTACAAAATTCAAATTTACCCTGGGTTTCATTTTGTACACCTAATAAAATTTTTCTCGTACACAACCCACAGACCCCCAAAAAATTAAAATTGATCAAAAATTGACATCCGAAACGGGAAAATTAAAAGTCGAGAGGGCGTAAGTTTGGCCATTTGAAAGGGGCGAGTCGAAGATCAGTTCTCAACAAACTACAATTTTATCCCCTTTATCTTTTTTTTGACATGAAGATTCCGACTTTATGTCGGAATGCCGCTGTACCTTAGAATTCGAGTCTCGTTTCCCATATAGGTTCTTTTTATTTTTCTCGCGTTTTTTTTCTTCCAGGTTATTTGGCGGCTTTTATATGCGGCGGCGGCCTGGAATGTAGGCCATCTGTGGTAACAAGACTAAACGCTTCGACAACCGCAAAACCGGTCATACTTCTGTTAAACGACGTTTAGAATGTACCGAGGGTACTTTAGGAAGAGAAAAAAAAATTACAATCTGACATTTTCAATTTTCATAAACTATTGGGTATTAGCGTCAGTTATAAATTTCATTAAATCCCGATAAACAAGACAATTAAACATAGTTTGAATTTTTTTTTTTTTTTTTTCCTCCACTCAAGTTTGCCAGATATAAATTGCAGTTCTTTCCCACAATTTTTAGCCTACGGAAACTAAGACGAAGCTCAGAAAAATTTTTTCCTCGATTTTTAGAGTGAAGAATAAAAAAACGAAACCCAAAATATGCAAAATCTTGATTTTCTATCGCGCCAGAATTTACGCAAATCGTCTTCTGTATCAGTGATGCCACGGCTCGACGAGCAGCCCTGACCATTACCGATTAAAGAACAAGATTAAATGGAAATTAAAATGAATGTTAGGGTAAATGAACTTCTATACTTTTTTTTTTAAATCCAAGCCTTCATTAGGATTTTTTTATTCTTTGAAAGTGGACGGTGTCAAGGCTGTTACGACTTCATGGGGAGCAATTTGTAAGGACGTGAGGTGAATTAATTTTCTTCCCTAAAAGATACCACATCTACCGGGGTGATAATAAAAAGGAAAGGTTTTTACGATAATCCTGATTCAGCTACTTTGTTGCTCCAACCTTTCTCCTGCCTTAAGCATCATTTTTCAAAACAAAAATTGTTCGAAAAAATCGTCCGGGTGTAAGTTTCACCATTTGAGAGGGGTGAGACGAAGAGCAGTGAGTAAGAAAGCAGGTTCAAGGACATTATATTTTTCTCTTGCTATTCGTCTCACCCCTCACAAATGACAAAGCTTACGCCCAGGTATTCCTTTTTGTCTTTGGGAAGCCAATTCAGTCAGTAAAAAGATTTCTTCTACACAGTCCGCGATTTTTAAAGAATCACTCCTGTGGCTACAAGGCAAAAGCCAATAAATTTTATTGTTAAAACTCTCTTTTAAAACTGAAAAAATCCTGAGCGTTCACTTTCTCAACATTTTGTGCTAAACACTTTTTGTTGCAAACTTAACGTCAAATCTTTTTGTACTTATTACTTTTTGCGCTAAACCTAATAGTTCTCGAGATATTTGATAAAAACTGATGAAAACCTGAGATTGGAATGTGGGAAAAAGTGCCCTTTTTGATGCTCTCTAACGCCGAAACCGTTCATTTTACCAACATATTTTACTAAACACTTTTTGTTGCAATTTAACGTCAAATCATTTTGTACTTAGTACGTTTTGCCCTAAATCTAATAGTTCTCGAGATATTTGATAAAAACTGATGAAAACCTGAGATTTGAATGTGGGAAAAAGTGCCCTTTTTTGATGTTCTCAACGCCGAAACCGTTCATTTTACCAACATATTTTGCTAAACACTTTTTTGCCAAGAATCATATTTCCCGAGCAAATTATTGAAAAAGCGAATCGTGATTTCCGCCCTAGGTTATTTAATAACGCATTAAAAATTGGAGAATCGTTTATCGGAAAAGAAAACGGTCCGAAATGGTACCTCGTTTACAGTGCCCGCCGCTTAATTGGTTCTGATGAAGGCGGCGGAGGGGGAGGGCCGTTAGGTCGTGAGATGTTGACTTCTAATAGGATTGATAGCGCAAGGGAGCTCCTTCCGCCAACAATCTCATGGATCAATCGGTGAATGTTATTAGGCTCTCGTTGGCACATGACATGTTCCGATCCTCTCGCAAAAGAAAACCCGCCCTCCCTCCGCCCACTTTTTCCTTCCCACTTCCGGAAAACGTGCCTTTTCCATACCTCCGTTATAATCTAAAACTCATTATCTCCAACATTTAAATTAAACTAAATTGCTTCATGATTCGCAGCAAATATTTCTAATCAAAAATTGTTTCGATCCCCCCTTTTCTTACTTCTAATTATAAAAGCGTAATTATTAAGAAAGAGGAGTCGACACATGGGAACGATCCAGCACGACATGGGTGTAATGAGGGTTTTAAACTACCTTCAAAGCCATCAACTCGTAAATCTTTTTTAAAACCTAATTTAGGATTAAATACGTAAATGGTGGTTTTGACGGTGTTTTTCACAGAAAAATGGCGTCTTTTTTGGATTGAAATCAGGCCCTATTTATTGAGAAAAAAGGAAAATTACGTGGATTGTAATATCTGGTAAGTTCTTTGCGTTTATCTCAGAGCCAAAAAAATATGGCGAGAGGCCCAATCTGAGCTAAGGTAGAAACCATAAAAATCGAGTTGAGATTCTTGAGAGAATAGATTTGTGTCAACATGTCATTTAGATTAATAGGGAAATATTAGGTGGATTTAGTTGGCTAGACTGTTCCACTTCGTCGAGTAACCTCCTGCGACTCTTTCTGCGTTTTAAAATTTAAATTCGCCCATTTTTGGGGGTTTTAACATTCTTTTGGGCTGATACCAAACTTTTTGGGGTTTTTTAACGTTCTTATGCCCACAAATAGTTCTTTTTCCTGAAATTTTTGGTCACTTTACCAACGTAAAATAGCGAAATAATAGGTGTACAAAATGAAACTCGGCTAAAATCTACAAAATTCAAATTTACCCTGTGGCTGAGTTTCATTTTGTACACCTAATAAATAAAACTTGTAGGAAATTTAATTTTCTATTTTGCACTTAATTATTTTTTTCTAGGATGCACCATTTTCGGAAAATAATTTTTTTTTAAATAAATTTATCTTGAAAACAGTGCGTCCTAGAGAAAAAATGAATAGAATAAAAATTAAAGAGGATTAAATTTCCAACTGATTTTACTTAGTGCATTTTTTCAATATCTGTAACGGTTTACGATTAACAAGCCTTTAAAAATTAACCTTCTTAATGGTTATACTTCAATAACCTTCTTACACGGAGAAGGTCAACCTTTGATGGACTTTAACGCCTAAAATGTTTAAAATTTTGAAAAAATGAACTACTAGGTGTACATGAAACTCGGCTAAAATCTAAAAAATTCAAATTTACCCTGTGGCTGATTTTCATTTTGTACACCTAAATAAAAACATTCAATAAAAATTAAAGAGGTTTTTAAAGTAATTTTGCTGTTAGTTATATTTTTAAAGATTGAAAAAAGGTATAAGAAGACAAAACTAATGTTTTTTTTTTTTAAATTATGAAGGAATCATAAAAGAAAAGAGACACCGAAAAAAAAAAAAAGTGAATTGCCCCTAATTATGTTCGTTTTCCCTCTCGGCTTTAAACGATTTCCCTTTTTTCCTTTGTCATTGTTCTAGCCCATTAGTCACTTAAGAGGTTTAACAACGAAAGTGACCTGACCTCAAGGTGACAGAAGAAAAAAAAAAACTTCGGAATGTTCAAAAATGCGGAATTTTCTGTATGAAATCGAACATGAAGTTTTTGAAGAAGGGAGCGAGAAAAAAAACGGAGAGCCTCCAGATACACGTAGCGAGGGATCACGTATAAAACGGCCGATTCGATATATTTTTATACTAAACCTCCTACGGAACCTGGAACGGCCATTGTGCTCCGGACGTTCAACTCAAAACTGAGCCCTTCTTAGGGACGAACTAAAAGAAACGGAATTCCAATCCACAAGTTGAATTCTTCCGCAGTCATGGCGAATCCGTAGAAATATCTTAAAGAGCACGTGTTCAACCTTTCGCAGCATTATACGTCACACGTTTCCAACATAAGAAGGAAGTTAATAATTCTAATATAAAGAGAGGAAATAAACAGGTTTGAAAAAAAAACGCAATAAGTATCCTTTGGGAGCTTCTGAGCAACAAATTGAGTCAATTTTGATATTAGGTGTACAAAATGAAACTCGGCTAAAATCTACAAAATTCAAATTTACCGTGTGGCTGAGTTTCATTTTGTACACCTAATAAATAAAAATTGTAGAAAATTTAATTCTCTATAAATTTGTACTTAATTATTTTTTTCTAGGATGTACCATTTTCGGAAAATAATTTTTTTAAAATAAATTTATCTTGAAAACAATGCGTCCTAGAGAAAAAATGAATAGAATAAAAATTAAAGAGAATTTAATTTCCAACAGATTTTATTTAGTGCATGTTTTCAATATCTGTAACGGTTTACGATTTACACGCCTTTAAAAATTAACCTTCTTAATAGTTATACTTCAATAACCTTCTTACACGGGAGAAGGTCAACTTTTGATGGACTTAAACGCCTAAAATGTTTAAAATTTTGAAAAAATGAACTACTAGGTGTACTGAAACTCGGCTAAAATCTACAAAATTTAAATTGTGGCTGAGTTTCATTTTGTACACCTAATACTTTTTAAGCAAAATTTTAAGCTTTTTCTGGGGTTTCTAAGCTAATTTAACGAATTAATGAATATTTTGGTGTCTCTTGTTCGTAGAAAGTTAAAGAAAAGACAGACGTTGAAAAAAAGAGTTTCGGTAAATACCGTAATTGACGTCTATAGTGGGTTTTCTGACCGTGACATCGCCGGAGGTCGATTTCCTCAGAAAAAAGAGGGATTTTTCCCTTTAAGTTTAAAACTCGGGCTCCCTGGTGTCTCCTGAACCTGCGGAGGAACTCTATTGTCCGTCCCATGTGGGTTTCTGTGGGAAACCTATCGAAGAGACACACACACGACTCGCACCGGAATCCTATTCATAGTCAGATCGTAATGGAGACATCCGCGAGGTTCGACCGTTCAAAAATAATCGTAACCGTAAAACATCTTTAAAAGCTCTCGGTTTTTTTGTGATACCCTCCACGTTAGAAATCATAACTCCTGGACGGATTGAGACAGGACGTTTTTTTGGATGTTGTAATGTGGCCATCAGTGAAAAGCCAATCTGGGCGTTTCTTCTCGACCTAAAATGGGATTTAAAGTCTGAATTCCGTTTTCTCCCTATGTGTGTTTCCGTGTGATTCCGAAGACACCATTCTTTCCCCTTGCGTTGTGATTTGAAATCCCGTTAGAGGATCGAACCCACTCTCCTGACCCCTGCAGAATCTTTCCGGGAACCACATCAAGAAACGAAATCCGCGAAATCGCAAAAAAACACAAATAAAAAAACTTTCTTTTGTTTAGCACCGTTAAACCCAAAGAAACCGAAACCTAATTATTAAAGAAAAGGTCATATTTCTCATAAATTGCTTCCTTAAAAAAATTAGAATTTCAATTATTTAAGAGAGAGTCAAATAAAAACGTTTTCCCCCAAGATCAATAAATCGAGAAGAACTTTATTGTCTCGTGTTCCGAAGATTCGCTCGGGTGGTCCACGATTTCAATTGATTCCGCATCTTTTTTAACTTATTCGGACCTCCCTGATCTCTCAAAAAAACATTAATGAGGGCCAACGAATTCCAAGCTCAAAAAGGAGATGACGTCCTTTAGCGTCTAGCGCAGATAAACAGGGTCACGAAATCTGCAATTTTAACTTCCTTAAAGAAGTTATTGCGATACCCTCGACGTTGGGGAAGGGTCTTCCAGACCCCGGAGGGTAAAATCGAATATTGATCTTTACCGATCTCAACTTTGTCCTTGGTGCCGGCCGGCCGTAGCAATTTTTTCCGGAACACTTTACGGCGACAATTTTCATCCGATTTTCACCAAATTTTTACCGATTACTCCTTATATTTTTAAGAATTTTTGGCGTAAAAAAATTGTGACTTTTTATTTATTAATTTTTTTAGTAGGGAGAAATTTCGTACTTCTACCCTTTACGAGAGGCACATCCCTAGGCCAAAGAGCCCATTATTTCTACCTTGACACTTAAAAAATTTTTCGAAAAAAAGAACTTAGAAAATTTTTCGAAAAGAAAAAAAAAAAGGAAAACCCGGAAAATTTTTCGGAAAAAAAAAAAAAAAAAAAAAAAAAAAAAAAAAAAAAAAAAAAAAAAAAAAAAAAAAAAAAAAAAAAAAAAAACTCGACAAAAACTTTGAAAAATTTTTGAAAAAAAAAAAACAATTTTTCAAAAAAAAAGAACTCTACAAATTTTTCGAAAAAAAAAGAAGTTGGAAAATTCTCCTTTATACTTTCCCTCCCTACTGCATCCCCTTTCTTATACTTTCGTTCCCTTATACTTCCCCTCTGTTATACCTTCCCCTCTGTTATACTGCCCCCTCCGTTATACTGCCCCCTCCGTTATACTTCCCCCTCCGTTATACTTCCCCTCCCATATACTTCCCCTCCCACATACTTCCCCCTCCGTTATACTTCCCCTCCCACATACTTCCCACTACGTTATACTTCCCCTCCCATATACTTCCCCTCCTATATAGATACTTCTCTTTAAGGAAGTTTTCGTTGGAAGCTCTTCAAACCAGTACTTTTTTTCCCAAAAGCTAGTGTACAAAATGAAACTAAGCCACAGGGTTTTGAATTTTGTAGATTTTAGCCGAGTTTCATTTTGTACACCTAGTAGTTCATTTTTTCAAAATTTTGAACATTTTAGGCGTTAAAGTCCATCAAAAGTTGACCTTCTCCGTGTAAGGTTATTGAAGTATAACCATTAAGAAGGTTAATTTTTAAAGGCTTGTAAATCGTAAACCGTTACAGATATTGAAAAAATGCACTAAATAAAATCTGTTGGAAATTTAATTCTCTTTAATTTTTATTCTATTAATTTTTTCTCTAGGACGCACTGTTTTCAAGACAAAATTTATTTAAAAAAAAAAAATTATTTTCCGAAAATGGTGCATCCTAGAAAAAAATAATTAAGTGCAAATTTATAGAGAATTAAATTTCCTACAATTTTTATTTATTAGGTGTACAAAATGAAACTCAGCCACAGGGTAAATTTGAATTTTGTATGTTTTAGCCGAGTTTCATTTTGTACACCTAATAAAACCTAGATGTAGCACGGATGGCTAAGTAGAGAGTGGATTTCGCAATAGTTTTGAACCGTCATTAAAATCTTAGTATTTGAAATACAAGATGAAAGAAAAGAAGACGAGATTTAGGTTTTGAAATTTGCAATTGAAATGAAGCTGAGAAAGGGAATAGCATGTTCCGAGGCGGTTAGGACATCTCAATTATTAGTTCAGTGCGCCTGAAGATAAGAAAATCCAGCGATGCGGAACTAGTGGCAGATGACTTCCCAGCCCTAACTTATGAAAGAGTCTTTTCATTAATCGAAATTCCGCTTTAGGCAAGTGTTAGTTTTTTTTTTCATCCTCCCGGGTCTACACCCACTTTAAAATAATACCGGCCGGGATAACTGTATGGCCAATTTAAACGACCAAGCATTAAGCCATGACGATGATAATTCCTTCGGAAATGTTCATCATTAACTCAACTCTTTAGCGATCAAATTCGGGTTCATCAAAAACAATTTTCGAACGTTTAAAATGGCATAAACATACAGAAATACGGAAAAACGACGAGATAAAAAATGTTTTGAGAGAAAAAATTGGGGGATAAACATCTATTGAGAGTATCACAATTATTTTTATTGTTAATTTTATGTTTTTTGGTATTAGGTGTACAAAAGAAACTCGTCTAAAATCTACAAAATTCAAATTCACCCTGTGGCTGAGTATATAAAATATAATAAAACAATAAAACTTTTAATAGCAATAAAAATTGTAGGAAATTTAATTTTCTATAAATTTGTACTTAATTATTTTTTTCTAGGATGCACCATTTTCGGAAAATAATTTTTTTTTAAATAAATTTACCTTGAAAACAGTGCGTCCTAGAGAAAAAATGAATAGAATAAAAATTAAAGAGAATTGAATTTCCAACAGATTTTATTTGGTGCATTTTTTCAATATCTGTAACGGTTTACGATTTACAAGCCTTTAAAAATTAACCTTCTTAATGGTTATACTTCAATAACCTTCTTACACGGAGAAGGTCAACTTTTGATGGACTTTAACGCCTAAAATGTTTAAAATTTTGAAAAAATGAACTACTAGGTGTACAAAATGAAACTCGGCTAAAATCTACAAAATTCAAATTTACCCTGTGGCTGAGTTTCATTTTGTACACGTAATAATTGTGGACATACGAGTGCCGTTTTTGAAGTGGAAGAACGTAACGCACAGTTAGGAAAACGGCGGCCCCTCCTCCGTATCTTTAATCACTCCCGGAATCGTGAACGGAACTAAGGAAACCCAACAGGCAATCTCAGATAAGCCCCGAATTTTAAGAGTTCACGAGAAACGGTAAACGGAAGATTAGATTGCCAACGAGAAATTAAGGTTAGTACGTTTCAAACCTTCCGCTGGATGTAACGACAAAAAAATCGATCTCTTTAGAAACAATTTGTACAAGCGTTTATTTCGGTAACAAGGATCACATTTGTCCTCTATCTCGCTTTACGTGGGAACTGATTTTTCCTAATGGGCCTAGAATTGGTATACCTAATATATAGCCATCTCAAGTACTAGTTTGAAGAGCTTCCAACGAAAACTTCCTTAAATCTTATTTAGGCTAATCACGTTTCAAAAATGGAAAAATTCTGCTTTTTCTGGGGGTGTTAAATTTCTAGGGTAGCTTCAGAAGAGAAGACGCCGAAAGAGCCCAAAATTTTTTTTTTGCAATAGTATCAAGGAAAACGCGTTTTTTTTGTGCCAAATATCAGGTGCTTAAAAATTGGGTTCTAAGATGGGTGTTCTCTAAATTGAGAAAAAACAAGTTAGCTGAGGGTGGCGTTTGAAAAGTATAATGGACTACGGCAGGAAATCTTTCCTTTTATAAATCAAGTTTAGGTACTTATTCTTTTTTAAAAACAAGTTTCAAAATTACTTCGGATGGTCGTAAAATTCATTTATATAATAAAGATGTCTAATAATTACGTAGAGATAATAAAAAAAAAGGGAACTTTTTTATGGAACTGGTCCAGACATGTTATTACCTGTTCCTAAATTAAAGAGAGTTTATAATGTCTTGATTTCAAAAGGCTCCTGAATTTGGCGATTTTGGTTCGTTGACTCTTGGGGACATATTGGCGACAGGAGACGGACAGAGGCGTGATCAGACATAAAGCACCCTCAAGTTGTGCCAGCTCTACAAAGACTCACGAAGATCACGAGTCGGGGAGCGACAAGGGTATCTTTGTAGGGAGACCCAACTTCCTCTCCCACGGGGCCTTTTATAGCTTTGAAACATGTCCGAAGGGTTTTCTATTCATTCCAAAATTGGTCAATAAACCAGTCTAATTTGGCGCCCATTAAAGAAATCAGTCCGTTCCCACAAATCACGAAATCGAGAACAAACTGTACGGGAAAATAAGTTGAATTTTAAGTAACTGAAGAAAACGGAGCGGCCAGAGTGCTTAAAATCAAAGGCTTTTCCTTCCTCTTTCAACTGAGGGAACCCCTTTTTACCGAATTTTCAGGATTTTTCCTGGCTTTTCCATGGGGAAACATCTCTCTTTCTTGATTTTCGGTGGTTTACCGAGATAGTTCTGCTAAGAAACTATGTACCTCTTAGGAATGAGGAAATCCTTATTTCTTGAAAGTTTTTTGACTGGGAACCCCTTTATCTTAACCCTCAATTTTTTAACTTCCTTAAAGAAGCTATTGTGATACCCTCCACGTCGGGTTTTTGGGGAAGACCAGACCCCGTAGGGAATTTGGATCTATACCGATCTCAACTTTGTCTGTGGTTCCGGCCGGCCGTAGCATTTTTTCGGAACACTTTACGGCCACAGTTTTCATCCGATTTTCACCAAATTTTCACTCAACGTTCCTGAATAGTTGAACAAGAAATTATCATCTGCGATTTTTGAATTTCGAAAAAATGGCGGAGATACACACGTTTGAAATTTTAAAAATTGCGCAGCGGCCGAACCGTTGTTCCGATTTTCACCAAATACTCCTTATATTTTTTACAAAATTTTGGTGTAAAAAATTATCTTTTTTACGTTAATTATCATATTAGTAGGGAGAAATTTCATACGTCCACCCGTTACGAGAGGGACCTCCCTTGGGCGAAAATCCCATTATTTCCACCTTGATAATTAACAAAATTTTCGAAAAAAAAATCTGAAAATTTGTTGAAAAAAAACTTCCCTTCTTTATACGAGTACTTCCCCCTCCGTTAAACTTCCCCACCATTATACGTCCCCTCCTTTATACTCCCCCCTCCTATATTTTACTTCTATTTAAATCTTGTGTTTTATTATAAAAAAAAAAAAAGGTGGAAAATCGGAGGAAACAACAGTTTTAAGCCTCGGTTTTAACGGTATTAGAAGAAAGGTACTTGTAAACATACTTCTATGAAAACAAAGCTATTCCTGAGTTTCTGGTTTCCCGGATAACTGGACTTGTTAATAGGGTTGAAGTCTCGGAATAATTAAAGCCATGTATGGAGTCGAAGAAGCCTAAGCGTTCGCAAAAGCGATTTCCCACGGGATGACGGTTTATGATAATATTGCGTCGTTTAAATAAAAAGAAAATTCGTAATTAGACATAAAAAGGCAATAACGGCGACTGGAAAAAAAAACCGAACAAATATTGAAACAATGCCGACCCAGTTATGGAAAGACGGCAAAAAGCTTGTAAGGGAACTTTAACGGTGGATTAAAGTAGGTAACCTGTCGGATTATCCTGTCTATCGAGCACTTATGATAAATATGGAATTTCATTCATCTTTTTTCTTTCTTTAAGTGCACTGTATTATCCGAAAAAATAAACAAAAAAGTCTAGACGGAAAAGTGGCAAAGGATGACCCGGTTCCGCATAAATAAAATTATCTAGGGTAACAAAAAAAATGTTTTTCATAGCTTAAAAAAAATTCAGATGAAAACCAATGAAATGGGATTGCCAATTTCGGTAGTCACGAAAGGGAATAGGCCAAGACATATTCTTTTATTGTCGCTTACCTCGATTTTTCGACTCTTAAGTCCCAATTTTATTGAATTTTCCTCATTTTTTGAACAAAAAAACACTATTTTTGTAACAAAAAACCATTTCAACCGTACTATTGGGCTTTTCGTAGATTTTCTGGTCGAAAAACAGCCGTTTTTGGGAGGTTTTTATTAGGTGTACAAAATGAAACTCGGCCGCAGGGTAAATTTGAATTTTGTAGATTTAGCCGAGTTTCATTCATTCTAGTAGTTCATTTTTTCAAAATTTTGAACATTTTAGGCGTTAAAGTCCATCAAAAGTTGACCTTCTCCGTGTAAGAAGTTTAACCATTAAGAAGGATAATTTTTAAAGGCTTGTAAATCGTAAACCGTTTCAGATATTGAAAAAATACACTAAATAAAATCTGTTGGAAATTTAATTCTCTTTAATTTTTATTCTATTCATTTTTTCTCTAGGAAGCACTGTTTTCAAGATAAATTTATTTTTAAAAAAAATTATTTTCCGAAAATGGTGTATCCAAGAAAAAAATAATTAAGTGCAAATTTATAGAGAATTAAATTTCCTACAATTTTTATTTATTAGGTGTACAAAATAAAACTCAGCCACAGGGTAAATTTGAATTTTGTAGATTTTAGCCGAGTTTCATTTTGTACACCTAATATTTTTGTAACAAAAAAACCATTTCATCCAAATTCATTCTTCATTTCATTTCTGGTCGAAAAACAGCCGTTTTTGGGAGGTTTTTTAAAAAGCCTTTTTTTACCATGATCCAAGAATGATAACCACGTAAAAAAAGTCTTCATTCTTTTCATATGTTGAGCGAGAAAAATTATATCGGGAAATATCAAGCGTCGTTACGCATGGCGAGGTCTTAAAACCTGTACCGATATCATCAAAAAAATTTCACACAGTTAAAATTTATAATGTGAAAATTACCGGATTTGTTCTTCGAAAGCTGCAAATTATCTTCGACCTTGAAGCCCGAGGCGAATTTATCAAGATAATCAAGAAAAAAAAATTTAAAACAGCCTATAAAAATTCGCTCGTTCACTCGGAACTATTTGCTTTGTTAAAATAACTCCATTTGTTCACATTAATTAAAGAAAAAAAAGGGAGTTTCCTCGGAATTCTTTTTATTAATGCAGGATAACGAGCTGGATTTTCTATTGTTTGAAAAGCGAGAAAAGCCGACAAAGTGATTAATTAACGTGTGGGAACGGGTCTTAATTTTTAAGGGTCGGATTTTTCCAAGATAAAAAACTATTTTACACCTACACAATCTCGCTAATGGCATGTTAATTTAATAGTTCGCATAATAAATTTTGTTTAAATAGTCTCCATAACTGTACGGCCGTAAAACTGGTATTTTGACTCATCTAATTGAGTCATGAACTTGAGACGTATGAACTCATATGCAAGGTTATATGCAGATTAAGGTTACGTAGGATTTCAAGGTAAGGCATTGACTTGAACAGAACAATGGGAGAAGATAAATTAAGGCGTTTGAGAATCAAGTGGCAGATGATAAATAAGGGCTATTCAGAAGTCTACGTTTCATAACTTAAGGGATTATAAAGGGATTTAAAGAAACTATTTTTTTTAATCTTTAAATTAATTAACAGGGGTTAAAGGCCGAGTGACCCAGTGGATTAACGTAGTCGTTTTGATTTTCGAAAAACATCCCACGGAAAAGTTTTTAAGGAAAAGCCTCCCCTCTCCGTACATGTCGAGGGAGGTAACGGCATGCACGATCTAGGTCGGGAGTGGGGAGGGACAGCCGCTTCCGAACATACCATCGAAGAATCTTTCAGTTAGTCTTAAGATCCTGTGTCAAGTGCACTGAAGGTCTCCTCGGTGTCCCGCTAGTTCCTCAACGAGTGCTACGAGACTTAGAAAACGACGAATTAAATACAGGGTAAATTTTTATTTAAAAGACCGGTTTTTTTTAGTGTGAAGAAGAGACCTCTACCGTTATTTCGACATCCCGCATGTTGATACCGGTATTTTTTCCCCTTAAAAGTCTCGACTTTTAGTTTCATCTTCACCGCTCCCTAGCTGTGAAAACATTTACATTTTTGTTTCAAATTTTTTCAAAAAAATTCCGATAAAAGGAAAGAGGAATCTGGCAACAAAAATCATATTTTCTATTTATAAACATATAAAATTTTAAGACTTAAAGAAAGCGATAACTTGAGGCAATATGTACCTTGAAAAAAGGTTAAAAATAAATTTTGACATTTAAAAAAAAATTAAGTGCATTTCTATGCAATTTAGTTGACATAAAACCCCCAGATGTGATTTTAAAATGTAATTATGCTTTATTTAGGTTTTTTTTTAGTCATTGCCCCAAAAAACTCCTATTTTAAGGCGTTTTTCTCAGAGTTTAGGCATCGAATTTTTGTCCTTCATACACTCCGTTTTAACAGCCCATTTTCAACAGTACTTAGGGCTGGTAACACTTTTTTAACCCCCCAGACAGGCTGTGTAATTTGGCATCGTAAGGATGCCGCATTTTGATGGTTTTTTCGGTTTTCGTGCGATGGAGGACGGCAGGCGATAGAAAAACACCTGTGGTTGCTGGCTATGGCTATAGGTGGCCACTAAAAAAATTGCTGGATTTCCAGGCGTTTTTCTCAATTGGGATTTTAGGACGTTTTCTTCTGTTATCGTGGAAAAACATCACTTGTACGCCCGTTACCGAAAGGTTAGCGTTGCTTAAAAAATTCTAGTTGTTTTTCTGTCCAACTTTATTTTCGACTAAAACTTAAGGTATTAGGTGTCCAAAATGAAACTCGGCTAAAATCTACAAAATTCAAATTTACCCTGTGGCTGAGTTTCATTTTGTACACCTAATAAATAAAAATTGTAGGAAATTTAATTTTCTACTTAATTATTTTTTTCTAGGATGCACCATTTTCGGAAAATAATTTTTTTTTTTAATAAATTTATCTTGAAAAAAGTGCGTCCTAGAGAAAAATGAATAGAATAAAAATTAAAGTTTTTAATAACCTGAAAAATAAAAATTAAAGAGAATTAAATTTCCAACAGATTTTATTTAGTGCATTTTTTCAATATCTGTAACGGTTTACGATTTACAAGCCTTTAAAAATTAACCTTCTTAATGGTTATACTTCAATAACCTTTTTACACGGAGAAGGTCAACTTTTGAAGGACTTTAACGCCTAAAATGTTCAAAATTTTGAAAAAATGAACTACTAGGTGTAAATGAAACTCGGCTAAAATCTACAAAATTCAAATTCACCCTAGGGCTGAGTTTCATTTTGTACACCTAATATAATGATATGAGCTTCTATAAGGTCGTTGTAATTTATAATAGGGGTAAAAATTGTGCTGATATGAGTTTCGCATCTTGAAAGATGGCTGCGTTAGTATAGGGGTATTATTAGAGGTTCTGACCCAAAAACTAATTTGTATCAATATTCCCGTGGTTGTATCGATGGTATCGCGGAGCGTACCGTTTTCCTCCTCGAACTCAAATTAGCCTGAATAAATCCGCGAGTCTCATTTGAAATTTCAAAGACGCTATCGGTCACCCCGTTAACCTACGGAAGCCTTTTCGTCCCACGCTAAGGAAACAATTTCGTAATTATCCCAAGAGGTTTTCAGAAAATAATTATAATGACGAAGAAATTAAGGGATCAGGGTGAGAAATCGCTCCTTAGAACCACAAAATATTGTCACTAGACTTTTCTTTAACAGGGACCCGTTACCTCACCTTAATTTATCTACGCTAATTTTTACTCGGACGTAATGGCTATTTTTTTCTTAAGCCAAATTGCTGCCAAAAAAAAGGTGTTAAATCCGCAACTTTGCGGACCTTCCAGTCTTGTCCAGTAGTTCTGGAGTTTATAGAATGATTGAGCATAAAGAAAGTTGTGGTCACTAAAGTTAATCAAAGAACCGGAATTGGCTTTCATTAAAAAAATTCACTTGCGGTTAGGACCCTTAATTGAACAAAAGGATCACGAATCGCTTTTTAAAAATTTTGAATATGATTAAGGGATAATAGGTGAACGTGATTTCGTTTTTCTTTGTTTAACGTAACTAGAAACTACGTAACCGCGCGTAATGAAAAGAGAAGAAACCCGTCGTTTAAGAAACGAGTCCGCGGCGTCGTGCAGACTTATTAACCCGTGATCAACTTTAAACAAACAAAACAACACGACAAATTTAACGAGCAGTTGACTCCGTTTGGAAGTTAACTCTTGAGAAAAGTAGCAATTAAAACGATTCGTTTAAACGCTCTGTAAACCGTGAATTCTTTCTTTTTTGTCATACGGTAATAAACAGTCTGTCCACCTTTTTCCCGTTAAGTGGAGATTAATCGAGATTTGAAAGCTGGTTTTTATAATTTGCATCAATTTGCTTAAAGGTAAATAAAATGCACTTTGGGAAATAAGCAACCTTGGTTGAAGTCATTCAACCGGTCGAGTGTCAAAGGCGTGAAAGTGGGTTCTTTCCTTCTCAGTTCGCACTTTTTTCTTGATTCACAATTTTTTAAGTATAAAAGAAATTTTTTTATAGACAATCAATATCGTGATGGAGCACTTTTCTGGCCATAACCAGGAAACGAATTTCTTCTAACCGCAGAGAAGAAATTACCCGTAATCCGGGACTGTTATTCTAATCGAAAATGCTGTGAATACATGGCCGAACTTGTTGTTTTTCTTCTGCATTTTGTACACCTAGTAGTTCATTTTTTCAAAATTTTGAACATTTTAGGCGTTAAAGTCCATCAAAAGTTGACCTTCTCCGTGTAAGAAGGTTATTGAAGTATAACCATTAAGAAGGTTAATTTTTAAAGGCTTGTAAATCGTAAACCGTTACAGATATTGAAAAAATGCACTAAATAAAATCTGTTGGAAATTTAATTCTCTTTAATTTTTATTCTATTCATTTTTTCTCTAGGACGCACTTTTTTCAAGATAAATTTATTTTAAAAAAAATTATTTTCCGAAAATGGTGCATCCAGAAAAAAATAATTAAGTGCAAATTTATAGAGAATTAAATTTCCTACAAGTTTTATTTATTAGGTGTACAAAATGAAACTCAGCCACAGGGTAAATTTGAATTTTGTAAATTTTGGCCGAGTTTCATTTTGTACACCTAATAATTGACAAAGGGCTTTAAAAAAAAGGCTGACAATGCCTGCACGTACTATTCCAAGAAAGATGAATACTGAGTTGGAAATGTATAAAAACCAGGAAGAAGCGAAAAATAATGAGTCGGTTTTACGTTCCTTTGGATTTACAGCAGGATAATTGGCAGCCTCCTTTATCCCCTTGTTACAAGCAAAATGCCCCAAAAGAGTTTTTTGCTTTTAAAGCCTGTACCTATCCACATTCCGGAAATAGTCGATAAAAAAGAGAGAAAAATTTAACTTTTTTTTTTTTTTTTTAGGAAATGATTTGGAGTATACGAGCGACTATACTGGTCGTTTTGGTGGCGAGCGGATGTTCGGGACAGGACATAACGTCGGCTGGTGAGGTCCTCGCGGAATGCGATCCGGAACTTTTAGGATTCGAACTTGTCACCGGTTATGTTTTTACGGCTCCAGCGGATCTTCTCGATTCGATACCGGGGACGCTGATGCTGACCGACTGCCTCGAAGCGTGCCACGCGAACGAGTCGTGCCATTCGGTCAACTACGAGACGGGACTCTGCGTCTTATTCGCGTCCAACGCGGACAACTATCCCGGTAAGTGGTTTTTTTTTTTCTGCGGGGTCCGTCTAGCCGGGATCAAGGCCGCACACTCCCCTTCTGACTCACTTATGTAAATTTTAAAAGCCGAAAACCGTTTTCCGTGGGCGTTCGATGTGGGGCATCTCTCCTTTTTTTTATCAAACAAAAAAACCTTTTTGTTTGTCCAGAGTTCTGACGCTCTATAATTTACTTATCCAAGCATCACATCGCAATTAGCGTTTATCACCGGCATTAACTCTCGGCGTATGGAAAGCGAAAAACAACGGCTGCAAAACGAACATCAAAACCCCGTAATGTTAGCAACTGTGTTAAGACTACATTTATTTATAACTTCAAACTTAACAAAACGAGGCATGTTTTAAAATAAATAATGCGGTTGGGACTCGTTTCATTATAAAAAAAACCACATGTCGATGATCCTGGTTTTTTGAATCTATTCTTTTTTATAGGAAACCACATACTGAAAACCCCACCATCTTTCGCATTCCTTCTTTCTTTTTAAGGCAGGGCAAACGTGTCATCCAGTCCTTCACAATAGGACTCGACATCGGCAACCTCCTCGCATTTTTCAATAACGTAAAGAATTTTTTAATTAAAAATTTGTTTTTTAATTTTAAGCGCGTTTTTACGAGAGACTAAAAAAGTGACGTTGATTAAGCCCATAACCTTTGGAATCTAATAACGGAGGCGTGGATTGGACGTGTCAGAATGGGCTGAAAAATCGGAGCGCGTTTTCTTTCTTTATCGTCGGGTGCAATCTTGCGGAGCACGTGTGAAGAGGCGGCTGATCACGCGATAATGCCCGCATCTGGTCCCATTATGGCCCTTAATCTGATTTCCCCTATAGACCCGCGCCAACTTTGTCATGTACGTGGATAAAAATGGAAATAAAAGTCAACGTTTCATTGCGGTTCTTCAGATTTACTGCAGGTTTCTGCAGCTGTCGAGTCCGATTTCGTTCTCCTTCACGTCAAAACGACGTCTTTTCTTGTTTTTTATGACCCACTGCCCTTCCTAATTCGTCCGCGATGTTATTAAAGTTCTCTTGAAATTCCGATGAAAAATAGGACTATCACGGATTAGAGTTGGACAAAGGTGAGGCCAATCGTAGAAACACCATTTTTCGGGAGTAGGAGGACCCCGACAGTACTCCCGCTATCGGCACTATTTTTTTCCGGACCGAACAGCTTTCCCCGCCAATTATCCAGAACTAGACAAAAGTTTCCAGGACTTTCAAAAAGGAAGAAAAAAGAGTTTTCCCTTTTTCTCACCGTCCACACACAACTTCGTGGCCTTATCCGTCCTTGAACTCCCTTGACCCTACATACTCCACTGACCCTTCACTTTATCGAACGATCTGAACAGAAAAATTTCTGTCTTTCTCATCCTCAGGTTCGTTCACACAAGAACCAGTTTTTTTATTATTAGCTCATTTAAAAATAGCCAGGAAGTCTCACTCGGCTCATTTACATGGTGCGGAAATAAAAGCGAGCTTCCTCGACATGGAAGCTTCGTGAGAAATCATTTTTTAAAGAAAAACTTCTTTTTCTCACACGACAATAAGATGGCGATTTTCTATTTTGATATTAAAAAACCGCTACAAAAAACGTGATTAAAAATTGACGTCTTTTTGTTTAGTTAAAAAATAATTCTTTCTGTGAAGCCTTCAAAATTGCTTAAAATTAGACCTGTTACGAGCAGAACCTTAGAAAAAAATTGATTCGACCTTTAGAGGTAGATGAGTATTTTTAATCAACATGTTTTAAAAGCAAAAAAGAACTAACCATTTTAACAAGGGTATTGTTGCGCAGGTCAGTGTCCCTTGCGTTATTCTACACCTCCGCTTAAGAAAAAAAAGCGCAGCAAAAAAAAAGTCGGGGCCGTTTCGTCCGGGTTTCCGATGCCAATTATCCTCGTTGAGGAGCTTTGACGGACGTTCGATCCGGAGGTTTTCCATTCAACGGACTCTGACAGATGCAGAATCACTGTTTGTAATGAGTCCGGCTCGTGCGTAAATTCGAGACCTCCGTGACTTTTCTTTTTTACTGACCAAAAAAGGTTAAGAGTAGCAATGGGGTTCCTTGACATGATCCTCATGTTTTAACATTTTTTAATAAATTGAGTTTTTTTTCGACAGGGGCGCTCACGAAGTCGCAGTTTCCAGTCTTTACGATCTACGCGCAGAAAATTTGCCTCGGAGTGAAGCCGTGCGAAAAGGCGTGGTGTTTTGACAGGGTGCAGGGCTATAAACTTCAGGGATATTCGAAAAAGAAGCACCCGGCGAGTTCGAGGCAGGAATGTCTAGAGATGTGCCTCGGAGAGCGAGAGTTCACATGCCGGTAAGTCCAAAAAAAATTACATTTCGATTGTTCAAGCGATCAAAAATCTACTTCGCTTATTAAATATTTGTTTTCGTGCGTGAATTTTGTATCTTCGGGAGTTGGGGATCTGAAAGTGGGAACTCGCGTGGGGTGGGCTCCGTCCCAAATAAGTGAATGTCTAACTGTCTTCGGAATGGAACGTGCTACCACGTATCGTCCCCATTTGGCACTCACCGGCACAGATTTCCTCTTATTTCAGTCTCGTTTTCTCACGTTGCTTCTGTCCAGAAGCAAACATTTTCTTTCAAACGAAAATCTTTCCCACAGCCTTCCAAATCGATCGAAATAACCTCCAAGCACGGTAAATTCCTTTTTTTATGGCCCTAAGCTTCCATCCAAGTAATAAACAATATAATAAAAAACATAGACCTGGGACAAGTTTTTTTTTTCGTATAAATTTTTTTTTCGCCCACAAAACCTCCGTTTTTTCAAATTATTGAGATAACGGTTTTACTGAATTTTCCGGCGTTTTTTCTACGTTTATTTGGTGCGGGAAGTAAATTTTTTAACGACTACCACACAAGCAACTCCAGAAGGCGGCCATACAAAAAAAACTCAAAATTTTATGTTTTCTATTGGTGTACAAAATGAAACTCGGCTAAAATCTACAAAATTCAAATTTACCCTGTGGCTGAGTTTCATTTTGTACACCTAATAATAAAAATTGTAGGAAATTTAATTTTCTATAAATTTGTACTTAATTATTTTTTTCTAGGATGCACCATTTTCGGAAAATAATTTGTTTTGAAATAAATTTATCTTGAAAACAGGGTCCAAGAGAAAAAATGAATAGAATAAAAATTAAAGAGAATTGAATTTCCTACTGATTTTATTTAATGCATTTTTTCAATATCTGTAACGGTTTACGATTTACAAGCCTTTAAAAATTAACCTTCTTAATGGTTATACTTCATCAACCTTCTTACACGGAGAAGGTCAACTTTTGAAGGACTTTAACGCCTAAAGTGTTTAAAATTTTGAAAAAATGAACTACTAGGTGTACTGAAACTCGGCTAAAATCTACAAAATTTAAATTGTGGCTGAGTTTCATTTTGTACACCTAATATATTTTCCACCTTTCCGGAAATCTAGGGATCGGTGGTTGCCTTTTAAAGTTGTAAAAAAACTGTGGTGAGTTCCGTCACTTTCCCGTTGCTCATTTTTTGTGAGTGTTGTGTAAAAGGTGGGTATTTATAATAATGATGATGAGGACTCGGACGACATGCTCTGGCATCTCGGATGACTCCGGTCCGTGGACTGGAAAATGTTTTCAGAGTCCGGAAACGCGAAAAAAACGATGAAGACTAAAAGAAGAAGTAGCCTCGCGGAAGTTAGAACGCTCGACTTGTTTCAATTTACACAAGTTTAAAAAAAGCGTTTAACATAACCTATTAGCCTGCATTCACCACGTATTAACTTATCACGATTTTCATTCAAGAAAACTAAAGGCGCACGACTTGGCCGTTGAGGCATCGGATTTAATGGCAACTGCCTTTCAACGAACTCGCCCCTCTAGCTCTCGTTTATATTCAAATGATCTCTTATTTATGAACAGAGCTCCTTGCTGTTATATTATACTCGCGGGACGGTAGAATACGGGGAGAAAGAAAAACGCGAGCCGGCTAAAAAAGATCGGGGCGACACGAGGACGTTAACCGCTCTCTATTCAAAACGAAAAATAAGGAATTTGAAAAATATTTTACCTCAACATATGTCGAATTCACAGAAATCTTATGTTATCATTAAAAAATTTTCTTAGAAATTTACATTAAAATTCTTTGTTAAAAAAATAAAATGGTCCAAACAATCCAGAAGAGCCGGCGAAGGCGATCAAGAAGCGGTGAAGTTCACGGTAATATTTTAAGAAAGCGATCACTATGTCATTGCTCTTGCCATGGGAAAGGACCCGCGGTACAGCGTAGTAAACGCAGCCGGAGTAGAAGCCGTAGCAGGCGAAAAGGGTCTGGCGTTCATTGGTGTGTATGCCCCAGTCACTCAAGGAGCCGGCGAAAACGTTCGGCCAGCGGGGAGAACCGCTCTCACAGTCGGCAAAGTCGCTCAAGAAGCCGACGAAAACGTTCGGGGAGCGCGGAAAAACGTCCCCGCAGTCGGCGAAGTCGGTCAAGGAGCCGGCGAAAACGTTCGGGCAGCGGGGAGAAACGTTCTCACAGTCGGCGAAGTCGCTCAAGAAGCCGGCGAAAACGTTCGGGGAGCGCGGAGAAACATTCCCGCAGTCGGCGAAGTCGGCCAAGGAGCCGGCGAAAACTTTCGGCAAGCGGGGAGAAACGTTCTCACAGTCGGCGAAGTCGCTCAAGAAGCCGGCGAAAACGTTCGGGCAGCAGGGAGAAACTTGCCCGCGGTCGGCGAAGTCATTCCAGTAGCCAGAAAAAACGGTCCCGCAGCCGTCGCAAGCGTTCTTGTTGAGATGATTAAATTTTAGTGTTTCAATAACTTTGCTCATTTTTTTACATCGACGATGGTAGTTCAGAGTCAGAGATAATCGGGCTCCCAGGAAAATAAACCTCTCACAAAATTTTACGTCCAACAAAATAACGTAGAAAATTTTGCCAAAAATGCCAGTTTCTCGATCTAGAAGGTGTTTCTGGGCTGAAAAACTTGTTTAAAATCGTGTAAAAAGGGTTTCTTTTGGCAGAAAGACGACGAAAATACGTAGTAAAAATTAGGAGTTTCTTGGCCGAGGATGATTCGAAAATTCGTTGAATGCTATTAAGAAGCCCGAGTGGATGCACTGGATTAACTCGGCTTAACGACATCAAAATTGGGCCCATACGGACAAGAAAATGTTCCGCCCGTGTCGAAATAGGTCCTTAGCCATATGGTAGAAAGAAAAAGATGGACTTTTAAGGAAGTCCCTCATATTTTGAACCCAAATATAAAGCACGGGGGACTTCCACGTTCTACTAAGTCACGGCATGTGTTGCACTTCATTTTTTTTTTTTTCGTTATAAATAGAAACGTATTGTTGAAGGCGAAGTGAGTCGGCGAATCGGTGCAGAGGCAATTACGCGGACATTTGTGGGCGCGTTTACGGTTTTAACGACTCCTCGGCGAGTGTTTTCCCTTGGAGTGAACGCATTTTCAAAAAAATATGACAAGATTCTGAGTTTTCAAAATATTATCGAGTATAACGGTCGAGATTTTAATTGGATATCGGACAACCGTTACCAAAGGATGCTTTTATATAAATCCAACCTTAATTGTCGATAAACGACGCCGGCGAATGCAAAAACATCGTGTCTTATCGTTTCGTACGAAATAAGTTGTAATTTAATATAAGAGCGGGAAACCGGTTTTGTGTTGTTTCGGCTGCGGTATAGCGGGTCTTCCCCGCAAAATTTTCAAACACGACAACCGCTAACATTATATCACGGAAAATCGATTTCGAATCCGGAAGAAAAAAAAGGAAAAGTCACTAATTGGACAGCGATTAGAAACGAAGGCGAAAAGTTTTCCTTTTTTTAAAAAAGGAAAAACAAAGGGTTTTGAGCTGATTAGCAAGCCTGATCGTGGGAAGTAATGGTCGTAGTACCTTCGGTAATTAGAACTATCCTCAGACCCTCGTTCAACCGTGAACCCAACGCGAAAATCACATCTTCAAACCTCCTCAATAACAATTTTCTCCTTATAAAAAACCGGTTTATTCTCAGAAACAGGATTTTTCGTTAATGGAGAAAAAATAAGATTGAAGATACACTTGACGTTAATTAAGTCCATTGAGCTGTATATTAAAAGCTACCGCATTAATTTACTCTCAGTAGGAATTGACAATGGGTCGAGATAGGAAAAGGACGTTTGAAGGAAGGGCATCGAACGATGACATACTATGACGGAGTCGTCTCGTTTCCCGGTTCGATCCGCAATTTCTTTCCTTTAAAAAAATACTCGTTTTGTTATCGATTCGTCACGTTTTTCGATCACTCAGAAATATATAAAATATAAAAATGGTGAATATATGAGGCGAAAAAATGGGGTCCATAATAGGGGTCTTGAGAGAGAAAAAAAAAACAACTACAAAATACCAGGTATTCTTCAACCTGAGTGAATTATGAGGGGGAGTTCTATCAATTATAGCCTAAATACCCACTAGAATTTGGAGGGCCTTTTTTTTTTCCTCCCGAAAACGGATGATCCCGTTCAGGAGGGTCAATAGCTCTATAAAAAAAATTGCATTTCGTCTAAAGTCATCAAAAAGCGTTGTTTAGGGCCGTCCTAATGACGAAACGACTAACAGATAACGAGTTAATGGTGTAACGGAGTTTAGGGGAGTAGTGCGTCTGCTTGGACATGCGACCCGCGTTTCGCTCACCGCTAACCCGACATATCTCACTATTGAACCCGGTAATTGCTCGGCTTTTAATAAGGCGACGTATTTTTTTCCGTTATACCTCTTCCTGATTTCCAAGTATTAGGTGTACAAAATGAAACTCAGCCGCAGGGTAAATTTGAATTTTGTAGATTTTAGCCGAGTTTTATTTTAGGAATAAAACAAAATTGTAGGAAATCTAATTCTCTATAAATTTGCACTTTATTTTTTTTTTCTAGGATGCACCATTTTCGGAAACTAATTTTTTTAAAAAATAAATTTATCTTGAAAACGGTGCGTCCTAGAGAAAAAATTAATAGAATAAAAATTAAAGAGAATTAAATTTCCAACAGATTTTATTTAGTGCATTTTTTCAATAACTGCAACGGTTTACGATTTACAAGCCTTTAAAAATTAACCTTCTTAATGGTTATACTTCAATAACCTTCTTACACGGAGAAGGTCAACTTTTGATGGACTTTGACGCCTAAAATGTTTAAAATTTTGAAAAAATGAACTACTTGTACAAAATGAAACTCGGCTAAAATCTACAAAATTCAAATTTACCCTGTGGCTGAGTTTCATTTTGTACACCTAATAATAAGTAAAATCAAAAATGAGTCAACAAAAGCCTTTTGTTCGTGACGTTTGACCATTTTTTCGTTCCGTTGACGTTCGTGCTTTGTGGTATCTACCTTAATTCCTGCGTGACCCGAAAAAAATTGCACTTCGCGACAAATTTCGCGTCATTTTCACGACTTTTGAAACAAAGAAAACACGATTTAAAAAGATAAGAATGTTAATTTTTATACAAGAAGCTAATTGTTTCGAAAACCCTTTAATTATTGAAGAGGAGATTGACACTTGCAACGGTACATGGTTGGTTTTTTGGGCAAGCTCCATCACGTCTTCACATTGGACACAGGGGACCTACCCGCTACCTTCCCGGGTTAACACAATTTTCTACAGGGTTTTATAATCCGGATTATCCTTGCCTTAACGCTTTATAGTTTAATTTCGTTTTATACACTTCCTGATTTCAATTTTTTCTTTTAGATCGGCCAACTACAACAACGGAAGCGGAGAATGCGATATGTCGGAGATGGACAGGCTCACTGTGGCCGGATCTGGGGCGTTTGTTTCGGGTCAAGGGTACGACTATTTGGAAAACAACTGCGTTGACGAGCCAGTCAAACTTTGCGAGTTCAAAAAGTTGAACGGGAGGATATTGAAAACTGTGGATTCCGTCTATCAAGAAGTCGACTCTCTCGAAGAATGCAAAGAGCTCTGCCTCAATTCTCCTTTTCGATGCCATTCTTACGATTACGGAGACACTGGCGAATCCGTCTGTAGGCTGAGTCATCATTCCAGAGCCACTTTGGCCGATATCCAAGTACGTTTTCAACTTCAAAATGAGGTCACAAACAATTTCACCAAATATCACACTTCACTGTTAGGATTCCTTTATTCGTCCCGTTGGCATCAATCTGGGGGAAATAAGCCCCACAGCAGTTAAGTTCTGCATTTTAAGAAGCTTTTTTTTTTAGGACCCGTACTTGGATGTACCTGAAGCGTCGACATACGAGTTGTCTGCTTGCTACAATGTAAGCATTGATTGCCGCTCCGGAGATATGGTCGCCAGGATCAAGACGAGTAAGCTGTTTAACGGAAAAATCTACGCTAAAGGAAGTCCGAATTCATGCGTGGCAGATGTCAAAGGAAGTTTGGATTTCGAACTTCAGATGGGCTACGATGACGTTGAATGTAACATCAAGCATCAAGGATTAGGAAGATACATGAACGACGTAGTTATCCAGCATCACGATACGATAGTTACATCCTCCGATCTTGGTTTGGCAGTCACATGTCAATACGATTTGACCAACAAGTCTGTCTCGAACGAAGTCGATCTTGGAGTCCAGGGCGACGTCAGGCCAGCATTGACCGAAGAAGTCATAGTCGATTCTCCCAACGTCGCCATGAAGATAACAGACAGACGAGGAGAAGAGACTCTTCCTTCAGCCCAAGTCGGCGATCCGTTGGCACTCAAATTTGAAATTTTAGACAAAAACTCACCATACGAAATCTTCGTCAGAGAGCTCGTAGCAATGGATGGAGTCGACAGTAGTGAGATCATTTTAATCGATTCAGATGGATGTCCAACAGATCATTTTATCATGGGGCCACTTTATAAATCAGCTGATTCAGGAAAGGTTGGTATAAATACATTTCTTCTAAACAATCACTAAACATTTCAATTTTAGGTGCTGTTGTCATACTTTGATGCGTTCAAGTTCCCGTCATCAGAAGTTGTTCAGTTCCGAGCGCTAGTTACACCATGTATGCCAACATGCGAGCCAGTCCAGTGTGATCAAGAAGACGCCTCAGGTGAACTCCGATCTGTGAACTCGTTCGGAAAACGACGACGAAGGCGAAGCACAGAACCGCGTGAAGATTTACTTTTAGTCCAAAGCATTCAGATCACAGACAAGTTTGGCTTCAACAAACGTAACTCTACATATAAAGAACCTTCAACGGTTTACATGGCGAGTACAAACGGATCTCAAAACGAATACTGCCTTAATCTCGCCGGTCTCATCATTTCAACGGTAGTCTTCCTCGGTGTACAGATGGCAATTATCGTCGCCTGGGTATTCGTCTGGTCGCGAAAAAGGCACTCGAAACTTTATCATGAATCGACCTCCTCCGTAAGCGTCCCCGGAAGAACCGACAGCCTCTGTAAACTCTACGACACCGGCTACGCCAGAAGATTCTAGTGCCATCCACGATACCGTTGTCATTAGTCTAAGGATATAATTTTAAAAAAGAGAAAAAAGTTCGGGACGATACAGGTCATGTAAATAATGGTTCTATGAAGTAAACTTTCTTAAACTCCGTCTTCATTCAAAAATGACGGACTGATTAAATCAGTTTACTACATATAGCCAAGGTAGGGGTTCGATTTGCACCCTACCTGAGGTTCCGGTGGTAGATTAAAGAATGCCAAGACTTAAATTTTGTGAAAATTAAGCTTTTTTTTTAATTTAATTCTGAGATAAGGATAACTTTTGAACTTTTTGTGCGTCTGTGATGTGTGAATGAATTTTTTTTTTAATTTCTATTAATGCTATTTAATTAAGTTCGATTCTTGTCCTTGTCTCGTAATAGTCGATCGAAAAAAAAATTTTGTCCGACTATAAACCCTCCCCCTTTTTTTAATTTATTTCAATAATTTTATTTATTTAGGAGAATCCAATTTTTTTTTATACAATTGTACTCTTTTTTTACTACTTGACTTTAAGTAAAAATAAAAGTATTTTCAACGTGACAATTTTTCTTATCCTCTCCTAATAAAACACCAAAAAGGACGACTAAACTAATAAATAAAGACTGGTGACTTTTAAGGGAGAATTTATTGTAAAAAATAGGTAAAAAAGTAAGTCTTTTAAAATGGGAAACGAAATAACAGGAACGGAGTGAAGAATTTAAAGATATTCTGAATACCTGAAACAAAAATAAAAAATATACATTAAAAACAAGTTAGAAAAAAGATATTCACGAAATAAGGGGTGTCGGGAAACAAATTTTGGGAGAGCGTTAAAAAGTGGTTTTATGAAAAAAAGTTAAATGCAAACCCCCATAATTTAAATCAAAGAATTTGATGGTGTAGTTTATTAGGTGTACAAAATGAAACTCAGCCACAGGGTAAATTTGAATTTTGTAGATTTTAGCCGAGTTTCATTTTGTACACCTAATAACTTGAAAAAAGGTCGATAGCGATGACATCTCGTGATGCAGAATGCGAAGATGCATGAATTTGTGACAATTGAAATCTTCGGACAAAAATGAGTCTCTTGGGTCAATTTCAATGGATTTTAGCGCCAAAAGAAAAGGGGAAAAAAAAGACATTTTTTAAAGTTGTCAAAAATGGTCATATGTCAAATCAACTTGAAATTTTGCGTAGATTACGATTTGAAATAAAAAATAGGGGTTCTCATTTGAAATAACGAAGTTAGGTTCTGTTGCGGGCGCCCTGTATATCCAAACGCATTTTAAACTACACCATCAAATTCTTTGAATTAAATTAAGGGGGGTTAGTTTTTAACTTTTTTTTCATAATACCACTTTTTAACGCTCTCCCAGACGTATGCCATGTGTTTCCGGACACCCGGTATACTATAAAAAACTATTCCACCTTTTTTTTAAGTGGAAAAAGGGAAATTTGGGAGAAACAGACCGCTACAGGCATGACCCAGGGAGAATCGTTTAAAATAAAAATTTTATTTATTTCTTATCACCTTGAGACGTTGATCGATGACACCCCAGACTCTGGTGGCGAAATCGTTCGAAGCTCCAAGAATAAAACTTCCATTTGTGTCAAAATTGACAGACATGACTCCCGCATTGCTTCCGACAAGTATCCCTTTAGGCTCAGGCACTTCTGTTAAAATAAAAAAAAAATTTGAAATAATTTATTTAAAAAAATTTTAACACAAAAAGTACCTTTGGACGTATCCCAGAGTTTTACTTTTCTATCGGTTCCACCAGTGGCTAATATTTTATCAACAGGACTCCATTTCACAGCACTTATTTCACCATCATGGGCATCCTTTTAAAAAAGAGAGAGAAAAATTTATAACTATAGTTTAAAATTACGACTCTATGGTTTTTAAACTGAAGTTTAAATGAAAACTTATCCAAAATGTTAGACAGAAAGTTACGTTTTAAACAAAATTGAGTGACTTTAGATGCCCAAAAAAGTCTTATTTTACAATAATTTTGAGTTTTTTTTAATATACTTAATACATACAAAGTGAAATGCAACTTTGGTTGGTACACCTGATTTTTCAGGTATTGGGCTTTCCGGAATGTAGGGCTCGAGCGGCATAGCTTTTGAGCTTTCTTTGGCCGCCTCCTCCAACTCTTTTTGAATTTTCGCATTACGTTTTCTACGAAAAAGAAAAAGAAAGAAAAATTAATTAACGACAAAAAAAAAATTAACATGCAAGATTTTCAAAGAAGATAGAAAAAAAGCATTTTGAACTAACTTTGATTTCATTTTCCACCCAAACACTTTGTGGTAATTTGGAAGTAGTTTCCTGCAAAAATCATGCGGAAAAAAAATGTGATTTTTGAAAGGAGTAAAAAAAAATTTTTTAAATCGAAAAAAATAGGATGAAAAATACATAAAAAACACAAAAGCATGCAAAATATTAAATTAATTTTACTTGAGAAAATTATCGTTTTCCTCGTTCATTTTTTCAGCATCTTTTGTTTTATAACGCATAAGTCGATCAACTAATTGAGTATTTTCTTCCTACAAAATTGGATTAAAATTTTTTTCTTACTTCTATTTATATTTTACTTGAACTTTTTTAATTTTTTCCTCGACTTGTGAGTAGGTAAGTTGAAGGGCCGTATGCTCGTCTCGTATAAGCTGATTTACATTGTAAAGATCTGCTTTTTCCATAGACAACTTTTGTATTTCTTTATTTAATAATGCATTTCGTGACACAGCTTCTGTCAGACTAAAAAAAAAATTTAGAATTGATTTTTTATGAAGAAAAAATACTTTTTTTCAAGTTGTTTTAACATGATTTCTTTTTCTTTAAGCTGTTTGTTGAGATCGACGACCATATGCATGTTTTCTCCACGGGTTCTGTGGAGTTCGGTCAGCTCTTCTTGTTGTGCGAGAAGCTTCGCTTCAAGCATTGATATTTTTTGTTCGGCAGCCCGATTTGCACCATCGCCTCCGGAACCCCTTTCACGTAAAAGATTCTCATTTTCCTGACGAAGAACACTTTGATATTCAAACAAACGATTATCTGAAATTTAAAATAATAAAATAAAAGTACTTTTGTCCAGTTTAAACCAGTTTTTTAAGCCTCCAAGCAAAAGGAGGAAAACTGGATTCAAAAATTAGAACACATTTTTTGACACTATGATTAGTAAGTTAACACTCTCATTTTTTGGGTTACCTAATCTATCAAAATTTAAAGGAAAGTTGGAGATTTGCAAAAAAACCAAGGCCTTACTAAGGCATAATGATCGAACACAGAATTTTTTTTTCAGTTACCAACTTTCATTTTTGTCCTTAAGTTAAATACCCTACAACTTTTTGGAAAATTATTCTTAAAAATTATCAGTTTGTAGCAATTTGAGAAAAAAAAATGCTAATTGACTTTCACTGCCCTGGTTCCTTTCAGAGAAAGGCCTCAAGAGACAAGATTGGCTTCCAATTGATATTTTGCCCCACATATTTATTATGTCAAGGGTCAAGGTAAGAAGAATCTTGACATTTTATAATCAAAGACTTCTTCAGAAAAGTTAAAAGTGACAAATTTTAATTTATATTACGAAATCATACAGCAAAAGAGCAAAAAACATAATTTCCAGCTACTAACAGTCATGAAGGATGCATTGGGCCGAAGGAATGAGCTATCAACTGAAGCAGCTGGCAGAAAGTTTAGAGGCATAAAGGGATGTACCAGACTGCAAGGAATGATTATCTGAAAACAGGAAAGTGGACAGCTAGACCATCAGAAGCTATGGCCCATTTTGGGATGGCAGTTTCTTGCTGTTGTCATAAGGAACCTACTTGTTCCTTCAACAGGTTGGCAGAAAGTTTCTAGCAGGGCGAACCACTTATTTTGTAAGCGAGCTTGGAAGTGGGCAGGATGTTCCTAGAAAGCTAAGCAAGCAATCTTCAAAAGCAACTGCTGCAGACCCTTTTGAATTCAAAAATCTTACAATACTTTCCCACTTCGTAGCTTTTGAAAGAATACTAGTCCCTTCAACAAGGCAGTTGGCTGACAGTTTTTAGCAGTCTTGGCACAACCGTTTAGGCTCATTTTCATGTACTTGGCAGTTGGCACAATGTCCCAAGAGAAAGGAACTGCTGCAGATTTGCTAATGGTCATCCACTGCTTTCCCATTGTTTGGTTATAGAGAGGAAAAAAATAGATTTATGATAATATTTCAGTCAATATGGAATCATGTAATTGGTTAATTGTGAGGATATAAAGAGACAAAAATTAAATTGCAAATTGAGCTGACATTACATAACGTTTTCATAGGAATTCACCAAGGCGACTCCTCGGAGATCTGAGAGACAGTAAACACCCTCAATTACGTCAATATTGATTTAATCAGATTTAATTAAAGAATTTAATTAAATAAGTCTAAAGTTCAATAACTAGGAAGAAAAACTATTGAAGGTTATAACGTTTTAAAGGGAATTTGTTCACTTACGTGCAGCGACGAGATCTTGAAAAGTTGTCGTTTGAACGCGATTTCTGTGTTTGATACGATTTAGGATGGAATCTTTCCAGTCGTTTGAGGTCGGGATCACCTCCATCATCGGCGGCGGAGAAAAACGCGAAGAGAAATTCGTTTAAAAACAAAACGAAAACACGGACATGCCTCGGCCTTCAACCTTCAACGAAAACGTTCCCTTCCTGAATCGCGGAGAAGGCGGATTGATAACGCTCGCTCTCCGGCCTCATCCCCACCCAAGGACGCTTCGAGTGAAACGTCGTCGTTCCCGCTCCCAGTTTTTACCCCCAGAAACTTTCTGAATACCCAGACATTTTTTCAATAATTACTTTCAAAATCAAGAAGTCATTCGCATATAGGAATATGCTTGTCATGACATGTCAGATTTCAACTTTTTTTTTTTTAGTTTCTCGGCTTCCCTTCGATCCAGCGACTTTTTTGGCTTGTTCTCTGATTATTATAAATTAATCTCTAAAAATTTCAAATCGATTGGTCCACATGAAACCGAGATATTCAACTCTGAAAACTGTTTTTTTAACCGTCAATCTTTCGAAAAAGGTTCAAAACCCACTATAAAATGAGGTTCCTAGATTTAAAAAAAAATGGAAAAACGGCTAAAATCAAAGGAATCGTGACCAATAAGCCGAGAAAAACTCTTGAAAACGGTAAAAATTGGTTCTTTTAGGCTGTTAGACCGTTTAAAAAATTTTCGCGATTTTTCTTTTTTATGATCGTATTTTTTAACAGCCTAAAAGAACCCTTTTTTACCGATTTTTCTCTCCGTGAAATCAGGTTTCTCTTGGCCTATAGACCATTGAAAATAAAGAACATTTGAAGATTTTTAGGGCCAATAAGCAGAACGCCTAAAAATTGATTTTTTTAAAATTAATCATAATGGAAAAAAGGTTGAGATAAGTCATGTTGCTTCAACTTAGTTCCGTACATATTTAAAACGTTCCTTGGCAGGATCTCCTTTACCTTAACCATCCTTAACCAAAAGTATACCTTGAACACCCCATTTCTGGTAACATGAATTCACCATGGTCGTTGGAAAAAGATTCTGAACAATGCTCTGCCTTCTAAATAGCTATCGAAGGTGAAATTTTAAAAAACCGTTGATTATTGATACATATAATTAAATACAAAACAAAATTTCTAAAAAATGTTATACAAACTACAAAACCACTGATTTATTGGAATATTTCCGCTAAATTTTTCGGGTACATGGTTAAAAGAGCGGGAATACCGTATACATTCCCACCAGTCCACCACCACAGACTATACAAACAAGTTGAGCTTTTCTTCTCTCATTTTACAAAAGATGCGTAAAATTTTAATTATACCTTTTATTACTAAAACCGTCAGATTCGAATCCTCCTGTCCCTTTAGGATCCTTTTTCTGAAGGTTTCAATCCTTCTTTGACGTTACTTTGTTTTTTGAACCTCCCTGGAAGTGATTTCTGTTCCTTCAAATAAAAGGAATCCTTTTTTTTTAAAGGATTTCCCTTTTTAAAGGTGGCTTTTGAGGAATACTAGGGCTCTCATTGGCTTACAACATAATCCTTGATTTTCACCTAAAATGCCTGAGCTAAGGAACAGAAAATGGATGTTCAAGCTATCCTTATTGTTAAGGAAAGGAGAGTTTCAAGGCGTGTTTTAAAATAAGGGCCTTACTGGGATCTTAGAACCAAACGACCTCTCTTTTTTTATTTAACAGGTTTTAACTGGCGAGCTGACTACAACAAGACTCCGTGGCGCAACGGTAGCGCGTCTGACTCCAGATCAGAAGGTTGCGTGTTCAAATCACGTCGGGGTCATTTATTTTTTGCCGTTATTTTCTGGATTTTTTTATTAATCATTCGTAAGAAGAGTGCAGGGTAAAATAAAATAATTCTTGAATGGTATTGGATGTTTATATTTCAAAAAAATTTGTTTTTATTTCAAATTCTTCTTTTTTATTAGGTCAAACAATAGTCACAAGTCCCCATAAAAAATGTAAAAATTTTTCGGGATCACAGAAGGGCTTTCCAATTTTAACCATGACAGAAAAAAACAGAAAACTAAGCATTAATAGCCTAACAAGGAAAAAAAAAATAACAAAAGAAAAAATAAGTACAAAAGCAATCACAAAATAAAATTTTAAGGTACGTTTTGTAAGGTACTGTTTGTGCTTGAAGGACCAGAATTAAAATTTAAAAAAAGATAAGAATACTCAAAAGATGTATTTTGAGAACGAAATTCTCAATTTCGCTTATAAAACTAGACATACAAATATCACATTTGAACGAATAAAAAAAAATTTGAGTATTCAATGTTTATCACTTTTGTTAAAATGGGAAAAAAATGGCCTTTAAAAGCAAAGCGAGGCTTTGAAAGCAAGCGAGTTAGTAACCAGAATTTTTTTTATTACAACCTAAAGGACGATGACAAAAAAATTTTTTTTCAACAAGAAAAAAATCAGTCTAAAATTTTGCTTTTGGAACAAAAATATACAAAATGTCAAAAATGTTCAAATTGGAGGGGGAGTTAAAGGTTGAGATCTTATCGCACACTCCTTTTTTTTGCGCCGATTTTTTCGAGTAGTGCTTAATAAATGACTAGATTATAACATGATGGCACAGTAAGTGCACAAAATGCACACTCTGTAAATCTCTCTCCAGTTTTAACAGAAAGAACTTAAGTTTGAACTGTGTATTAGAAAGTCCTTCATGAAGATTTAACTTCAATAAAATAGTGAAAAATGTGGGGATCTGCGTTATAGAAAAAGAGAAGCTAAAACACTGCACACATTTCTTTCCTGAAACGAAAGAGATAAAATAGAAATTTTGTCGTGTTTTTATGATATTACCCTTTGTGTTATAAGTAATAAACGAGTTCCGGAAGGAAGGGGGATTCGAACTATGCTTCGGTCGTAAGATGGCCCTGTTTGGGTGTGTAAACTGTAGCGTTTGGATCGAGATTGGAGGCCGAAGAAGACAAAATCGAAGACTGGGGCGGCATTGATGAGTTTTGGGAGACGACAAGTCCTCTTAACTTTGTACCGCTCCCGATGATGCTTCTGCTTCCAGGTGCAGACGGCGCATGTACTAAGAAATCCGCCGTCGGCATCACCGCAAGCACCTGCGCCATTTTCGATTTCAGTTCTTCTATCTCTCTCTCCTGGTTTCTAATGTGACCTTAAAAACAAAAGGAAAACGTCTAAAAATCAAACAAAATGAGAGGTTTCTTGAAAAACCCTTGAGGAAAAGGACTTAAAACTTAAGGCAGTAAAGACCAGGAAAAACTGGTTAAAAGAGAGGTTATTAGGACAAAACTTGAAAACGCCTGAAAAAACAAATAAAAAAAAGAAATCTACCTAAAAGAATTTAACGGATATATTAGGTGTACAAAATGAAACTCAGCCACAGGGTAAATTGGAATTTTGTAGATTTTAGCCGAGTTTCATTTTGTACACCTAGCAGTTCATTTTTTCAAAATTTTAAACATTTTAGGCGTTAAAGTCCATCAAAAGTTGACCTTCTCCGTGTAAGAAGGTTATTCAAGGATAACCATTAAGAAGGTTAATTTTTAAAGGCTTGTAAATCGTAAACCGTTACAGATATTGAAAAAATGCACTAAATAAAATCTATTGGAAATTTAATTCTCTTTAATTTTTATTCTATTCTTTTTTTCTCTAGGACGCACTGTTTTCAAGATAAATTTATTTAAAAAAAAAATTATTTTCCGAAAATGGTGCATCCTAGAAAAAAATAATTATGTGCGAATTTATAGAGAATCAAATTTTCTACAAGTTTTATTTATTAGGTGTACAAAATGAAACTCAGCCACAGGGTAAATTTGAATTTTGTAGATTATAGCCGAGTTTCATTTTGTACACCTAATACAATTGAGAAAAACTCTCCAACATCCTGTAGAAAGGGGATGTATTTTGAAAAATGTAGGAAACTAAGCCTGAGGGCTCGAAAAAATTTGTAAAAAGGGGGTTATTAGCCAAAAGAGCAAGGAAATAATGCTATAAAAATAGGTTCCTTAGGGGAAAAAATTAAAGCCCCTAAATCCAGCAAAAAGGGAAGCCTTTTGGACAAAAAAGACGAAGAAAATGCTCAAAAATCAAGTAAAAAGAGACTCCGAGCCGACTCACTTATGATTGCCCCTTTTTGGCCAGGAAAACCCTCTCCCAAAAACCAGACATGGAGGGTACATCAATAACTTCTCTTTAAGAAAGTTGAAAAAAGTATCAACTTACTGTCCTTGATCTCAAGATGCCTTTTTGCTTCACCAAGAGCAGAAAAAAGGTCAAGTTTGATTCTTGTTTCTGCACTTAATGAATTTTCAAGATGAGAGTTTTTATCTTGAAGTGCTGTCACTGCGTTTAATAAAACATCAGCTCCAGTTTGGCTTTCTTTGAACTGTAGAAGACTCTGCAAACAAAAAGAATTAGTTTTTTGTTGAAAATATTTGTTTGAATTACTTTAAGTTCGCGGTCAGCTGAGACGCAAAGTTCTTCTTTTAGTTTGAGATCTCTTCGAACGTTTTTGACTTCGACTTCAAGGTCCCTCCTTCTCATCCGACATGCTTCAGAAGTACAATCCCGCTGCGCTTCACGTTTCGCTTTCCGTTCTTGTGCGAGCTGCGATTCTGCCGAACAACGTAATCTCCTCTCTTCGGCCAGCCGTTTTTCAAGGGAAGAGATGTTTTGCCTATCGCTCGCTCTCGAAGAAACAGCATTTTGAAGTCTAAAAACGCAAAAATAATTAGTCCATAGAATACTAATCTCTAAACCAGAGTTGGCAAGATTTATAAGCCAAGAACTTCATGAACAGGGTTATATTTACTTTGTTTCCAATTCTTCGTTGTGATGGCGCAGCGTGAGTAATTCTGCTCGAGCAGCTTTCTCAGCAGAATATGAACTATTAAGCTGAGATCTTAGGTCCGACTCGTTCTGTTTGCTTGACTGAAGTTCTCCTTTGAGACGTTTAACTTCAGATTCAAGTCTAAAAAGTTTAATTAATAAAAGAAATGATATTTTTGTTGAAATTACTTTAGACAGTATTCATCTTTGTGCGGCGTTTCTGTTTCTTTAGGCGGCGGAACCGTTTTCCCTTTGCAGCTCTTCCCGCTTTTCCCACTTACTTTATTGACAGTGTGCGAGTTAATTTGATTTTGTGTTTCTTCTTCGGCGGCCGAAGGCGTCGAGGCGGCGACATCTCTGCTTCTGAAGCAGAGCATTTTCAGACCGCCGCCTCCGCTCCCGTTTGAATTACTGTGAGATTTATTCGACCCCCGACAAGTCCCATTAACCCTAAAAGTAAACATTAAAAAATATATACTTTTTAAAATAAGACTAACTTGATTTTTTCTGTATACTCCACACTATGTGATATCGACCCGTTTGTGTATGTTTCGCTGGCGCTTTTGTCCAGCGATTTCTTCTGCGAGGACTTCCCGTTCCCACAGTTTTGTGACGTCGACAGATGACCGACACCGTTTGTTTCGCCACCTTTTGTTTTTTCAGGTGGTGAGCCCTGTTGGGAGGAAGACATGCCTTCAAGCGGCAGTGCTTGCTGTAGAAGATTCATATAGAAACTATTCTCCTTTCGGACGTCTCTTTGTCGTCTCTGTCGGATTCTGAAGCTCACGTAGCTTTTAAAGCCAAACCCTAACGTTACGACAGGGTAACCAATACTAAAACAAAATCAATAAAAACATTCAAATAAAACAACAAAATTACCAATGTGCAGCAAATGGTCTACACAGGTCTAAATGGAATGGCATATGCCGCAGATCTTTGAGGCGTACTGCTGCCTCCATATACGCAAATAACAACCAAAGCATCACTGTAGGAAGGCAAATGCCTTTTTCTAAAACAACAAATTAACAGAAAAAAAAAAAACATTTTCATCAAACCTGTATGCCACACATATTGCACCCAGACGTATGTACTGGCAGCAAAGAATAGCCACTGAACTGGGATAAAAAAGTAACAGATCATATCAGAAGTAACTGCGATCGACATAAAGAATACTGAAAAAGCCTAAAAAGAAAAAATTGTAATCAATTATAAATTCACTCTTTTTTTACGTACCAATCCTTGATATTTGTACGAGTCGTGAACGCTTCGTACAAGAAGCCAGAAAGGCCAGAGGAACTCAAATCGGAACTCAAGAAGGAAGTCCGCAAGTAGGACAAAAGCCCATAATAGGAAAAACTTCAGGTATACAATAGTACTGAAAAAAAAGAAAGAGTCAGATATTATAGAAAATACTCAGGAAAAACTTGAAAGGAAAACCCTTTTTCCAGAGAATACCACCAGAAGGGTAGCACAATAAATTTGCTTTGAGGAAGTTAGTCTTAGATGGAAAATATTTTTGATCTATAGAAGAGTGATCGAGAATGTTCGAAGATAAACTTGACCGCCTGTTAAAAAGTTAACCGGCCTGTTAAGTAAAGGGCAAAAATTTAACCGGACCGTTAAGTAAAGGGCAAAAACTTAACCGCCCGTTAAAAAATTTAGCCGGCCTGTTAAGTAAAGGGCAAAAATTTAACCGACCGTTAAAAAAATTAACTGACCTGTAAGTTTTTTTTTTTTCTTAAGTAGGGAAGGGGCGGTAAGTATTTTCCGCCTCTGAGGGGGGCACAGGCTCCAAAAAGGTTGAGAAACACTGTTCTACGGGAATCTTGAGGTAGTTCAGACTTCCTCAAGTCTTCAGGAAAGTGACAAATAAATTTTATAAAGCACTGGATAGTTCAGCCTTCCTCGAGTCTTCAGGAAAGCAAACCAATCAAATTATTTGAAGCAAGGGTTGTTCAGACTTCCTCGACTCTTCAGGAAAGCAAACCAATCAAATTATTTGAAGCAGTGGATAGTTCAGCCTTCCTCGAGTCTTCAGGAAAGCAAATCAATCAAATTATTTGAAGCAAGGGTTGTTCAGACTCCTCGACTCTTCAGGAAAGCAAACCAATCAAATTATTTGAAGCACTGGATAGTTCAGCCTTCCTCGAGTCTTCAGGAAAGCAAAACAATCAAATTATTTGAAGCACTGGATAGTTCAGACTTCCTCGGGTCTTCAGGAAAAAAGACAACCTAATTTTTTGAAGTACAAAAGGAAAATTGAGATAGTTCATTCTTCCTGTAGTCTTCAGGGTGTGCTACAGGGAAATGCATTTGATCCGAGTCCAAAAAAGTCGAGAATGTAGAATTTTGTAAATATTTCTGGTTTTAGGTCTTCAGAAGTGCAACATGTTTCGAAAAATGAGGTTAAGTCCTTTGTGCAAGTTTGTACTTTAGTTAAAACAGCAAAAAACCGTGTCTAATATGGAAGACGACGAGTTAATAAAGAAAAAGAAAAAATGTATTGGAGGATGAAATGATAAGATTGGTAGGAGTCGTGAAAAATGTAGAGATGGAAAAAAAGTACCTTCCGTAAATACCATCGGTGATTTTATTCCTTTTTATAGGCCTTCGGAGTTTCGGGCACTCGCCATTCCTCCTCTTCATATTACCAGAACGGCTGAGGGTCTCGTCGTTTTCGGGTCTCGAATATTTTTGAGGGTCGTTTTCGAAAAAGAAGATCGAACGCCTCCCCGTACGTGGCGAGAGAGGGTCTTGGGTTAAAATCGAATAAAAATCCAGGAGTCACAAGCACAAACTAACTACCTTCGATTTTTAAGGTTCCCTTTTTTTTATTCTCTGTGTTGTTATGAATTTCACGATGTGCGAAGATGGTGAGGACGGGGTGGGAGAGCGACGGGGGGAAAGTTCGACTTCGGCCCCCAGACGAGTCAGAGACGAACCCGCGGAAATATCGATTCTTCCCGGGCGTTCTTCCCTCCAATTTCACCCACGTTCCCTTTCACTTTCAAACACTCTGATTTTCTTCACAAAATGGAGTCCGATTTATTCATAAATTTATAAATATTATTTATATATTTTATTTTATGTTAATTAATAACTTTTAAATTTTATCTTTAATTAAGCTTGAATGAGCACTTGTACAAATACTTGTAAATCTGACTTTTTTATTTAATCTAACTTGTAAACTAATTAACCTTGTAAACTTGTAAATTAACCTTGTAAACTTAACTTTTTTATTTAATCTAACTTGTAAATTAACCTTGTAAACTTGTAGATTAACCTTGTAAATTAACCTTATAAACTTGTAAATTAACCTTATAAATCTTGTAAATCTAACTTGCTGTAAAGAGCTTTATGCTCATGGCAATTGGCAAATAAATTATTATTATAACGTTTTGAGAACTAAGAAAATTATTTCTCGAAACGTCAAAGTTTATTTTTATCTACTGAAGCCTAAGGGCACAACTTTTGTTAGCCTATCAATCAATTTGTTAACAAAAATTATTATTGACATTTAAAGTATACGTATTGTCTGCCACAATCTATCTTTCCTGTAAAAACTATCACTTAAAACCAAGCAACCATCGATCAAAGAAATTTTAGTATCCATCATTGCAATCTCAAAAAACTTTTGGTTCATTAGAGCAAAATCTCTCCCATTTCCTTTAAGGGGTTTTCTACGGTATTTTATTATTAGGTGTACAAAATGAAACTCAGCCACAGGGTAAATTTGAATTTTGTAGATTTTAGCCGAGTTTCCTGTACACCTAGTAGTTCATTTTTTCAAAATTTTAAACATTTTAGGCGTTAAAGTCCATCAAAAGTTGACCTTCTCCGTGTAAGAAGGTTATTGAAGTATAACCATTAAGAAGGTTAATTTTTAAAGGCTTGTAAATCGTAAACCGTTACAGATATTGAAAAAATGCACTAAATAAAATCAGTTGGAAATTCAATTCTCTTTAATTTTTATTCTATTCATTTTTTCTCTAGACCGCACTGTTTTCAAGATAAATTTATTTAAAAAAAATTATTTTCCGAAAATGGTGCATCCTAGAAAAAAAAAATTAAGTACAAATTTATAGAAAATTAAATTTCCTACAATTTTTAATTATTAGGTGTACAAAATGAAACTCAGCCACAGGGTAAATTTGAATTTTGTAGATTTTAGCCGAGTTTTATTTTGTACACCTAATAAATTCCCAGATAAAAACACAGGAAAACGTCGTAAGATTGTGGTTTTTGCGATCACGCAAAAAATAGTATTCCTTGGAAACCAAGAAAAATACTCAAAACTCCTGCAACAAAATGTAGGGCAAAGGACAAAAAAAAAGTTATTATGGTACATTTTTTATTAAGGATTTAATACGAATACTATACATACGAGGGGTATTTACACTTGTACGTGTTTCAGGCTGTTTTATTTATTTATTGTTTTTCTGGACTAACAAATAAATTTTTAGGCCACAGAATACTTAAGCGAAGGAACCGCAATAAATCAAAACAATACACCAAAATTAAAACTTCACGTACAAATAATGTTGTAATTTCACCATTAATTTTTAAAAAAATGATACAAAATATTATAAATAAGAGTTTTTTCCAGAAGATGTGCGCAAATATACAAAAAGTGAGGAGCGTAAAACCCAAAGCATTCTTATAAGTTATCCACACCAGAAAAAAAAAAAAAAACCTTATAAACAAAAGGACGTCATGAAAGAGATGTTTTTGAATACATTTTAATGATGAAATAAAAGAGATTTTTCTAGTTTTGAGCGAGGGTCATAAACAGTTTCGCGGTTTAGGAAGGAACTCGATTAATTTTTTATAGAGGAATTCTTTACTTGGAAATGGAAAAGTGTATGGATAAATTGTGAGGAGTCATGCTTCGGCTTCTTCTAATTCTTTCGGGATCGGATTTTTCGGATGCTTGTTCTCAAAGTGCTGCTTGTAAGTCTTCGGATCCGGCATCTGAGCCTAAAAAAAGACAAAAAAATTAACAGTTTATTTGACATTTTTCAAATATAAGTTTTCGCCCACCCAGCCCCTACAGAGCGAGCATAAACAGCCTAACTTTCTCCCTATCGAAAAATTGGAATCCATGTAATCTATATAATCAGATAAAATTTTATCACACAAAAGAAGTTATTGTGATACCCTCAATAGATAAACCTTTGAGTTTTCTGACAAGATATGCCAAATGTTTTTTGGATTTTCAGGCGTTTTCCTTAGGTTTTTGTCCAATTAACTATCGGTGACTTACTCTAAAACGAAGTTATTGTGATCCCCTTAACTTTCAATCGACTTCTAAAGTCGGACAGAGCGACCTGACGACTTGTCCAGCTAGGTGAGAGTGGGGGAAGGACCCTCAGACTAAATCATGTTTAAACTTGTCGCGTCGCGCTCGCACTTTGCTGACAGCATCATCAGTCCGGTTATTTAATAGCCACACCTCGTAGATATAATTTTAAGTTTTTGGCCATCTTCCTGGAGGCATTTTTCTTGGGTTATCATCCAATGAAATCCTTTTAAAACTCTCGAAAATGGAGTTATAGTGATACCCTCGATAGACAGTTTTCAGGGGTCTTCTAAATTGGACGACCCGAAGAAGAAGTTCCCAAAAACCGGACATAGACTCTTAACAACTTCTCTTTGAGAGTGTCAATAGAAGGGAGGGGATCACAATCCTTTATTAATCAGGATTTTGAACTTTCGCCAAATTCAGTAGCTGTGATACCCTCAACAGATAAATCAAGAGTCTTACAGACTCTCCTCCAAAAACCAGAATGGAGGGTAAACCAATAACTCCGATTGGAGCGTGTCAAAAATGATTACGATTGAATCATAGAGGGAAAAACTCAATTACAATCGTAATCATGTTTACAATGAGTACTACAAACGTAATCATGTTTACAATGAGTACTACAATCGTAATCATGTTTACAATGAGTACTACAATCATGAGTACTACAATCGTAATCATGTTTACAACTAAAACTATTGAGACGTAATATACACGAGCTAAGAGCTGGAATTTAACAATTATTATAAATCATAACTAACAAAATTTGATTTATAACATTTTTACCGTTTTTTTTGCTGGATTTTAAGATATGGAAAGGCGATGTTTAACTAACCTTGCAGACTGCACAAGCATAAACGAGGGCTTTTTGTGCAGCTTTCTTCTGGTCGTTGGCGTTATGGCCCGATTGCTTTTTGGCTTTGGCCGCCCTTTCAGCAGCCTTCACCTGAGACTGAATTTTCTGATGTCCTCTCGCCATCGCTTTTTCAATCCGCCAAAAAACTAAGTCCAAAAGTCTGGAAAATCGGGTTACAAAACACGTTTTCAACAATGAAAAATGCTTTTTTACCTTCTTTGAAGAGTGGTCGACGAAAATCACTTGAGAGGCTAATACATTCTACGGTTCATTTGAGAAAGGAGAGATTTTTAAGGGCAAAAGGACGGAGAAATCTAAAAGAAGGGTGAATTACAAGAAATTTTAGTGGGTCGTCTTTCACTCCTAACTCGTCAATTATCCGTAGGTTAAGCGTGAGCGCCACGGTCATAAAATCGAAACGTGACGCTTACCCTAAAACCAACCCCTTCACAAAAGTTTCTCGCACAAAAAAATCAACTAACAAAACCTAAAATTTAAAACATTTCTTTGATTTTATTAAGCACACTGAAACATGTTTTAATGGGGAATTTTGTGAATTTTGATAACACGTTGGTAATAATGATAACGCTTATCAATTTCATATCAGCTGTTTTATTTAACGCTCCCGCCATAGGCTGTTTTGGCATTGTTATTGAAATATTTGATTTTTATTGTCCAACAATTTTTGAATAATGGGAGAGTTGAAAAAACAACTTGAGAATATTCAAGATTTGGTGTTGGTCGAAGAAAAAATTGTAAGTTTGCCAATAGTTTGTAAAAATAGATTTTTATGTTTTTTTTTTTAAGGTAACTTTTAAATTGGTGAGCAAAGTTCTTAAAGTTCACACAAATAAGGCTAAACAGTAAGTATCACTGTTTCCAATTTAAATTACATCTTTAATTTTGAGTTAGGCATACTTATTACCCATATGTACTCATAATCCCAAAAAACTTACTCTTGCATTATTCATATTTTCTAAGATTTTCATCCATTTTTTTATACTAGAATTCAAAATCTGGGTTAAATCATATTGATTTTTAGCCCTGTTGGGCGTATTTCTGAATATGAATGTCAAGGCTTAACCCTTTCGAGACCGCAGGCGACTATAGTTAGCTTTTCGTTTGGAGACCGCATGCAAGCGGGGAGCCTCTCTAAAAAATTTAATTCCTTCGCATGTGGCGCTAGCGACATGCAAAAACTGGCAATCTGTTGAGGAAGAAATGAACTACGTGATGATCGCTCGTCGCTTTGCTGGGTGCTGGGATCGATCGGGAGAAGTGAGGGGCAAAGTGCTGCACCAGTAGCGCAGAGAATCTGGCGTCAGACGCGGTCTCGATAAGGTTAAACTTATGTATATAATTTATAAGAATTTCGCGCATTTTATTAATGAATTCAAAAATTCATATTTATATTTACTTACCACAGCACTGAATTATTTCTAAAATCTGGGAAAGACATTCATTTTCGGCTGAGTTGGGCTTATACTTTTATCGTTATTTTTCTTTCTAGATTACTCTTCGATTTTATCCAATCTCCTGATTTCTCGAAAAAAGTTTCTGCGACTTATTTAATTGGCGGCGAAAATTTGGATGAAGGATTAAAATATCTTCTTGTTAAATCAGACGAGATTGAAAATGCGAAGAAAAATTTTGATACCGTTTTGACCGAGCACGTTTTTAGTGTTCAGAAAAGTCCAAATTTGAATGGGACTGATCTGTATAATGCAGATGCCAGCTATAACATAAACGAAGAAGACAGAAAGTAAATTTTGTTGATTAAAATAATAGGTTTATAGTTAAATTTTAGGTTCTCTTCAATTCAAGCAAGTGACGATATTGAAATCAGGAATGTTCCTAATTTCATCCCAATTTCTAAACCTGACGAAGCTTCTAAGGAATCAAAAGAAAAATTTTCCAAACCGTTAAAACCCGTCCAAGAAAAGGAGGTATGTTTTAAAAATCGTGAAAGAATTTTCAAGCTTTTTTTTTAGTCAAAAAGCGAAGAGAAAAAACAAAGTCCCGTGAAAGAAGCGCCCAAAAAAGCATCTCCGAAAAAAACCAAAGTGAGTTTTTTTTTAAATTTAAATTTATTTATGGTCAATTTTAGAAAACTTTGCCTACCAAAGGTGGAGCTATCGGCGCCATGTTTTCTCGACAAGCTGCTAATGTTAAACCAAAAGAAACGAAAGAGACAGAAAAAGAATGTAAAGAAAACATCGAAGTTGAAAAAGATATAATTGAAATAAAGAGAAGGTGAATTTTTATTATTTTATCTATTTTTTATTATTTTCTTTGTTAGGAGCCTGAAGTTAAAAAGAAAAAATCTGAAAACAAAAAGAAAAGGAAGAAAAGTAAGGATGGAGATTCTAAAAAAAGGAAACGAATTAAAATTGCGAGTGATTCAGAGAGCAGTGCAGAAGGTAATTTGGTTTTAATTGTTTTTTTGATGAATTTTATGGGTTTTTAGAAATGGAATATCAAGAAGCTCCTCCAACCCCTGAACAAGAAATACCTGCGTTGGCTGAAAGTGATGATGAAGTTATTCCACCAACTCCTGAAGTCAACTGTAGAAAGAGAGTGAGAAAACAATAGACAAAAATTTTGTTGATGAAGAAGGATTTATGCGTAAGTTTTTTAAATTAAAACTTTATTGTTTTAATTTTGAAATTTCAGACACAAAAAAAGAATTTGTGTACGAGAGCTGCAGTGATGATGAGGCAGCGAAATCTGAAGACAAGGTTAATGTCGAGAAGCCTGAAAAATTAAAAGAAGACAAAATAAAACCCAGTGATGAAAAAAAAAAGAAGAAAAGCCTAAATCAAATGAAAAATCGCCAAAAGAAGAAAAGAAAAAACCCGGTCGCCCTAAGGCGAAAGCTGCATCACCACAAAAGAACAAGCAAAGGTCCATAACAAGCTTCTTTCAAAAAATAATTTTGATAAAATTAATTGTAAATAAAATACAGTATTTTAACTTATCAATTTGCCAAAACTTCAAGTAATCATCATTTTGTCCATTTTAATTTCCTTAAAGAAGTTATTGTGATACCCTCCACGTCGGGTTTTTGGGGAAGGGTCTTCCAGACCCCGGAGGGTAAATCGAATATTGATCTTTACCGATCTCAACTTTGTCTGTGGTGCCGGCCGGCCGTAGCATTTTTTCCGGAACACTTTACGCCCACAGTTTTTAACCGATTTTCATCAAATTTTCACACAAATTTCTTTAGCCGGTGAACAAGAAACTAACGAGGGCGATTTTTGAATTTCAAAAAAATGGCGGAGATATGTCTGTTTGAAATTTTAAAAAAATCGCTGCGGCCGAACCGTTGGTCCGATTTTCACCAAAATTTCACCAATTACTCCTTAAAATTTTAAGAATTTTTGGTGTAAAAAATTGCCACTTTTTAATTATTAGTTTTTTTAGTAGGGAGAAATTTCGTACTTCTACCCTTTACGAGAGGCACATCCCTAGGCCAAAGAGCCCATTATTTCTACCTTGACACTTGGAAAAATTTTCGAAAAAAAGAACTTAGACAATTTTTCAAAAAAAAAAAAAAAAAAACCCCGAAAATTTTTCGAAAAAAAAAAAACTTAGAAAATTTTTGAAAAAAAAATTAGAAAATTCCCACTCCGTTATACTTCCCCTCCCATATACTTCCCCCTACGTTTTACGTCCCCTCCATTATACTTCCCCCTCCTATATAGATACTTCTCTTTAAGGAAGTTTTCGTTGGAAGCTCTTCAAACCAGTATTTTTTTTAATGCGGCTTCAAGATGAAATGGGGAAAATATTGTTTAAAATTGAGGGGTGTCTGTAAGAACATTCCTGAAAATCATTTATTGAGGGTAGCACAATAATGTTTCTTGGCTAAAAAACATACAAATATGTTACTAAAAAAAGAAATGTACCTAAAAAGGCTATAGAGGGAAAAGGGGGTCAAAATGGTATTTTTTTTCAAAGGTGGGTCTTCAGAAGCTCTACAAGCCGCAAAAAATCTGTGCTCTGTGTGACCTTTCGTTCTCAAGATATTAATTATTTTCTGAAGTGAGAAAATCGCGTTTTTCACGAAAACCGTTGATCTTTTTGATCTGAAATTTTCGTCATTTTTTAGTCTTATATAGAGGCCAGTGTTGGGCGTAATCGTAATCGTATTCGTATTTTTTCTTATTTCGCATTTACGATTGTAATCGCATTTTTTTAACAATTACAAGCGTAATCGTATTTTTTTTTCTGCAATTACAATCGTAATCGCATTTTTTTTCCCAGCGATTACGGGCGTAATCGTATTTTCGTTAGCGTTTACGCCCGTAATCGCTGAAAAAATGCGATTATCGCAGAAAAATACGATTACGACTGTAATCGCAGAAAAAAAACAATTATGTATAATGGTAATCGCAGAAAAAAATACGAAAATACGAATGCGATTGTAATCGTAATTACGATTACGATTAAAATTGTAATTAAGAAACATAACCATAATTGCGACCACAAAAAACACCCCGTGTAAAAAACACCCCGCCTCGCAAAAATCCTTTTACATCAGCCGGAAAAAGTTGTGATATCAACTTCCCCGCCCTCAAATGAGCGAGAAGAGTCGATACGCCCGAGTGGTAGGTACGATGATGTGAGAAGCATGATGCCCGTGCTCCCGTTTTCAATGCTCCCCTTGGCGGCATCGCGAAATGCTTTGTATCAGTGATTGCCGTTATTTATCAAGCCCTGGAACGCTTAAGAATTACTGTGTTATCACTGAGTTCCTAACTAATCACTAGTATACACCCCATACACATACCCCCCCCCCCCCGTACTCACACATGACACTACGCCTTCATCTACGTATGTCTGAGTGTTTGAATCATAACGATTTTTCCCGAAGAACGCACATTACGTCTTAACTACGTCCCTGTAAACAAACATTTCGCGATGCCGCCAAGGGGAGCATTGAAAACGGGAGCACGGGCATCATGCTTCTCACATCATCGTACCTACCACTCGGGCGTATCGACTCTTCTCGCTCATTTGAGGGCGGGGAAGTTGATATCACAACTTTTTCCGGCTGATGTAAAAGGATTTTTGCGAGGCGGGGTGTTTTTTGTGGGGATATCATATCTTTTTGTAGTTTAAATTCAAATGAATCGTAAAACTCCTAAAAGAACCGCGCGTTGTTTCAGTTGCCCGGGAAAAAAGGTCACTGGTCAAATTGACCCCAAGGGGTCTGGAAGACCCATTTCCGAAATTCGACCTTATGGTGTAAATCGTGTGTACAGCCGGCGCCACAGACAATGATCTGGTCAAATTGACCCTGAGGGGTCTGGATGACCCATTTCCGAAATCCGTCCTCATTACTATACTCGTCCTCATTGCTAAACTCAGAAGGAAGCTCTGTGCACAATTTCAAGTCGATTGGTCTTGTCTCCAGGCTGTGTACCCGTTAAAGTGGCTAAAATTACCCTAAAATTTCAGTTTTTTGTTCTAAACTTTTTTTAGTTAAGATTTCGGGGTAAATCTTTCAAAAGGCACTGGCTCAAGTTGAAAGGAAGCTCTGTGCAAAATTTCAAGTCAATCGGTGCGCTAGGAGAGGCTGTAGCCTTGTCTAGCTGAATAAGAAGAAGAAGAACACGGTAAAGGCGAAAAACCGGGTTTTCAGACTTTTATCTCGGCTCCCTGTGGACCGATCGACTTGAAATTTTCAGCGTTTACTCATATCATATCAAAGTAAATCTGTAGCAAATTTCAAGTCGATCGGTCCACAGGGAGCCGAGATCCAGATACCTGAAAAACGCAAATCGTGACGTCCAGTAAACATACACTTGATAGGTACCGTTTTCTGACGTCTTCGGACTGGGTGTTGCTTGGCGGGGCGGAACGCTACCGCGTTCCTAGATTACAATCGTAATCGCCTTTGGTGGAAATCAGACAATCAACAAACTGGTGACAGAGCTCCACGATTTTCGCCAATTTCGAAAAAAAGCTCTTGACTTTTCCAAAATAAGTTTTCTGAACTCTGCCAAAAGTCGCCTCTATGGAGGGTAATCATTAAGTTCTCTTTGAGAAAGTTAAAATAATCAAGAATTATTTTATAACGGTTTTAGAGCTAATGATACATTCTTTTAGAGCGAACATGGCACCAAATAAAAAAATTCTAAATGCAATTAGAGCGAACATGGCACCAAATAAAAAAAAATTCTAAATGCAATTTCAACTTTTTTTATATTTTCTTTCAATGAATAGACTAGCCCTTCACACTATTTTCTTCTCCATCTACTAGAAAACAAAAAAATTTTTTTTACTCGATAAAAAATAAAGGATCCTTTAAATGAACAGTCTATTCATCTTTTTTAAAAAAAAATTTTAGCAGATCTAACGACACTTGGTTGAAAACCATGATTTTCGTTGAATTTACAAAGGCTTAAATTTTATTCGTAAATTTACGAAAAGTGCTAATACTAAACATTTTATTCTACAGTTTCGCACAGTGTCTTTCATTTTGAATTTTTTTTTCTTAAGTATCAGAAAGATTAGACCACAGCCAAATAAAAAGAAAATACCTTATCAAGAGAGAAGAAAACAATTAACAATTTCTTTGTTTTAAGATTAAAATAAAAACTTATAAAAATCAACGAAATAGTCTTTGTGATAAAAAATAAAAACTGAGACGCTGGGTCTAAAGCGCAGTGCGAAATTTCACCAAAATATTTGGTAGGAATAAGAAAATTTTAAGTCGAATCACAGCTTCATAGAAGCTAAATATCCATGTCGAATTGCTCGAGACAGTCTTCCTTTTTGGGAGCTAAAAAAAAAAAAAAAAATGAGGAACATTTTTTGATGATTTTTGTTTTTACATTTACTCGGGCTCTTTGAACCCGTTTTGGGGACTCTTCTTGTCGATCGCTCCCTTCCTGCATGGGAAATCGTCTAAGAATTTCGGAGGGGTCTTCGACAAAGGAGAATTTCTCAGGTACATAAGCGTCGAACGTTCATAAACTATTCTGGTTCCTGGAACAGAAAAACAAAAAATTTAAAATCTTCAATTTCCACCACAAGCTTACTAATCCCTACTATTACCACACGAAAAGTAAAAAAAATCAAAAAAGAAGAGTGAGCGTAAGTTTTGCCATCTGAGAGGGGTGAAGCCTTTTTATCGGAAGTTTATATTTTTAGGCTTTTATCCAAGAAGATTTTTTACACAAAAGCAAACAAGAGGCAAATTATAACTAATTTTCAACACGTTTTTATTTATCTTTTACCCCCTTATCTTACGACCTAATTAAATCTGCCTTTGTTATTACTTATTACTAATCAAAAATGATTTATTGGCTTTAACAAAAGGATATTTTAGAAGATTTAAATTAAAAAATGCAGTTGAAAGGCTTCTTTTATAAGAAAAGCTTGACAAAAAGTTAAAAATCCGCGCTATAAAAAGACGCCTCTTCTGAATATCAATGAAACCCGGTTCCTTGAATAAAAAAATTCCCACATGTTTTTCCTATTTTAAAAATATTCTAAGCCACGTTCAATGGCTGAAGATTTTTTAAATCCTTGGGAGAATTTTCACGGTGTCAAAAAACTAGAACAGAAGTTTTCCTTGAACTCTTCAAACGGTTTTTGAAATTTCGATTACTGAAGAAACTTTAAGCTCATTGGGGAAGAATGAAAAGAGAGGTTTTAAAAAACCGTTGAGCTCGAGAAACTCCTTATCTGGGTCAAAATATGGCACCTTGGAGGTAAAAATAGGGACCAAAGTTTCAATAGAATCTCTACCTGGCTCTTCTTTTTGTTAAAATCGCTTTTTAAAAAAACGTTTTATTTTTGCACGTTAATTAATAAAAATATGCGAAGGACAAAAAGAAGGGGAGAGACCCTAAAAATAAAACGGGTTCCCTTCCTACAGGAAAAGCACCACCCCTGAATTCCAACTCCCCGGATCAATAGAGTCACTCCACAACTCAAAATGATGACGAAATCCTAGTTAAATAGAGAAAAAAAAGGTATAAAAATAGCAAAAATTAAAAAAAAATTGATATGGCCAGAACGGTTTTAGCTTACAATAAATTAACTAGGAATCAAACGAACTTGCTTTTACGTTTATTGTGGTTTTTTGATGGATAAATCTAGGATCCATCAAAAAACCACAACAAACGAATCGTCGGAGAATTTCTCAGGTACATAAGCGTCGAACGTTCATAAACTATTCTGGTTCCTGGAACAGAAAAACAAAAAATTTAAAATCTTCAATTTCCACCACAAGCTTACTAATCCCTACTATTACCACACGAAAAGTAAAAAAATCAAAAAAGAAGAGTGAGCGTAAGTTTTGCCATCTGAGGGGTGAAGCCTTTTTATCGGAAGTTTATATTTTTAGGCTTTTATCCAAGAGATTTTTTACACAAAAGCAAACAAGAGGCAAATTATAACTAATTTTCAACACGTTTTTATTTATCTTTTACCCCCTTATCTTACGACCTAATTAAATCTGCCTTTGTTATTACTTATTACTAATCAAAAATGATTTATTGGCTTTAACAAAAGGATTTTAGAAGATTTTAAATTAAAAAATGCAGTTGAAAGGCTTCTTTTATAAGAAAAGCTTGACAAAAAGTTAAAAATCCGCGCTATAAAAATAGACGCCTCTTCTGAATATCAATGAAACCCGGTTCCTTGAATAAAAAACATTCCCACATGTTTTTCCTATTTTAAAAATATTCTAAGCCACGTTCAATGGCTGAAGATTTTTTAAATCCTTGGGAGAATTTTCACGGTGTCAAAAAACTAGAACAGAAGTTTTCCTTGAACTCTTCAAACGGTTTTTGAAATTTCGATTACTGAAGAAACTTTAAGCTCATTGGGGAAGAATGAAAAGAGAAGTTTTAAAAAACCGTTGAGCTCGAGAAACTCCTTATCTGGGTCAAAATATGGCACCTTGGAGGTAAAAATAGGGACCAAAGTTTCAATAGAATCTCTACCTGGCTCTTCTTTTTGTTAAAATCGCTTTTTAAAAAAACGTTTTATTTTTGCACGTTAATTAAATAAAAATATGCGAAGGACAAAAAGAAGGGGAGAGACCCTAAAAATAAAACGGGTTCCCTTCCTACAGGAAAAGCACCACCCCTGAATTCCAACTCCCCGGATCAATAGAGTCACTCCACAACTCAAAATGATGACGAAATCCTAGTTAAATAGAGAAAAAAAAAAGGTATAAAATAGCAAAATTAAAAAAAAAAACTGATATGGCCAGAACGGTTTTAGCTTACAATAAATTAACTAGGAATCAAACGAACTTGCTTTTACGTTTATTGTGGTTTTTTGATGGATAAATCTAGGATCCATCAAAAAACCACAACAAACGAATCGTCGATACTAGGATAAATTAAGAAAAAACCGATATTGCTTTTATGCTAATTTTTATTTGGTGAAAAACCCAGGGGGAAAAAAGGAGACCGGTTTGCCTACTGAGAATGAACTGAGATAAAGGTGCCGTAAAAACACCCTTAAAAAAGTCAAAAAGCCTAAAAAAGTGTTTTTTGGCCGAAATGTTGGGGGAGAAGACAGTAACCATGAAAATGGGAATTTTTCGACCGGAAAATCGAAGTTTTCTTAAGGGCGTTTCTTTAACAAAAAAAACCGAGGAAAACTCATTGAAATCTGAGTGCAAGTCGCTTGGCCACAGAAAAGAGGAAACCCCGGATTAATATGAGGCGCTCCGGGTACGAAGGGCGAACTCGACATCGGACAAATTTTTTTAACTTCCTTAAAGAAGTTATGTGATACCTCGACGTCGCGTCGGGTTTTTGGGGAAGGGTCCTCCAGTTTTTTTTTCATTTTCAGATTCTAGACCTCTTGGTGAATACACCCATAATTTTTACGTTGAGTTCGCATTTTTTCCCCTTTAAATACGTAAAAACCGAAACTTTAAAATGCGAATATCTCGAAACTACGTTTTGTCGAGTTCGCCTTCATACCCGGAGCGCCTCATATGAGTTTTTCAGAAAAAAAAAAAGGTGGTTTTACAGAACAAAAACCAAAGAAAAACTCATAAAATGATCCATGAAGGAGAATTCGTAGGCAATAAACTGAGGAATGAAGAAAGAAAATATACCCGTTTCTTTGCCAAAAAAAAGGAGTTTCACCGGCAAAAAACCGTGCAAAATTTTTTCAACGTTAAAAAACGGGTAAAAATCTACAGATCGAGGAAATCGAGCTACATTTTTATTTTAAAAAGCTGTCTAAGTTTGAAATTTCTGGGATACTACCAGCCATTTTGAACAATACAGAATAATTACTTATAATATAAATAAAAATACTTTTTAAATTTATCAAGATTTTGGTTGGGGGAATTCAGCTTCAGCGAATTTTTCTTAATCTTCAAAGAACAAATTTAAAAAAAATCACTAATAATCAATTAATTTATTAGCTTGAACGTATTAAAATTCAATTAATCTATTTAAATGCCCGCTGAATATTAAATTAGAATTAATTAATATATTTTTTAAAATCAACCTTGAATTCACGTGTAGTTAGGACTTCGATAAACAAAACTAGGGGAGCCGACATTGGCCTTGATATTTTTTAGACGGCTTGTTTACAACTTTTGTTTTGGTCGTAAAAAAAGCCCGCTTTTTGAACGATTTACGATCGCATTTTAACTATTTTTTACTCAATAGCTTTTACGTCACTGGGAGAATTGAAATAAAAATAATGGGAAGAACTCTGAGATATGGAGGGTATTACAATAAATTTGAAAAAGTGAAAAAAAAAATTTTTTCGCATAACATAAACAATTGTGAAGGTCACGAGATTTGAGTCACGTAGGCATGAATGGGGTGGGACCCACCGATCGATTACAACCAAACAAACCCCCGTGACCACCCCCAATTGTAGTTTCCGTAGTTTCTACTATACAATAATTTCTGAAAATTTCAAAGAATATACTGACCTCCAGGAGTAGTTGAATACATGGTTCCACCCGGAGTTGTGGAATAATTGTTAGGAATTTGAGAAGGGTCTGTGATGAGCATTCTGCTTGGAATGCTTTGGCTTTGGGTTGCTTGTCTTGCTACTGGGCTCGCTGACATATTAAATGATGATTCTAAGAAGCCGGTAGGGATTTTAATCCTTTTCTTCCTGGTCTTTCCTGCGATACGTTACGTACGGTACACTCTGGCCAACTGCGACGAAGAGGGACTCTCCTGTTCAAAACATGGGCTACGTGACGACCTTGTTCCTAGTTCTGAACGTTACCGCGAGGCGACCCCCCCCCCCCCCCCACCCTCTGCCCGTATTCAAGTTGTCGATTTTCAACGCGTCTTCGGTAACTACGCAATAAGCCCGACCAACGTGTTCCTCGCCTTATCTTTCGCCAAAAAAATTTCAACCATCCAAATAAAATTTCTCAACCTTTATTATTCCTCTAAAACATGATGAAACTCTAAATATTTTTAATAAAATCGAGAATGTATAAAAAAATGTACCCTCCATGCCCGGTTTTCGGGGTCTTCCAGACCCCATAGAGGAAGGTTTATTGGTGACACCGATTATGAGGTTGAATGTTGTACTGTTGGTACTTCACCGCCTCAATTTTCATCTTATACTCCTTTAAAAAAATTTAGTGAAATAAAATATTGTTCGATAGAACGGAGAAATTTCGGGTATTCAACCCCTTTGCGAATGTCCTGGCTGGGCGAAGGCTTCAATCCCACCTCCCTCCTCTATTTATTCTACAAAAATTCACAATTTTATACGTGAAATGTGTCATGTCCTTGAAAATTAACAAAATTGCCAATTTATTTGGAAAGACAAAATGTCTAGACCAAAATTCGTTACAAGGCTTGTCAACATAATTACTTCACTTCTGTTTGTTTTACTGTTGACATTTCGATAAGGACTCCTATTGGAATATTTTACATAATTGATAAAAAAAAAAAGTTTTGTAAATATTTTTTTAAAGAAAATAATTATTATTAATGATTCCTGGTGTAAAAAAGGTCCTTGAAATAATTGTTTTGTGACATTTTTTCCTCATTTCAATCCACCATTAACAGTTTAATGGTGGACTTATACAGGAGGTTTCAATCGAGAAAGGTTATTATAATTTTCTAAAACGGAAACTCTCATAACACGCGTTTATTATATAAGGTGACCCAAGTTTTTAAAAAAAGTTGAATCGCGTGTTATTTATTTTTTTTAGGTAGACTGTTGACTTGTTCAAAAGAATGAATTTTTGAAAGATTAGATTTTAAAAACAGAACAAAGGTGTATTTGTCATTTTTCATGAGTCAAATTTTTCGTAAAGATTTTTAGAAGAACTGGCATTGAAGCCATTTTGTTTTTTCAAAAGCACTTTTTTTTTGCACGTTGACAAATCAAACATTTAAACCTTGTGTGAATAAATGAAGGAGGCCGTGTAAATAAATTGCAAAATCGTCAACTTGATCCAATGATTAACCTAAATTTAAGGTAGCCCATAAAATTTTTTATGCCATTAAAAACCTTTTGTGGACTTTTTCTTTTTTTCGGAAGGTCAAAACTTCACGCTTCCAGGTCTCAGAAAAGAGCCTTATGTACTCCCAAGAGGAAAACTGAATAGAAATTCCTATATCTTTTCGCCAAGAGCTTTTTCCTTTATTTTGTTTTACATTTTTTGTAAGAAAAGCACTCTCAAAACATATTCCGATTGGTGTGTGGTGCCGTCTGTCCATCGCCAGTTTTTACAGGCGGCTTTACGGCCTCAAAATCAGATTCTCACCTTTTTATTTGGTGTACAAATGAAACTCGGCTAAATCCACAAAATTAAAATTTACTCTGTGGCTGAGTTTCTAATGAAAACTCTGGGTGAGGTCACTGGCTGAAGACCAAGATCGAGAGGTGTGTACGTTTCAGGTGCCAACTGTGTTCTTCCGATGTTATTTTTAATATTTTTAATAAGGTCACTAATCCTTTAAAAAAATTCTATTAATATTTAGTGTTCTCAAAAAGACTTTATTGGATTTCTATGTCCGGTTTGTGAGAGATTTTCTTCCGGTTGTCTGTGGTGGCGGCCGTCCCCCTTTTTCGGAGTGCTCAGTTTCCTTCTCCCAGATGCCATAGGTTTAAAGACCTCATAAACAACCCCACACAACAAAGATAGTCTACGAATGACGTCCTTTTAGTCCCTCATTGCATCATTAAAAATCTCTAAAAAAAATTTTTTTGTAGCATCTTTTAAAATAGTCCAAATATGCACAATTTATCTCCACCTTTTGACCCTTGTGTGCGGGAAAAGATACTCCTACGATATGACGAGACTTCATGACGTGAAGAAATGATATAAGCAATAAATTAAAATATTATTCCATTTCATAGAGCAACGTGGAACGTTGGTCTTTTGTACGCTCTATCTTCTGCTTGGGTCCTTGTGTGGGGGTTCGCTTGTTCTCCACGCGGAGGATCGGGGTTCGATCCCCGGGCTGTTTAGGATAAGCCATATTCCTTCTACTCAGTCCCAAAATTTCACTCAGCTTCTATTAGGTGTACAAAATGAAACTCGGCTAAAATCTACAAAATTCGAATTTACCCTGTGGCTGAGTTTCATTTTGTACACCTAATAATAAAAATTGTAGGAAATTTAATTCTCTATAAATTTGCACTTAATTATTTTTTTCTAAGATGCACCATTTTCGGAAAATAATTTTTTTTTTAAATTTTATCTGGAAAACAGTGCGTCCTAGAGAAAAATTAATAGAATAAAAATTAAAGAGAATTAAATTTCCAACAGATTTTATTTAGTGCATTTTTTCAATATCTGTAACGGTTTACGATTTACAAGCCTTTAAAAATGAACCTTCTTAATGGTTATACTTCATTAACCTTCTTACACGGAGAAGGTCAACTTTTGATGGACTTTAACGCCTAAAATGTTCAAAATTTTGAAAAAATGAACTACTAGGTGTACATGAAACTCGGCTAAAATCTACAAAATTCAAATTTACCCTGTGGCTGAGTTTCATTTTGTACACCAAATAGTTTACTCCAGAGAGTGCGAAGGCAACATGGCAGAACTTGGTATCAAACGGGGAATGATAAAAATATTATTTTTGTTTGTTCTGTAGAAAAGCCTAAAAATAAAAACAAATTGAACTACCTACACTCAATTTAAGTGTTTGTCCACATTATCAGTCATCAACGTGTTTTTTTTTAGCCCTAAAAAAATAGTGGACGCCTTTTGAGATAAGAAGTCGCATTATCGAATTTCAGGCTTCATTTATTTCTACTGTAGAAAAAAAATTTAAAAACCTTTTTTTTTTAATTACGTAGAAAATGTAGCGCAAATTCTATAAGACGAATCGAAGGTCGAGATTCACGAATTAAGAATTGAAAAAGGAGAAATTGAAGCGTAGCGAGTTTTCAACTGCGCCATGATTTTCGAACCTGACGGCCAGGACCTATTGCGTCATTTCGAAATCATCCGAATGAAAATGGCAAGAATACTGTAGAAGGGCATCGCCGGACTGATTTACAAAAAACCTGTCGGGACCTTCATTGCTAATTTGCGCGGAAAAAAGCGACGGAAGGCCGGCACTACAGACAACCTCAGAATCGGTGAAGATCCATTCCAAAAACCGGCTATGGAGGGCAAATACAGTGATGTCTCTTTGAGAAAGGAGAATGACTACCAACAGGAAAGCTATTAGGTGTACAAAATGAAACTCGGCTAAAATCTACAAAATTCAAATTTACCCTGTGGCTGAGTTTCATTTTGTACACCTAATAGTTTTTTATGTTTTTCAAACAATTAGCCCCCGGGTAAATTTTAGCGAAGTGAACATGAGATGGCAAAGAAACAGAAAAAACATTTGAAATTCAAAAAAGTCGACCTTGAAATTTTTAAAAAGGGGACATTTAAAATTGTGATTTTGTCAAAACGGAAACAGTCACGCCCATCTCCCCCTTTCGAAATTTATATATACGACTGATTAGCAAAATACTTTTATTTTTTCTTCTGAGAGAAGCTCTCTGACTCTTTAGTACCAAGAATTCCTCCATTTTTGAGGAAAGAATTCGCATTTTTTACCTCAGTCTTTTGGGAATTATTAAAACTGCGTATTACATAAATTAATTCATAATTGGTTTGTTTATGACATTTATGAGGCTGATTAAGGGGAAGAAAAATTTACTAACAAAACAAGTTGTTTATTTACTGTATCGAAAGTAGTCATTAAACTTTTTAAGTGTAAATTAATACAAGTGCGCAAAATAATAGAACGCACATTGGCAGACACAGAACCGGTCAAATAGCTGTACTTCGCAGTTAGAAACTGACGTATCTGGTTATGTAACGGTAGGCGTAAGAAAATAAAGAAATTTCTCATTTTTTTATTGCGAACCTTGAGTGCCCGAATTGAGGGACCCTAAGAATTTATAATTTTCATGACTTTTTATTTTTGTCACTTCCTGCGTAGGTGCCACAAGGACTTTTTCTTGTCAGGAAACAAACGGCCTGATTAACATACAAGACGATTCAAGAAAAAAAAAAGTAAACTCGATAGGTCGTTTTATCGCGCAAGTGTCAAGGTTCTGGCCGGCCGCTAGGGCTTCTCAGGAGACTTCGAAATTATCTTTTTATCATTTATTCAAATGAGTTTAAAATAATTACAAACGTGATTCATCATTAATGTGATAAATGATAATTCAAAGGTAATTCAGGTCATTAAATACAAGGATAAATTAATTGTTCTCATTAATTTTTTTTTAGATAATTCAAAACTATTTTAAAAAACTTGAGCTCGATGGAAGTCTTTTTACTGTCAGGAAGACCCTGAAAGTATTGAACAAATTGAAATACCATGATTAAACTAGAAGTGAGTTGTAAAAAAATTGCAGGGAAATAAAATCTTATTGTGCTGAATAAGGTCAGAAAAAGGATTGGCGAGATGAGAACGAAATACCAAGTTGTTAACTTCCTTAAAGAAGTTATTGCGATACCCTCGACGTCGGGTTTTTGGGGAAGGGTCTTCCAGACCCCGGAGGGTCAAATCGAATATTGATCTTTACCGATCTCAACTTTGTCTGTGGTTCCGGCCGTCCGGCACTCCATAGCATTTTTTTCCGGAACACTTTACGGCCACAGTTTTCATCCGATTTTCACCAAATTTTCACACAAATTTCTTTAGCCGGTGAAGAAGAATATGACGAGGGCGATTTTTGAATTTCGAAAAATGGCGGAGATATGTCTGTTTGAAATTTTAAAAAATTCGCTGCAGCCGAAACGTTAATCCGATTTTCACCAAATCTTCACCAATTACTCCTTATATTTTTTAAGAATTTTTGGTGTAAAAAAATTGCGACCTTTTATTCATTAATTTTTTTTTTAGTAGGGAGAAATTTCGTACTTCTACCCTTTACGAGAGGCACATCCCTAGGCCAAAGAGCCCATTATTTCTACCTTGAGACTTAGAAAATTTTTCGAAAAAAGAATTTAGAAAATTTTTCGAAAAAAAAAGAAAGAAAAAGAAAGAAAAACCTGGAAAATTTTTCAAAAAAAAAAATTTTTTTTTTTTTGACAAAAAAACTTAGAAAATTTTTCAAAAAAAAGAACTTAGAAAATTTTTCGGAAAAAAAAAAAAAAAAAAAAAAAAAAAAAAGGAAAACCCGGAAAATTTTTCGAAAAAAAAACTTTGAAAATTTTTTGAAAAAATTTTTTTTTTTTTTGGACAAAAAAACGTTGAAAATTTTTCGAAAAAAAAAACCGGAAAATTTTTCGAAAAAACAAACTTGGAAATTCTTCTTTATACTTTCCCTCCCTACTACATCCCCTTCCTTTATACTTCCTACTCCGTTATACTTCCCCCTCCGTTATACTTCCCCCTCCGTTATAATTCCCCCTCCGTTATACTTCCCCTCCCATATACTTCCCCCTCCCATATACTTCCCCCTCCGTTATACTTCCCCCTCCTATATAGATACTTCTCTTTAAGGAAGTTTTCGTTGGAAGCTCTTCAAACCAGTACTTTTTTATGGCCGAGAGATGCTAGTCTCGACAGTGCGAACGTCTTTTTCTCCCTACCAAAGCAACAAAAATTCGAAAAATTTGGCCGGGTTGTACCGTAAAAATTTTTTTTTTTTTCAAAAATTTTCGGGGTTTTCCTTTTTTTTTTCATTTTTTTTTAAATTGTCTAAGTTCTTTTTTTCGAAAATTTTTCCAAGTGTCAAGGTAGAAATAATGGGCTCTTTGGCCTAGGGATGTGCCTCTCGTAAAGGGTAGAAGTACGAAATTTCTACCTACTAAAAAAAGTTAATAACTAAAAAGTGGCAATTTTTTTACACCAAAATTCTTAAAAAATATAAGGAGTAATTGGTGAAAATCGGACCAACGGTTCGGCCGCAGCGAATTTTTTAAAACTTCAAACAGACATATCTCCGCCATTTTTTCGAAATTCAAAAACTTTCTTCGTTAGTTTCGTCTGGAAGACCTTTCCCCAAAAACCCGACGTGGAGGGTATCGCAATAACTTCTTTAAGGAAGTTAAAAAATCGCAAAAAAAAAACGCCGAAAATTCTTTGAAAATGTAAGGAGTACAAGGAGGTGGAAATTGCGGCCGTCAAGCCGGCTGGAAATATGCGATGGAAGGCGGCACCACAGGCATCCTCATGATTGGCAAAGAATTTTTGATTTCCTCCATGGGTTTACGGAAAAAAATGGTGTCCGGGCGTTCTCCTGAAAACCATCAATCGATGGTATAACAATAAATTTCTTTTCGAGAAATTTAAAAAGGGATTCAGCCGAGGAAAATTACTTAAAATCCTGAAAAATGGGAGTATCTTGACCCTAAAACTCAAAGGGAAAAAATTCGATCACATTGGGTTCTCTTAGCCAAAACCTAGCTAGAAATCTCCCAGTCCAAAATGCAATTTTAAAAAATTCTATAAGCAAATAAATTAATAAAAAAGCGTGAGAAAAACAAGTAGCAACTTGTACAGTTAAAAACGAAAGTTTTATTTTCTTGAGCTATTAAAAAACGGAAAACAGAAAAAAAAAATAAACGCGTGTTATGGTAATTATGTATGCGTAGACATAGAATGCTTCTACGACGTTACAGTGGCCTTCGTTTCAACCGGTATTTTTTATTGTTTTCTGCGCCGGCCGGTGTTTATTGCAATCCAGAAGCGACACTGCAAATTGAATAAATTCGGTTAAATCAAGGCCGAGGGCGATTTCCTCTACTCAAACCCAGAACTTTTTTCTCCTTATTTTAAGATTTTTTCCCTATTTTGTAATCAGTCCACATTAATCATTCAACGGAAATAAAGACGTCAAAATTAATCTCGATTTAACATAAAAAATAAAAGTATAACTGTAAAAGGAAGGTTGTGTCTAGACAAGTGACATAGAAACGCAGGAAATACTGGATCCATCAGCGCCCTTGAGAGCTTCGTGCGGTATCCAGTACATTATAAACTTCCTCGTCGATTCGGGAAGTTACTTCTCAAAACGATAAATAAAAACTCTGGCAAAGCCCTCCCACGATGAATTCGTTCGAAATTAGGCCAATATTTCGGGTTGTACAATATGGATGAAAAGGAAACCTCAACTGTCTGTGCCATCTGCTCTTAGCTGCAGCTGTGATGTACCTATTCATCTGAAAATTTGCCTTTTAAGTAATCCTTTATTTTTGCTGTATCACAAAAAATTCACATTCAAAACAATGGATATTGCTAACTCAGTAATTTATGAAAAAAAAATATTACAGGGTCGATAGATCAACGAAAAAAAAGATTTAAAATTTTTTGTTTAGGAGGAATGCCTCAGAAATGATGTACTTGGAAAAAAAGTGCCTACGTGATCATAAAGACGTTTGAAATGGGCCTATTTTCGGTCTGATTTATGTCTAGCAGTTCAGACGGCTCGCGCTGTGGGATCAAGTTTACGGAAGAAAATAGGCCCCTCTAAAAATAAGCCGGAGTAAACAAAATTTCAGGCACCGGTTTTCTTTTCCAATATTGTTTCTAACTACAAATGAAGCACAAATAACAGGCGGTATCGAGAATCTGAAGATCTCTGGCTTTTGATTGGTCAAGACTAGATTTGGTCTGCTATTTTCTAGGCCCTCAGCTCACGGGTCGACTGAAAACTTGGTCGACGCGATTCTTGTCGGAGACTCCCTTTATTGACAAATAAAACGCCGCCCGCGATTTAAATCGTGTGCGATTTGGAAGTATTGTAGTGATGGCGCGAGGTTTTTAACTTCATTTTTCTGTTTTAAACTATCTATGTCTTTAAACACCCTCGCGTCGTCCACAGACACCACGACGCGATTCACGGACGACCCGTGCGATCCCTATTGCTAATTTACCAACAATGGTAAATAGGCAGGGAAGTAGAAACATTGGGTTTTTTATGTTGGAAAAAAAATCACAACTCCTGGGCGGATTAAGACACCTCGAGTTGCAATTTTACCTAATTATTTGGGAGAAGCCAACTCGCCATGTAGTACCAATATGGAAAACATTAATCTTGACCCTTAATTTTTCCTTGCGCTGCTTCCACATGGCACCCAAAAGCTTTACAAGGCTGATATTAGGTGTACAAAATGAAACTCGGCTAAAATGTACAAAATTCAAATTTACCCTGTGGCTGAGTTTCATTTTGTACACCTAATAAATAAAAATTGTAGGAAATTTAATTCTCTATTTTGTACTTAATTATTTTTTTCTAGGATGCACCATTTTCGGAAAATAATTTTTTTTAAATAAATTTATCTTGAAAACAGTGCGTCCTAGAGAAAAAAATGAATAGAATAAAAATTAAAGATAATTAAATTTCCAACAGATTTTATTTAGTGCATTTTTTCAATATCTGTAACGGTTTACGATTTACAAGCCTTTAAAATTAACCTTCTTAATGGTTATACTTCAATAACCTTCTTACACGGAGAAGGTCAACTTTTGATGGACGCCTAAAATGTTTAAAATTTTAAAAAATGAACTACTAGGTGTACTGAAACTCGGCTAAAATCTACAAAATTCAAATTTACCCTGTGGCCGATTTTCATTTTGTACGCCTAATAATAAAATATTGCCATCTCTTGATAAAAAATCGAACTATTAGGTATCCCATTCTTCCATTAATGGCAGCACTAGTCTAAGAGGAATATATTTTTTTTATCAAAGAAGGTAAATAAGTTGTTACAAAATTTCATAAGCATGATAAGCGGAATCGGTGCCGATTTGTGATTCTACGAACTCCTCGAAAATCAAAATCCAAGTATACTTTTTATCCTTCAATGATGGTTTTATTAAGGTTTTGACTTTGACGAAAGATGTTGTATTGTAAACCTAATATCACCATATATGATATATGGGTGGATCATGGGGTCTCCGATTGTTTTATGAGTACAGTTTCGAATACTGTACTTGCTCTTCATCTTTTTATTTTCGGTTCTGCTCAACTCTGGATTTATAGAAAGCATGGTACTCGAGTGGTACATAATGAGTCGCCATCAATACTTTACATTCTTCAGCTACTTTTTTCTGCGTTGCTCACAATCCTTCCCATCTTCACTTTGGCCTTTCAAGTCGTCTCTTTAAACAAAGGAGTCCTTTACGGATATGAGGTTCGTTTATTTTTTGGTTATTTTTATATTTTTAATTTTTTTTTATTGTTTAGATTTTGGCTGCTTTTCTTCAATTTATTATCTATCCGTATTCGATTCTGTTGATTTTTGTAGAGCGGAATTATCTTCTACCTACATCGCCGACGCGTGGACATGGTCTTATTTTGCTCGTTTTTTGGACGCTTATGTTCATTTCTGTCAACGCTCTTTTTGTCAATATTCATCGTGAGGACTGGTGGACTCATTTGGAAACGTCAGTATTTTATTTCTTTGAGAAAAAGGGACTTGAAAGACTACTAAAGTTATGGCTAAAAGGGATTCCAAGGCATAAAACAGTAGGAAAAGAGGAAAAAAATGTCTGAACAAACTTGAACAAATTGAGTCGATGGACTCAATTTGAATTTTACCATTTTACAATTTGAGGAAGAGCTAGGGTATTAATAGCTTTGAAGGATTCTGCAGAATTCATCCAGGAACAGATAGACCAGCTGGGTATAATGGTCGGGGTTAGTGGAAAATGGATGTGGAAAAGGGCGTCAAAATGCACTGATGCCCAAAAATCTGGTTTCACAAATTATTAGGTGTACAAAATGAAACTCGGCAAAAATCTGCAAAATTCAAATTTACCCTGTGGCTGAGTTTCATTTTGTACACCTAATAAATAAAACCTGTAGGAAAAATTCTCTCTAAATTTGCACTTAATAATTTTTTTTAAAAATAAATTTATCTTGAAAACAGTGCGTCCTAGAGAAAAAATGAATAGAATAAAAATTAAAGAGAATTAAATTTCCAACTGATTTTATTTAGTGCATTTTTTCAATATCTGTTACGGTTTACGATTTACAAGCCTTTAAAAATCAACCTTCTTAATGGTTATACTTCAATAACCTTCTTACACGGAGAAGGTCAACTTTTGATGGACTTTAACGCCTAAAATGTTCAAAATTTTGAAAAAATGAACTACTAGATGTACAAAATGAAACTCGGCTAAAATCTACAAAATTCTTTATGCTGTGGCTGAGTTTCATTTTGTACACCTAATATTTGTAAATAAGACATGAGAGAACAGAAAAGTTGAGTTTTCTGGCAAATGTTAACTTTTTTTTTTAATTTTTAGCTGGAAAGATAAATTGCAGCTGGCATTATTCTGCACGAAATATGTTCTCAGCCTTTTTATTTTCGCGCTTGGTTTCAAAGCACCTGGAATCAAGTCGCTCCGAGACTACATCGAGACACCATCGTTCGCCCGTTTGGTAATTATAAACACATGTATTTTTTGGTTCAAAATTCAAAATTAAATGGAAGAACGTATAAAAACTGAGAAAAACTACCTGAATGAATCATGCAAAAATTTAAAAAGATCGAAACGTATTCGTTTTACATCTTTGGATTTGTCTTTTAAGGGTGAAAATCAGGAAGAAGACCTGAGCTTCTCGACATGGTACAACGTCTGGAAAAAGATAAAAATATTAGGACCGTTTTTATGGCCAAAAAAGGACGCTTGGCTTCAAATTAGAGTCATTTTTTGCTTCATGCTCCTCGCCATTGGACGGGTTATCAATTTATATGTTCCTCTCTACAGCAAATACATAGGTATAAGAAAAACTTGTTTTTTAGGTAAATAATTGATGTATTTTTAGTCAATAGTATAAAGGTGCCGAATGCTGTGTTTAGATGGGATCTTGTGCTTATTTACGTCGGTTTTAAATTCCTCCAAGGTGGCGGAACCGGTGGTATGGGTATTTTAAACAATTTGAGATCGTTCTTGTGGATCAGAGTTCAGCAATATACGACTCGTGAGATAGAAGTCGAACTTTTCGAGCATCTCCACGGTCTGAGCTTGCGATGGCACCTTTCGCGTAAAACGGGCGAAGTCCTCAGAGTTATGGACAGAGGGACCGACTCGATAAACAACCTCCTTACGTACATACTTTTCAACATTTTGCCCACTGTTGTTGATATTGTCGTCGCTGTTGTTTATTTCGTCGTCGCTTTCAACCCGTACTTCGGTCTCATTGTTTTTATAACAATGTTTATCTACATATGTAAATTTTTTTATTTTTTTCCCCCACCATTCATCCTTTCTTTTAATATTGGTTCCTTTTGTACTCTCCCTCCCTCCTTTTATCTTAAAATCCCGTCTAGCTGCCATTTAAAAAAAATATTTTTAAGCTAATTAACAATTTTTTGTGTAATTTTAGTAGAAACCATCTGCATTACTGAATGGAGGACGAAATTTCAAAGGAAAATGAACTTGGCCGATAATGCAACAAAAGCCAGGAGCGTCGATTCTCTTTTAAATTTCGAAACAGTCAAATATTATGGTGCTGAAAGATACGAAATTTTGGCTTATCGTGATGCTATTAATAAATATCAAGTATGAAAATACAGGATGGTCCAGTTTAGTTAAAAAATAGGTCAAATGTCATCAAAAACTGAGTAAAGGTTTAGGAGATACTATTTTTTCACAGATTAAACCGCGTTTTTTTTTCTTGAAAAATCGTCTGTATCTCATCTTGCCTTAACTTTTTGACTTTCTGAGACCAGATTTGATTTTTACTGATCTTTTTAGAGCTCTTTTTTTATGTGGGACAATGTTGGGCGTAATCGTAATCGCAATTACGATTGTAATTGCAAGTTTTTTAGTTATGATTACGATTATAAACGTACTCGTACGATTACAATCATATTCGTATTTTTTTCTGCGATTACAATTGTAATCGCATTTTTTTTAACGATTACATTATATATTATAACAATTATAATTATAATCATAATCGTAATTAAGAAACTATTACGCCCAACACTGTTATGGGATGGGGGGGGGGGGATCATAATTACTTAAGAGATGGATGCTGCTTAAGTCAAGTTCTCTCAGTTATCTCATTTGACCTATTTTTTGTTAACTAACTGCACCACCCTGGACGTATTGTAATTAATTTTTTTAGGTAGAAGAATGGAAATCTCAAGTTTCACTTAATTTGCTGAACAATCTTCAAAATATAACGATATGCTCTGGACTCCTCGCTGGATCTTTGCTTAGCGTTTACTTAGCGGTGACCCATCAAGGTCTCGACGTCGGAGATTACGTCCTTTTCGCCGGTTACATCCTTCAACTCTACGTTCCGCTCAATTGGTTCGGGACTTACTATAGGTCTCATAGATTCTTTGCAAAATCCTTTTTGAACATTTCCTTTTTAGAGCTATTCAAAAGAGTTTCGTCGATATGGAAAATATGTTCGATTTACTTTCCGAAGAGCCTGAAGTCACCGATGAACCTGGCGCGAGCTCTCTGTCCATTTCTGAGGGTTCGGTCGAATTTAAAAATGTCTCCTTTTCTTACAATCCTGAAAGAATTGTTTTAAGAATATATCCTTTCTTGTACCCGCTGGAAAAACTTTTGCCTTGGTAAGTTAATCTCAAATATTGTTTTTTTTGCCTTTTTACTCAGATTTGATATATTAGGTGTACAAAATGAAACTCGGCTAAAATCTACAAAATTCAAATTTACCCTGTGGCTGACGTTCATTTTGTACACCTCATAAATAAAAATTGTAGGAAATTTAATTCTCTATAAATTTGTACTTAATTATTTTTTCTAGGATGCACCATTTTCGAAAAATAATTTTTTAAAAAAATAAATTTATCTTGAAAACAGTGCGTCTTAGAGAAAAAATGAATAGAATAAAAATTAAAGAGAATTAAATTTCCAACAGATTTTATTTAGTGCATTTTTTCAATATCTGTAACGGTTTACGATTTACAAGCCTTTAAAAATGAACCTTCTTAATGGTTATACTTCAATAACCTTCTTACACGAAGAAGGTCAACTTTTGATGGACTTTAACGCCTAAAATGTTTAAAATTTTGAAAAAATGAACTACTAGGTGTACTGAAACTCGGCTAAAATCTGCAAAATTCAAATTTACCCTGTGGCCGAGTTTCATTTTACATAATAACTGTTTTCCAGGTTGGACCATCTGGAAGTGGAAAATCGACAATTATTCGTCTACTGTTTCGTTTTTACGATGTTAAAGACGGTGAAATATTGATAGATGGTCAAAATATAAAATATGTTAAACAAGAATCGTTGAGAAGAGCAATCGGAGTAGTACCTCAAGATACAGTTTTATTTAATAACACCATTAAGTACAATATACAATACGGACGAGTCGATGCTCCAGATGTGGACGTTATAAATGCCGCACAGAATGCCGATATTCATGAAAGAATATTGACTTTTCCTGATACTTATGATACCCAGGTTGGAGAGAGGGGTTTGAAATTGAGCGGAGGGGAGAAGCAAAGAGTGGCGATCGCTAGGACGCTGTTGAAAGCTCCAGCGATCGTTTTGCTTGATGAAGCCACAAGCGCTTTGGACACTCAGACTGAAAGAACCATCCAAGCGGCTTTAGCCAGAGTCTGTACCAACCGTACGACAATCATAGTCGCACATCGTCTTTCTACTATTATACACGCCGATCAAATCTTGGTTTTAGAAGATGGTGAAATAGTTGAAAGAGGAAGGTCAGTTAAAAAACAACATTTTCCCTTTTAATATCTTTTATTCCAGACATGATGAGTTGATTGCCAAAGGTGGAAAATATTCAGCGATGTGGCACCAACAGCTTGAAAACGATTCGAACTCCGAGAATAAAGAAGAGACTGTCAAGACGGAAAAAGCACAACCTAAAGTCTGAGTAGAAAAGTCACAGTTTGAAGCTTTTCCCCTGTACTTTTCCCGGCTTGAAAAAAAAAAGGAAAATAATAATAAAATTTTATTTTTACAAGACTAGTTTTTATTTGGAACTTATTAGGGTTAGATTAAGTGATAGAAAAGCAATTGAACACAAACTTTTTTGGGCTCTGTCGTAAAAATGTAACTATTTTTCTAATTTAAACTTTATTGTCTTTCAGAAGATATTTTCGAAAGTTGTAGTCTTTTTCTCAATATTTAAGTTATTTATCTTGATAAAAGTGTTTATGTTTATTAATTAAAATTTACTTTGATGTAAATATTGAATGATGAATATAGTGTTTAATGTAATTTATACAATTTTTTACTTCATTTAAAATTCTTCCGTTTGTTCAAAATCCGGGCGTTTCTTGGCCTACAAACATAAAAAAAGGTGTTTCTTGTGCCGTAAAATAAAGCTGTCATACTGTAGTTTATTGACCAGAAGAATCCGAAAAATCTGGCCAAAAAAGGTATTTCTTCGTACAAAAAAGTAAAGAGTAAATATTAGGTGTACAAAATGAAACTCGGCTAAAATCTACAAAATTAAAATTTACCCTGTGGCTGAGTTTCATTTTGTACACCTAATAAATAAAAATTGTAGGAAATTTAATTTTCTATAAATTTGTGCTTAATTATTTTTTTCTAGGATGCACCATTTTTGGAAAATAATATTTTTTTAAATAAGTTTATCTTGAAAACAGTGCGTCCTAGCGAAAAAATGAATAGAATAAAAATTAAAGAGAATTAAATTTCCAACAGATTTTATTTAGTGCATTTTTTCAATATCTGTAACGGTTTACGATTTACAAGCGTTTAAAAATTAACCTTCTTAATGGTTATACTTCAATAACCTTCTTACACGGAGAAGGTCAACTTTTGATGGACTTTAACGCCTAAAATGTTTAAAATTTTGAAAAAATGAACTACTAGGTGTACAAAATGAAACTCGGCTAAAATCTACAAAATTCAAATTTACCCTGTGGCTGAGTTTCATTTTGTACACCTAATAATTTCTTTTAACTGGATTTTAGGGCGTTTTCCTATGTTTTAACTATTTTAGGGCAATCTCCTCAGCTTTTGGTTACCTTTTTACAAAATTTTACAAGAAAAAAAAAGTTTATTGCTATTAAAAGTTACAGAGGGAGAAAGAATGAAAAAAACGGATATTCACGACTGGACGACCCTATTACGCATAAGCCAAAAACCTTGTAGTAAAAAAGTTTATTATTGATGGGTAGGGAGCTTGGAACTAGTAGTCAGCGTATCATTGAATAATTTTATGCAAAAGTAGAAAAATGATGCGCAAATAAAGAGAATGGTCCACGTCAGTTAAATTTTACGCAACAATTTTTGAAGATTAGACAAAAACGCAGCAGCCACTTTCACTTTCAGAGTCAGCTGATTCCATAATGACTGACGCTTGTTATCAACTTTGAATTTGATTTGACTGAACACGCCAAAAACGATTAAATAAAACAGGTAATATTGTAAAACAGCGTTTTATTTATTTAGTGAAAAATAAAGGAGGCTAAAAAGTTTTTTATTTATATCTTTGTTTAAAATTACACAATTTTTTGTAAGCTGCGTAATTCATTGTGTTAGTCATACTTATTTTTTGAAATATTTCTTCCCAGTTTTTTAACTTTTGCGAATCATGCCGACTGTAACGCGAGGAGCTCGTTCGAGCGATGGAGACGAAATAACGATCGATGATGTTTCAAAAGAGGCGAAGAACATCGTCGATAAAGTGATCAAAGACGTCGGGAAGTCTTCCGCTACAAAACAGTTGATCATCGGATGCGCTTCAGGATGGTAATGATGGCTTCCTTTTTTTTTTGCCAGATATAATCGAAGTTTTAGGATGACTGGTTACCTAATGATGAAAGTCGGAAAAGTTGCAGCTGTCGCTTTAGGCGGCGGTATCATCCTTCTTCAAGTAGCCAACCACAACGGATACGTCAAGGTCAACTGGGATCGCCTTTACAAAAAAGTCGATGAAGTCGGTGATGCCGTTGAAGCCTCTGCATCGAAGAAAGGACCCAAACTTATGGACAAGGTATAACTAAAATCTGATGTGCCATTTGAAAGAGAATCATTAACGCCATTCTAAACCAAAGATACTCTTTCTTAAGACACTTCACCTCAAAATTCTCTTGTATAATTGGTTCTCTTGGCTTCACATACCAAATAAGACATTTCTATCTACAATGACATAGCATATTCTAGCTAAGGGCATTACCAAAAGCGCAAATCTGGTAAATGTGCCAGCAGTCCGCAGCCCTTTTAAGTAGGTCCAGGTAAGGATTTCGCCAATGTCGCTGGCTCCAAAAACACTCCCTCTTAAGATGCAAACAATTGGACCATCTCAACCCACTGTTCTACCTGTTTTCAAAGCTCCCCTTGACAAAAAAACCGTGGCCCTGCCATTGGCTCGTGGGGGGAAAATATACTTTTTCTGGCTGTTTTAGAAGGGTTTTTACTAGCCTATTTTGTGCTTATGAGTGCACAATCATCAAAATGTGTTGCTACTCTTGATTTTGCCTTTTGTTGGAATGGATTTTGGCGCAAATGTCACCAATTTTGTCAGCTGTCAGAGCCATTCTGAGCATGCGTTAACTTGTCTTGAGTGCTTGCCAGTTATAGTCTAGTCTTCCAACTGCCTGTTTAGACAGGAAAAGAGGAATACTTTATGCTCAACTTAGCTAGTGCCAACAGGAAGTAACTTAAGATATAGTTACAAGCGCCTAAATGTCCTTAGAATAGTGGTGGCTAGGGAATTAGGGTTGATTCGATATTTTTCAAAAATATCGTATGAACCGATATATCGGAAGGAAAATATCGGATGAACCGATTTATCGAAGGAAAATATCGGATGAACCGATTTATCGAAGGAATATATCGGATGAACCGATATATTGGAAGGAAAATATCGTGATATATCGCATCAGATGTTAACAGTTATCCGTGTGTTGCCCCATTTTTCTTTCGGATTCATATCGTAAAAATACCGCTATATTCCGATAGGAATATCGTATCTGATAAAATATCGGAAGGAAAATATCGATATTCTGATATAACGGAAGTATCGCAACAACCCTATAGGGAATAAATTAGGCCTCCGGATGATAATTTACTATTAGATATTTTTCGTTATTATTTACATAAGTAGTACATATTTTACTAAGTACATATTCAAACATTTCATTGGTTTTTCCCTAATTAAATAATGAAGCCATAACATTCAAGGTAGAGACTGATCAATATCGAGTGTCTACTTGACAGTTCTAAAATATTATATCTTTTTCAAATACAATTTTTAACATTAGATATAAAATTCTATTTACAAAAATTGATAAAATAAAATGTTTTACGGGATTTGACTAAAGATGGCTTTGATATCCTCGAAAACGTCTTCTTCTTTTTTGTCGGCGTTTACTGTTTTGACCAAATTTAAAGATTCGTATTGTTTGACGATGGGGAGAGAATCGTTGATGAAAGTCCGAATGCGTTTTTTGAGTGATTCTTCGTTATCGTCGGACCTCCCGCTCCCTTCCGCTCCACGTTTAAGACACCTTTGGACGCAAACGTCCTCTGTACAGTTAAAAAATAAAACAAAGAGTAGATCGACCTTGTCTTTCATCGCTTTTTCCCAACCGTCGAGGTTGTTTTGGTTTCTCGGGAAACCGTCGATGAGGAATTTATCACGTCCGGAGGCAATCATTGCATTTTCGATGAGTTTACAAGTTATTTCGACCGGAACGATGGTACCGTTCCGAATGTGCTCCTCGATCAATTCGCCGTACGCGGTACCGGGCGTGTTCCTTTCCGCCCGGAGGAGATCTCCCGCTGAAAGATGGATAAAATTGTATTTCTCGACGATTTTCGCGCACTGCGTTCCTTTGCCGGCTCCCGGTCCGCCGAGAACGAACACGACTTTGGGTTTCAAACCGCCTTCCATCGTTCCCAAAAATCGACTCGCCCGACCTAACAGGCTTTTTATCATCGAGACACTCGCGGCCTTGAATTTCCCTCACTCGGCACGTTTCGGGGAGAATCGCTCCAGTCCTTTTTATCGATCTCTTTCTTTAAAATTCAAACTCTCTCTACACTTTTAAATCTTGAATCTACATTAAAATACACAGTCATATATAAAAATAACAACAATTTCACCTCCTTGTTTATCGACCGGCCTTTGACCGTTTCAGTGCTGCCATCTTCATCCTTCATGTCAATCAATTTTCCAGAATTTAAAAAAACACGCTTTTCCACGTCACAACTCCCACTTCCATGCAATTTAATTCATCCTTTTGTACATTATTTACTTTTTTCCCTGATAATAATCTTGCTGACTAACTTGAATTAATTATTCTAATTTCACAATTTTTAAGTTGGACTAAATTTTGAAATAACTCTTTTGTTCGACGGATTTCTTCATTTTTTGGGTAGTTTAAGGGGTCATTGCCACTTCTAGACAGAACAAACGGTTTATGCCATAAAAGCATATAAAGTTTATAGCAATTACAACCTTTGGTTAAAAAGATTGTCGAAATGTGGTTTTTATCAAATATCTCGATAACTATGAGATTTTGGCAAAAAGTATTAAGTACAAAATTGTTCTACTTGAAATTTACTTCAAAAAGTGTTTAATACATAATCTAGCTTAAGTGGATGGTTTTGGAGTAAAGAACCGTCAAAAATAAATGAAAACTCTCCTTAACTCTTCTCCCTGGGCAAAAATGTCTTTTTATTGCCCATAATGCCATGTGTCTTCTGATATTTTGAAATTAGTGTACAAAATTATCTAACTGTTAAATTAAGTAAACGACTAAAAAGTAAAATTACTAACATTTTGACTGTAAAATCTAATTGTTATTTTCAGGTGAAAAAATTCGCACAAGAAAACACTTATATGGCTGCTGGATATGCTGGCGGTTTTCTTATTGGGGTCGCATCCACTTAGGAAATAAAAAATGATCTTAAAAACCTTAGATCTTAGATTGTAACTTAAAAAATGTTTCTCAATAAAAAGTGTCATTTTCTCATGTAAATTAGTCATAAGTCGTGTAAAATGTTCAAAAATTTATAATCTAGTAGGAGTTGTTATTTAGGTGGAACGCTTTGTGGACCGTAAACTCGACAAGGTCGAACACGCTCTGAAGAAGAAGGAGAGGAAAGCGAAGACCTGGTTCCACAAGAGCGTACTCGGCGAAGAAGATTATTTTGCATTTCAAGAAATTCACGTCTTTTTGGCATGTTTCTTTGCCGGTTTGGCACTCGGTGTCACTTCCGGACGTATTTTCTGAATTTCCTTTTTGTACTTAACGCAACTTTTAGTATTTTAAGCTTTAATTTTACCATGTAACAGTTGCCCAATAAAACCTCCAAGTTTAAATTAAATTTTTATTTGATTCCTTTAAAAAAAAATTGAATAAAAAATAGTTACAAAAATATTTACAATTAAAATATTTGTTTTTACAAATTCAGGAAAGATATTGGGCAGCCATTGCTCTGAGGAATCGACCTTTTCTCAAGTTTTCAGCTTCTCTTTTTATCTCGTCGTTATTATTCGCATTTAATTCCAAAAGCCCAATCGTTCTTATCTATCAAAAAAATGAAATACTGAGCCACGGAATTTTTGGAACATACCACTTTTTGTTTCCGATGGTGTTCCCCTCTTTTTGTATGAAGATAAATAAGGAATTCTAAAATATTAACGTCCCAAATGCAGTCATAGTAGGAATCCATGGCGTCATTGCAGCATCCTTCCGAAAGAGATTTGAAAGCAGTTGTGTAATCGACTTCATCCAAAAATTGGCAAAGGATTCCAGCCTAAAAAAAGGCAAAGATTATTAAAAGTTGGGAAATGGATTAATTATTAGGTGTACAAAATGAAACTCAGCCACAGGGTTTTGAATTTTGTAGATTTTAGCCGAGTTTCATTTTGTATACCTAGTAGTTCATTTTTTCAAAATTTTGAACATTTTAGGCGATAAAGTCCATCAAAAGTTGACCTTCTTCGTGTAAGAAGGTTATTGAAGGATAACCATTAAGAAGGTTAATTTTTAAAGGCTTGTAAATCGTAAACCGTTACAGATATTGAAAAAATGCACTAAATAAATCTGTTGGAAATTTAATTCTCTTTAATTTTTATTCTATTAATTTTTTCTCTAGGACGCACTGTTTTCAAGATAAATTTATTTTAAAAAAAATTATTTTCCGAAAATGGTGCATCCTGGAAAAAATAATTAAGTACAAATTTATAGAGAATTAAATTTCCTACAATTTTTATTTATTAGGTGTACAAAATGAAACTCAGCCACAGGGTAAATTTGAATTTTGTAGATTTTAGCCGAGTTTCATTTTGTACACCTAGTAGTTCATTTTTTAAAAATTTCGAACATTTAGGCGTTAAAGTCCATCAAAAGTTGACCTTCTCCGTGTAAGAAGGTTATTGAAGTATAACCATTAAGAAGGTTAATTTTTGAAGGCTTTCAAATCGTAAACCGTTACAGATATTGAAAAAATGTACTAAATAAAATCTGTTGGAAATTTAATTCTCTTTAATTTTTATTCTATTCATTTTTTCTCTAGGACACACTGTTTTCAAGATAAATTTATTTAAAAAAAAATTATTTTCCGAAAATGGTGCATCCAGAAAAAATAATGCAAGTGTCACCGGTGGTTCCCTTTTTAGTCTGTCTTAGGGAAGCGACACTTCTGAGTTCTCCCAAAACTAAAAAAATAATCCATTTTTCTCACAAAAAAAGTCATTCATTACCTGAGTATAACACTGGAGAGCAGTACAAGATTTAATCATTCTTTTATAAACATAATCTTCTCCTGGAGACTTATTTAAAGGCCTTGAAAAATAATCAGAGCCTGCAATCGCTGCTTCTATATAACTTCGTAATGCCGAAGAATAGTTGCCATTAGCAAAATGTAAATCGCCTTTTAGTTTCAACCAAGAAAGATTATTCGGCGCCAATTTTAATGCGTAATCCAAGACATCCATCAATACTTCAGAGACATATTTTAAATTTAATTGATTAGAGCTAAAAAAAGGTTAAAAATATTTTTGATGTATTTCATTGTTACTTTTTTATTGTGGTTGGCCAGACTTGTGAAAGTTGTACTTGAAGTTCGAGTTGAGGTTGTTCGATGAGGATGTTGTGGATTTTGGCTAATATTGAAATGACTACGACGAGGGCGTTGAGATCGACGATGGATGAGAAGGCTTTCAAAATGGGAGCGGGTCCTTGCCTTTTTTGTCCGTAAGTTGCCAACATGGATAAAACTTTGTCCCAGACATCAGTTGAAATTTTAACATTGAATTTGTTCATGTCTTCGCATGCGGATGCGATTGAGGCGTAGAGTTCGGCCAGGGCGACCGAAGAATGCTTCAATTGTGGCGAACTTGTCAAAGAGGCCCATTGACCAGTGTTTAAAAGTGTCAACGCACATTCTTCTTTAAGAGCGACTCTTGGGAGAAGACCTTCCACTTTATTTAAGACCTGAATACACTTCTGACCGAGGCCTGACCAATCTAATCGCTTTGCAGGCCATTCAGAATGAAACTCATGAATTTCGACCAAAAGGATTTCCCATTTTATCAACTGCGTAAGCTTGGCGACGGCGTTTGGCTCTTCTTTTGATATCGCCTCAATCGCAGCTCTCATCAAAGCTTTAGCCTGGCTATAATTCTGCTTAAAAAAAATAAATTATTTAGTCATGAAAAAAATTTTAATTACCTCAATTGAGTCTAATTCATAAGCTTTAGCAAGGAGGACGAAAATATATTGTTGAAGAAAAAGGCTGGATAGCGTAGGAATGGCTGCAGCAACAGATCCAGGTAATTCCCACTGAAAAGAACAAAAATTAGCTTCTTTTAGGTCCCTGGGCTAAGGAACACCCTTTGGCCATAATTTTAGTGTTTTTTCTCTCTAAATCTTCTGGTCAAAAACGCCCAAATATTCCTATTTTTCCAAATTTTTGGGAGTTTTCCAGGTTTTTTGCCCTAAATAAACCCTGAAAGATCGGTCTATCAGCCGAGAAACATTCATTTCATGGGTTTTTGTGCGTTTTCCATGGTGTTTGCCCAAGAAACACTCTTTTTGTTTACATTTTAATTTTTATTTGTTTTCCACAAACTCTTTTTGTTTGATTTTTATTGGCTATCAGTAAAAAAAAACACCAAATTTTACTGCATTGTAGGCGTTTCCCACATTTTATTGCCCAAAAAACACCTTTTTTTTCACGGGATGTTAGGGAGTTTTTTAGGTTCTTTTCCCCAGTGACACCATTTCTATTTGCTTTCTATTGTCTATCAGACAAAAATACAGGTTTAACCGGATTTCTCGGGCGTTTTCCAGTTCTTCTGCTAAAATATAAAAACTAAAAAAACTCCTTTTTATCAACCAAAAAGCAGTGTTGGGCGTAATCGTATTTTTTTCTGCGATTACAATTTTTTTTAACGTTGTTTTTTAACAATTACAATCGCAAACGTATTTATTTTCTGCGATTACAATCGTAATTGGATTTTTTTTCTGCAGTTACCATTATAATCGTATTTTTTCAGCGATTAAAATCGTAATCGTATTTTTTTCTGCGATTACAATCGTAATTGTATTTTTTCCGCGATTACCATTATAATCGTATTTTTTTCTGCGATTACAGTCGTAATCGCATTTTTTTCAGCTATTACAGGCGTAATTGTAATTAAGAAACTTGCAATTACAATCGTAATCGTAATTGCGATTACGCAAAAAGCCAAAAAGCTGCCTTCTCACAAAAATTTAGGCCTTTTCCATTGTCTTTTGCCTAAGGAAAACCCTTTCTTGGTCGTTTCCTATAGTCTACAAGCCATGAAACAATTTTTAAACCAGATTTTTTGTCATTACTCTCAATCTTCTGATAATAAGACACTTGTTTACGCAAAATTTTGACAGCCAAGAATAGATTTTTTGGGCTATTTCTATAATTTTAAGGTTAACATACGTTTCTATTGAGTTGACCAACGTTAACATTATTTCTAACATTAAGCTGAGAAATTGCCGTTTCGATATCCGCAGAATCATAGCTTGAAATCAACGTCCGTTCTATAGCTGCCATTCGTACATTTGGCGATTCTAAAAAAATAGATAAAAAATACAAACAATTAAATCATCAAATTACTAAATCTGCTGGCGACTTCTAGGCTTTTATCAAGATCCATGCTTAAAACTTCAGGTACAATATCCATATAATCGGATTCGACGCACGAATTTATTTCCTCTTCTGTCAACAACTGCTTCGTAGTTGGCAACAATGCTAGTTCTCGACTTGAAAAATCTCCATTCACCAAAGTATTGCCTACTAGATATTTTAGGCGGTTTAACTCAGTCTCTGTGCCATTTGTAATAACTGGTATTAGCGCCTGAAATAAACGAACAATAAAAATACTATTCAGTGTACAAAATGAAACTCGGCTAAAATCTACAAAATTCAAATTTACCCTGTGGCTGAGTTTCATTTTGTACACCTAATAAATAAAAAAAATTGTAGGAAATTTAATTCTCTATAAATTTGTACTCAATCATTTTTTTTCTAGGATGCACCATTTTCCGAAAATAATTTTTTAAAAAATAAATTTATCTTGAAAACGGTGCGTCCTAGAGAAAAAATGAATAGAATAAAAATTAAAGAGAATTAAATTCCCAACAGATTTTATTTAGTGCATTTTTTCAATATCTGTAACGGTTTACGATTTACAAGCCTTTAAAAATTAACCTTCTTAATGGTTATACTTCAATAACCTTCTTACACGGAGAAGGTCAACTTTTGATGGACTTTAACGCCTTAAATGTTTAAAATTTTGAAAAAATGAACTACCAGGTGTACAAAATGAAACTCGGCTAAAATCTACAAAATTCAAATTTACCCTGTGGCTGAGTTTCATTTTGTACACCTAATAAATTATAGATGAAAAATTACATTTTGGAGGGCCGATGGTGTGACTTTTGGAGTTTGCCACGATCCTCCTTCTAAAGCCCGTCGGACTTGATTTGACGCTTGAATTTGTGAAAGTGTATCTCTATAAACAGTTATTTTCCCCGTATTTATTTCAGAAGTAATATCAAGTTCTAAACAATCTCGATAAAGCATGGGTATTTCTTTTGTCAAATTGTCTTTTTCAAACACTTTTTCGATACCCTGAAAAAAAAAAAATAGCCTTCGTTTTATTTTAGTTTTATATTTACCATGTAATGTTCGGACACTAATTTGTGATATTGTTCAACTAAAGAAGGAGATTGATTGGTTGAGATTCCAAGGGCTAGACAGCGACTTGAAATTGTTTCAGAAGTCACCGTTGAAAAAGGTTCTTCAAAATTTTCTTTTTTCCATTTTTCAAATGATACACAGCAAAGCTGCAATGCTTCTTCGCCTCTGAATAGTTCTCTCGGTACATCAAATAATTAGTCATATCCATAAAAATCTGAAAAAAAAATCAATAAAATGTAATTATAAACATTTTATTACCTGACACTGGAATTGATCAATGGAAATTTCTTTTCCTACGTTCCATTTATGAACTGCTTCATCGACAGATTCTGTTAAAGGTGTAATCGTTGAGATGTTCGGGATGACAATTTTAAATTTAAGATTTGCGGTGGAAATATTTTTAAGTACAATATAACTTCGTTCGGCGTTTATTTCGTTGACGGCTTTATGAAAACAGAATTCTTCGACATGGTCACAGATTTCCGATTGTACAAGACCGCTCGCCGTTTTGATTTTTCCGCTCAGATACGCATTTCGAAATGTTCTTAAGACCCATCGGTGATAAAGGAAAATGGCGAAAACTTCCTGTGCCTCTATCTGAGAAAAGTCAATGTTGGTATGAGTTGTTATGTCGTTGTATTTGTCTGAAACGACGTTTAAAAAGTCCCTCAAAAGTGCTGCTTGGAGAGACAAGTGAAGCCTAAAAATTTAAGTTTTTTTTAGATTTTTAGAACCATTTTTTATCCACGACGTATTCATAAATATGAATACATTTACAAAGGTAAAAGTAATGAATATATTGGAGAAAAAACGAAAAAACTGAATATTCCGCCTCAGATTGGGTTTCATAAGCAAACGTTAATTATTCGCTGAAATTCAGCAAAAGTTTCACTGATGAAGCCCCATCAGGGTTGAAAATATTTTTTTGCAAACTATGGGTTTTTTACAATATTCTTACTTATTTTCGAACAATTTTAAATCCCAATTTAAGTATGCAGCGACTTTTAGAGCGAGCAATTTTAACGCAAGCGCCTTTTTGCTTGGTTTAGACGGTTGGGGCTCATCTGCTGATTTAGGAGTCGTAGAAAGCGTCAGAAATTTAATGATCATATCAGTCGGAGTTGGATCTAAAAAAGAAGGCAAAATTTAAAAACTGATGTTGCCCCCAACACGCTATGACTGGGCCACGCTGTTTAACTCACCAGCGAATGGGTTTTTGAGATGCTTTTCGAGAAGATTCGGATCAAGAAGGAATTCAAACCAAAGTGAAGTATCCGGCGATATGGGGACAGTCCCCGGCCTTAATAAATCTACGTCCATTATCCTTATAATCCTACTATTCCACTTGATTTTCTTTTTACCCTTCCTCACTCCCTGATCTGTTTAAAATTCAATAAAATGTTCATTTTTAAAAAGAATAAAATAAAAAAGTAAGTTAAAACATTTGGAATGTGGGCAAACAAATAAGAAGGTTGTCCATAACCTTTTCCTTGTTATGCATCAAAGTTGACCAACTGTCAAGGACCCAAAATTCAAAGGAAGATGATCTTAAAAGTTTCCTATAATCATTTCCGATTGTCTATAGGCCAAGATCCATTTTAACTTTCTTGAGTTTTCCTAGATAACTCCTAAACCCTCGGTTTTCCTCGGCCACTAAACCAGACATTTTTGAGCCCTAAAAACCACCTGTTCCCCGGGAATTTTCCTTCTTCTGCCAAACAGTAACCCTTTTCACCCAAATTAAGATGTTTAACACATTTTTCACTGAAATTTTGTCGTTTTCGAAGGCATTTTGCCAAAGAAATATTTTTCCTGATTGTTTTCTATCGTCCAACGTCAAAAAATATTAGGTGTACAAAATGAAACTCGGCTAAAATCTACAAAATTCAAAACCCTGTGGCTGAGTTTCATTTTGTACATCTAATAAATAAAAATTGTAGGAAATTTAATTTTCTATAAATTTGTACTTAATTTTTTTTTTCTAGGATGCACCATTTTCGGAAAATAATTTTTTTTAAAAATAAATTTATCTTGAAAACAGTTCGTCCTAGAGAAAAAATGAATAGAATAAAAATTAAAGAGAATTAAATTTCCAACAGATTTTATTTAGTGCATTTTTTCAATATCTGTAACGGTTTACTATTTACAAGCCTTTAAAAATTAACCTTCTTGATGGTTATACTTCAATAACCTCCTTACACGGAGAAGGTCAACTTTTGATGGACTTTAACCTAAAATGTTCAAAATTTTGAAAAAATCAACTACTAGGTGTACAGAAACTCGGCTAAAATCTACAAAATTCAAATTTACCCTGTGGCTGAGTTTCATTTTGTACACCTAATACCAATTTTTGTCCCAGAAACTTGCTTTTGTCCTATTTATGGCTGTTTTCCTCTCATCGTCCGAATTTAAAGCGTTTCCCCCTGGTTTTTTGCCCGAAAAACACCCTTTTTGGGTATAAAAAAACTCAACCTTTCATTTTCTTCGCTTTTTTCAGAAGTTTACGCTCAAAAGATTTTAGCTTTCGTTTTCTGTGTTTTCCATCGTACAGTTTTTCCCATTTATTTTTCTTGTCCGATCTTCTTTCTTTTGGTTTTTTTGAAATCATTTCCTCTTCTTTTATTCTTCTGCCTGTTTTCTCTCTCACATCCTCAATTGTTTCTTCTGTTCTCTTTTCATCTTTTGCTCTTTCCTCGTCTTTTTCGTGCTTTATTTCTTTTTGGACATTTTTACGTTTTTCTTCCTTACTCTTTTCGAGAACTGTTTTTCTTTACTCTTTTGATGTTTGGTCTCTTCGTCCTCACGTTTATCTTTTCCGGTTCCTTTTTTGTCCTTTTCGAGTTTAACTTTTGTTTTCTCACGTTCATTTACCTTTCTATTTATTTCAATTTTTTCTTTTTTTCTTTTATGGCATTCTTCATATTTTTTGGGTTCTTCCTTCAGGTCTTGAAGACGAGTCGATCCATTTTCTCGCCTTGTGTCTTCACGGTTTTCTTTCCTTTTTTCAATCATAGCCATCAATTGCCTTCTAGTTTCATTCCAAGTTTTAATTCTTCTGGGGTCCACTTTGAATTCTTTTGTTCTCTGATTAAAGAGAGAATTTCGAAACGGTATTTTCTCGTTTCTCATATTCTCTTCCGTTTGCTTCTTCGATCCTACGTTGTCCATCGATTCTTCCCAATCCTTATTTCGTCTAGACTCCACTTTGATCTCTTTATCACCTTGCGTACGCGAAAAATTTTCTTCAGCATCAGCTGCTTGATAAAAGAGTGGACGAATTATGGGGTCCACTTTGACCTTTGGTCTTTGATACGAGAGCGTGTTTCGAAACGGTGTTTCTTCCGTCTGCTTCTTCGATCCTTCACTCCTGACAGCTCCCTTCCAATCCTTATGTCTAGCAGAGTTCAATTGGACTTTGTTCTCTTTACTTTGCATACGCAAAAAGTTTTCTTCCACCTTGACATCAGCTGCTAGATGCAGCAGTGGAGGAGTTATGGGGTCGATTTTGACCTTTTTTCGTCTTTGATAGAATAGCGAATTTGGAAACAGTGTATTTTCTTCCGTTTGCTTCCTCGATCCTTCATTCTTCGTTGCTCCTCTCCAATCTTTATTCCTAGTAGAGTCAAACTGGACTGGTATTTTCTCACTTTTCAGATTCTCCTCCGTTTGCTTATTCGATGATCCTTCTTGGTCCATAGCTCCCTTCCAATCCTCATTTCGAGCTGAGTCCAATTGGACTTTGTTCTCTTTACTTTGCATACGCAAACAGTTTTCTTCCACCTTGACATCAGCTGCTAGATGCAACAGTGGAGGAGTTAAGGGGTCGATTTTGACCGTTTTTCGTCTTTGATAGAATAGCGAATTTGGAAACAGTGTATTCTCTTCCGTTTGCTTCCTCGATCCTTCTTTCTTCGTTGCTCCTCTCCAATCTTTATTCCTAGTAGAGTCAAACTGGACTGGTATTTTCTCACTTTTCAGATTCTCTTCCGTTTGCTTCTTCGATGATCCTTCGATGACCTTCGATGATCGAGGGTCCATAGCTCCCTTCCAATCCTTACTTCGAGCAGAGTTCCATTGGACTTTCTCCTCTTTGTCACTTTGCATTCGCGAAAAGTTTTCTTCCACCTTGACATTAGCTGCTAGATGCAACAAAGAAGGAAGAGGAATTATGGGGTCTGCTTTGACTTTCTTTGGTCTTTGATATGAAAGCGAATTTTGAAACGGTATATTTCCTTCCGTTGGCTTCTTCGATCCTTCATTCGTAATAGCTCTTTTCCAATTCTTATTTCGAGTAAAGTCCAACTGGACTGCTGTTTTCTCACTTCTCATATTCTCTTCCGCCTGCTTCTTCGATCCTGCACTCTTGACAGCTCCTTTCCAATCCTTGTATCGAGCAGAGTCGAATTGGACTTTGTTCTCTTTGCCACTTTGCATACGCAAAAAGTTTTCTTCCACCTTGACATCAGCTGCTAGATGCAACAATCGACAGTGGACAGGGTCCACTTTGACCTCTTTTGGTCTGTGATTTTCCGTTTGCTTCTTTGATTCTTCATTTTAATAGCTCTTTTACAATCCTTATTTCGAGTAAAGTCAAACTTGACTGGTATTTTCTCACTTCTCATATTCTCTTCCGTTTGCTTATTCGATGATCCTTCTTGGTCCATAGCTTCCTTCCAATCCTTATTTCGAGCTGAGTCCAATTGGACTTTGTTCTCTTTGCCACTTTTCATACGCAAAAAGTTTTCTTCCACCTTGACATCAGCTGCTAGATGCAACAGTGGAGGAATTATGGGGTCGATTTTGACCTTTTTTCGTCTTTGAGAGAGTAGCAAATTCGGAAACAGTGTATTCTCTTCCGTGTGCTTCTTCGATTCTTCATTCTTAATCCAATCCTTATTTTGAATAGAATCCAATTGGGCTTTGATCTCTTTTTCACGCTGCGTAGGCGAAGAGTTTTCTTCAACCCTGACATCAGCTGCTTGACGCAACAATGGGCGAATTATGGGGTCCTCTTTGACCTTTTTTCGCCTTAAAAGCGAATTTCGAAGCTGTATTTTCTCACTTCTTATATCCTCTTCCGTTTGCTTCTTCGATCCTTCATTGTTTATTGCTCGTTTCCAATCCTTGTGAGCAGAATCCAATTGAACTCTGACCTTTTTGTCACTTCGTACAAGCGGAAATTTTTGTTCAACCTTGACATCAGCTGCTAGATGCAACAATGGACGAATCACGGGGTTCACTTTTACTTTTTTTGGTCTCTGATTTAATTGCGAATTCAGAAGCTGTGTTTTCTCCCTTCTCGTATTCTCTTCCGTTTGCTTCCATCCTTCATCGTTCATTGCTCGTTTCCAATCCTTATGAGGAGAATCCAGTTGGACTTTGTTCTCTTGGCCACTTTGCATACTCGAAAGAATTTCTTCAACTTTGACATCAGCTTGATAAAGCAATCGACGAGATATGGGGTTGACCTTTTTTGGTCTCCGAATTATGAGCAAATTTCGAAGCTCTTCCGTTTGCTTCTTCGATCCTTCGTGGCTCCAATCCTTTTTTCGATTGGACTCCAACTTGGTTCGTCACTTCGCTTTTTCTTCAACCTTTTAATCAGCTGCTTGATGAAACAATGGATGAATTATGGTTGTTTAAATTGTCCATTTCTTGTATTATAGAGTGTTTTAGGGTTCCGTGTGCGGGGTGACTAAAAGCTTTAAAAACAAAGAAGAAAAGTTGCTTAGAACAATATTGAAAAAGAAGCACGTTGTGGTATTTGTAAAACGAAATGTCCGTTTTCTGATCAAGTTCGCCAGGTATTACGAGGGATGTCCAAAAATTAAAGACCGTTTGTATTTTGCCGCCGTACGGGCGAAGTATTCTGCCAGATGGTAGCACTAGCTTGCAGCGGGAAGTTCCCCCTCCACATCGCAACTGGTCTCATCGGACGCCCATCGCGAACGGCTGCTGTAGCAACACTGGATAAGATAGAGAGATGAGACCAGTTGCGATGTGGAGGGGGAACTTCCCGCTACAAGCTAGTGCTACCATCTGGCAGAATACTTCGCCCGTACGGCGCGGCGGCAAAATACAAACGGTCTTTAATTTTTGGACATCCCTCGTATAAAGAGAGTTTAGAACTAAGGTTCAAACAACTTCTTTCGATTCTATTCAAGCTTTTTACCGAGCTAGGTGTTCACTTTGCTACGGTAAACCTTGATAAATGCTGTACGGTCGCGTTTAAAAAATTTCTCATCTGCCACACAGGTCAAACGACGGTAAACTCTTTACTATAGCGTGAATTGTTTAATAAATTCTTTACAGGCCCCATTAATTTTTATAGGTGGGAAATTCGTGGGAGGTGCTGCTCATGTTCTTAAGCTTAAAGAAAACGGAGGACTCAAGAAGTTACTATGCGATGTCGATCCTTACTGTCTTTACGGCGCATATTTGAAAATGCTGGAACGTGAGAAATGCAATCCTGTATTAATCAGGCCGAAAAGAGAAATAGCCAAAAAGGAAAAAGAAGAAGATGAAGATGAAAAGTGGAAGAAATTAGATTGCCCACCGCCATGTCCTACACCATGTCCCGTACTTCCGTATTTCAGCTCGGGACTTCACGATGCTTTTCAAGCCTCTGCTTATCACTCCCGCCAATCCTGCCCGTTTTGAATGTCAAAATTCAATAAAACTGAAGTAAAAATTGTATTTCGTGGCTGTGGGAATATTCTGAAACAAGGAAAAATTCCTTCAACAAAGTGCTTGGACATAAATCATGCCACTCCTTGTGTAAACAGCGGAAGAATCGCCAGCAAAAAGCGGCAACTGTCGATAAAACAAGTAACATACTAAGGTAATGTGGCGGGAAGATAGCGCCACCTGACTGGAACCACCGAAAGGGAACGCCCTAAAAAGGGAAGTAAGGAGAGGAAAATCCCCCAAAAGGGTATATAAAGCCGAGAAGCGCCGCATTAGAGTAAGACTGTCCTATAAAGTTAAGTGAGTTACAAGGTTTTGTGAAGTGTTGTGAGAGATCAGCAAAGGCGATTACTCGACGACTAAACTCGCGGGAAGTCTAGATAATTGGCTGTTTGTGACGAGTCGTCTCCAGGATTAGAGAGTGGTCAACGGAATCGGCAAAAAACGATTACTTCAATCGTCAAAAAACGACAATCGGCAAAAGACGATTACTTCCCAATCGTCAAAAGACGATTACTTCCAGTCAGCAAGAAACGACTACTTCAATCGGCAAAAGACGATTACTTCAATCGGCAAAAGACGATTTCTTTAGTCGGCAAAAGACTATTCTTTCCAATCGTCAAAAGACGACCAGAGATCCATGGGCAAAGGACGATCCAGTCGGCTTCCTCAACTTTCACCATCCAACGAGGACCCTGAGAACCTACACCTAGACCTTCTCACCGACATCACACGAAATCCAAGGTACCAAAATAAACTTGTAGTATGTATATTGAAAGAACCAAAATAAATGTTAAATTTGTATTCTCTTTTTATTTCGCCACCCTCTAACCTGAACAAACCAAAGGTAGAACTCTCAAAATAGAGTAAGAAATAAAAGAAAAAGTAAACGAACGTTTACACTTGAGATTTTTCTCCGGACTGCAAGGGTGTGGTTAGAAGCCTTTTCCCATCCCCTTGCTCCTTCGAGACAACTCATAAATAAGTAATTTTTTTATATTTTTATTTGTGTATTATTAAGTTAAGCTTGTTTTTCAGCATTCGGTTGCCCACTTTCAGCGTTTGGCGTCGGCGCTGGAGTTTCTTCCGCAGTCGGCGTCGGTTCAGTCACCGGAGGTGAATCCACATTTTGAAGAATTTGCCCGGGGTTTTCAGACATCAAAGGCTCTTCCCCATCAGGTGGGACCGAAATGACGATTTGTTCGGCCCCTTTAGTCTCCTCTACCGTACGGACGTCCAAATTTTCAGATAAGATCGCTTCGAATCTTTTGTCCTTCGCCACCTCGTTTTTGATCTCCTCAAAAGTCGGGACGGGATTTGAGGGAGGGACGTCCAAAGGGTTTTCCGTCTTCACCTCGCTTATCTTACCTTGAAACTCCTTCGCTTTTTCAGCCTTCAAACCGTCAATGTTTATCTTTTTCGATGCCATTTTGAAATATGAGCTAATTCTTGTCTTGTCGAAATCAAATGTAAAATGAAATATAAGTCAGATGCTTAATAATCACATGTGTGAATAATTCTCATCCTGCATAAAATGGTAATTTAGTCAATAAGATCATTAATCATATTTCAAAAAGGGCTGTTGCTCTGCTTGTTGCAAAAAATCAACAGGGGACAGTTTGCTCCGGAGAATTATAAAAGAGAACAAAGTTGTCATATTTTCAAGGTCGAATTGTCCATATTCATCTCAAATTAAAACTGTTTGTATTAAAAATAATTATTTCTTAAACAAAAGTTCAATAGATTAGCTCTTTTCTCAATTGGGCGTCGGATTCGCCGTGATCGAACTCGATCATTGTCGAAACGCCAAAAAACTTGTGACAGCGCTCACAGACTTCACGAACCATTTTACGGTAAAATAGAAATCTTGGAATGAATAATTTGTTTTTAAGGTCCCACAAGTGTTTATTAATGGGGAGTTCATCGGCGGTGAAATCGAAATCTGGCATATGAAGTCGACGGGCGATTTGAGGAAGAAGTTGGAGGAAGTTTTTCCAGGCTTGAAATGCCGTTGGCCGCAGCTGGACGAGATAAAAGCGTGCAAGCCGACAGTTGTAGGACCGAGACAGGAACTACCGAGGAGTTGGAGTACGCCGACACATTTCAACAAATACAAGCCGATTTATCCAGGGTCTCCTCCATACGCTAAGCCTCTTCCCGCCGGCACCAAACCCTGGCCAGACAGCTTGATTTTCGGCCAACGATACATTTGAAATTAGAGTCTTTTTTAAAATAATGTTTCTCTTTTTAACTTCCTTAAAGAAGTTATTTTTTTTACCCTCCACAACGGGTTTTTGGGGAAGGGTCTTCTAGACCCCGTATACAGGGTGTCCGGAAACACATGGCAGGAAACGGAAACGCTGGAGAGCGTTTATGAGAAAAAGTTAAATGTAAGCCCCCCTTAATTTAAATCAAAGAATTTGATGGTGTAGTTTAAAATGCCTTTGGATATACAGGGTGCTCCCAACAGAACCTAACTTCGTTATTTCATATGAGAACCCCTATTTTTTATTTCAGAGTCGTAATCTACGCAAAATTTCAAGTTGATTTGACTATTCATGACAACTTAAAAAAAAGTCAAATTTTAGTAGTTTTTTTTTTTTTTTTTTTTTTTTTTTTTTTTTTTTTGATTTTTTTTTTTTTTTTTTTTTTTTTTTTTTTTGATCAATCATCTTGACGAATCAGAGACTTCGTTATTTCATATGAGAACCCCTATTTTTTTATTTCAGAGTCGTATCTCCGCAAAATTTCAAGTTGATTTGACTATTCATGACAACTTAAAAAAAAGTCAAATTTTAGCAGTTTTTTTTTTTTTTTTTTTTTTTTTTCTTTTGATCAATCATCTTGACGAATCAGAGACTCAAGTTGGCAATGCCTCTGATCCCACAAGCATCTTGACCAATAAGAGGCCTTGTCAAGTTGGCAATGCCTGAGATCTCCCAAGCATCTTGACCAATCAGAGACTTTGTCAAGTTGGCTATGCCTCTGATGATCAATCATCTTGACGAATCAGAGACTTTGTCAAGTTGGCAATGCCGATGATCTCATAAGCATCTTGACCAATCAGATCAATCATGACTTTGTCAAGATGGCAATGCCTCGATCCCACAAGCATCTTGGCTTTGTCAAGTTGGCTATGCCTCTGATTAATCAATCATCTAGGATCAATCCGACCAATCGAGGCTTTGTCAATATGACCTCACAAGCATCTGACCAATCAGAGACCTTGTCAAGTTGGCAACGCCTGAGATCTCCCAAGCATCTTGAACCTCCATTATCTTGACCAATCAGAGGCTTTGTCAGGTTTTTTTTTTTTTTTTTTTTTTTTTTTTTTTTTTTTTTTTTTTTTTACCCTGTATACCGATCTCAACTTTGTCGTTCCGGCCGGCCGGCCGTAGCATTTTTTTTCCAGAACACTTTCATCCACAGTTTCCAACCGATTTTCCATTTGTGTATTTAGTTATTTTCCATTTTTTCGAAAAAAAAATTTTTTCGTATCAAGGCAGAAATAACTTGCTTCTTGCCCAAGGGATGTGCCTCTCATAACGGGTGGAAGTATGAAATTTCTTCCAACTAAAATGATAATATTTTTACACCAAAAATTCGTAAAAAATATAAGGAGTATTGGTGATTTTTGCGGTCTTTCATACGGGTTGCTGTACGTTTTCCTAAAAATGTCAAAAATCGGTCTTCTTGACCTGGGTTCAATGGTGGAGAGGAAAAGAAAAAAAATTTGATGTTGAGGAGAAACATGATTTTTGAACTCGATAGCGTTTCAAAATCCCGGAGTCCCCACTCCCCACCGAGAGAGGCACTTGTCACGCGCCGGCGCTTGTCGATTTCCGTTAGAAACTCACGTGGTTTTTGTTTACATTTTCTGCAAGGCTCCGGCCGGGGCGAACTCAAGATACTGGGCGGAGAGAGACCAACGCGTACGGCAACGCCGAGAAGGGAAGCCAGCCTGCGGCTTTTGCCCGAACCACCACCGTTGCCTCAGCGCCAGAGAGGGATTCACCACTCGATCGTCGACACGGATGCTTTACTTCAACTTCTCTCATCTTGTTAACTTTTTATTTCAAAAATCTGATCAAACTACTAAAATACCATCTCTACTACTTCTTTTTCTATAAATTCACCCAGGTAATTATTTAAATCTAATATTATTAAAACTCCCTCCAAAAACAATATTTTAGCTTCTACTTCTAATCGTTTTATTTTTCGTCAATATTTTCTCACTTAATCATTTTATTTTGATATCCGCATGCTTTTATGAATTTATTAATTAAAGAAATGAGTCTAAATTGGATTTATGGTGGTATTGTGTGGAGGCGAGCCCTGGGAAAAGCTATCCGGGTTTCGACCCACTTCCCTCCGCCATTTTCGCTTTACGAGGCCCCTGCCCGTTCCTACTAATTCGTCGTTATTTCTCTTATTCTTTTACTTATGAAATATATTTTTTTAAATTTTATAATTTACTTTTATTTTTATAATTAAATTTTATCCTTGATTTGACTTAAATTTTTGTTTTTCTTCGTTGGCGGGAAAAAGCTGTTATGTTCATCAGCTTGGGAATCAAACTTGAAAAAAATTTTTATTGTGAATTTTAGGTTTGAAATGGCTCCGAAAAATCCGAACAAACCGGATCAAAGGAAACACAAAATCCCGACAGAAATGGGCGAAGCGCCGCAGAAGAAGTCAAAAATATTAGAAAAGGCACCAGTGTCTTCAGATAGCGACGACGATGATGCTATCGAGCCGCTAGCATTTTATTCTGATCATGAAGATTCAATTGAAATCGATAACAACGTTCTGCTGTCAATGTCACAAAATCGCGAAAATATATATACATCATCAGAAAACGAAGGTAATTTGAAAAAAGTTGGCCCTGAAGAGAAAGCACTGTCTTTTCCCTGCTCACTAAAAGTTTTTCTTGTATAACATTTTTTTATTGTAGAGGAAGCTAAACCTATGGTCGAAGCCAAACAAGATGCCGATGATGTCTATTTTGAAGGGTGGACTCGGGAAGAAGTTGGGGAATTAATAAACAAATTGTATCTGTCGCTACCTCCGAATGACACCCTGAAGTATACGTCCAGAGCAGAAAAGATTGATTGGGAGAAGGTAGTTTTAAGAATTTTTCAATATATTTTTCTATATGAATACTCTTAGGCCAAAGTGGGATCGCACACTGCTGAAGAATGTAAAATAAAATGGAAGACGATTGAGAAAAACTTCGCGGCTACAGAATTTTAAAGGAGCTTTTAGACGACGCCAAAGTCTGGATGGAACAGCCCTGGTCGGACTTCTACAAAGGCGGAAAGAAGAAAAAAACTCCGTCATCCAGATATGCCCAAAAAGCCGCTTACGTCCTACATGATATTTATCTTTCGAAAAAGAAAAAGATCGCCGAAGAAAACCCCGGATTGTCAATGACGCAACTCTCGAAATTGATTGCTGAGCAGTTCAACAATTTAAGTCCAAGAAGAAAGCCAAATATAACAGAAAAAGCACTTCAAGTTCGCGAAGAATACAATGAAAAGCTTTCTAAATTTTAGTAAGTTCAAAATCTATCCTTCAATCGATTTATTAGGTGTACAAAATGAAACTCGGCTAAAATCTCCAAAATTCAAATTTACCCTGTGGCTGAGTTTCATTTTGTACACCTAATAAATAAAAATTGTCGGAAATTTAATTCTCTATAAATTTGACTTATTTTTTTTCTAGGATTCACCATTTTCGGAAAATAATTTTTTTTAAAAATAAATTTATCTTGAAAACAGTGCGTCCTAGAGAAAAAATGAATAGAATAAAAATGAAAGAGAATTAAATTTCCAACAGATTTTATTTAGTGCATTTTTTCAATATCTGTAACGGTTTACGATTTAGAAGCCTTTAAAAATTAACCTTCTTAATGGTTATACTTCAATAACCTTCTTACACGGAGAAGCTCAACTTTTGATGGACTTTAAGGCCTAAAATGTTTAAAATTTTGAAAATGAACTTTTAGGTGTAATTTTGTGGCTGAGTTTCATTTTGTACATCTAATAAATTTCTTCTTTAGTTCTGAACATCCAGCAGAAGAGTTAAAACTTGTAAAACAAAAACGTAAAGTAATCGCAAATTCGAAGCCAGCTCCTCCTGTCAAGGTAATTTTTTTTCATTATTTTCAATTTTTTAAAATTGTTTCTATTTAGTTTTATATTGAACATCAATTGAAATCCTATGAAAACGACAAAGATGTCGACATTGTGAAAATAAAACAGGAAGCTAAAGAAACTTGGAAGTTGCTAAGCAACAAGAAAAAAATTCCGTTCATTCAACGTGCTTATGAAGCCGAATCAAAGTACTTAAGCGATTTAAAAATTCAGGCTGCTCTGGATCCATCCATCGATCCCAGCAAATTTAAATCTGTGCTTACAAAAGATGAACTTGCCATTTACAAAAGGTAAATCTTATTCTTGTTTTGTTTTCTTAATCTTTGATTAGATACGAAGGAAAGCCGGACAAACCGCCGACTTCCGCTTATGGGCTTTTCTCTAAAATGAAACTTAAAGATCGCGAATTAAAAAATAAGTTTCCGACTCCGAAAGAAAGGATGCAAGAAATTGCAAAAATGTGGAAAGATGTCCCCAAAGTCACCAAAGACTCATATGCTGACAAAGTCAAACAAGTAAAATAGTAATAGAAATATTTTGTTGTTTTTAATTCTCGCTTTTTAGATGCTCGATGACTATAAATTGGAATATGCTTCTTATTTAGAGTCTCTTCCTGAAGATAAAAGGGAGGAAGAACTTGCCAACTCGGCCCCAAAGAAAAGGAAGGAACCTCTATTTAAAACAACTAAAACAATTGTAAAGTAATTTTTAGCCGTTAACCCAAATAACATTTTTTTTTAGCCAAAAAAACCATTATCTGAAAAGGAAATTCTAAGCAAAGAACCGATTCAGCCTCCTAATGACAGTTATTATTTATTTTTTAATGAATACCAAAAACAAGGAGTTCCTGAGAAAAAAATTAAAAAAGCGTGGAACGGACTTAACGATAAAGTTAAAGCCAAATACGAAAATCGTTTGGAAGAACTCAAACAAAATATATTGTCGAATATAATTCTTTTTGAGCGTAAGCTTTTTTTTTTCTGTTAAAATAATGTTTTAATTTTTTTTTTGTTCAGCAACTCTCTCCTGAAGAATTAAAAATATATTCGATGAACAAAAAGAAAGCAGGCTTGACAAAAAATGCTGACGATTCAAGTTCTGAAGAAGATGTAAAAGTGAGAATTCATTTATTTTATATTATTTTTATTTATTTTACTTTTTTTAGCTGAAAAAACAATCTGATGATAGTTCGGACGATGATGATATCCAAGTAAGTTTTAATTTTAATTTTAAAAAGTTGTTTAATATATAAAATTATAGCCTAAGAAACAATCTTCTTCTGATGATGACGACGAAGACGAAGAAGTCAATTTCAGCGACGCTTTCTGAATTTAATCCTTTTTCCCCCCTGAGACTGTTTTTTTTTCTTCTTTTTATCCTTTATTGATGTTAATTTTTTTGTTCATTACCTAATAAAAAATTTTTTTTCATGTGTTTTTAAAATTATTTATTTAAGAAAGAACATTTTATTTATTATTTTTTTATTTGAATAACATTTTTTGACCTTTTACAAGATAAATCGAGTCAATCAATTTTGAAAGGAATAAGAAGGGAGGAAGAATTAACTGCTTTTCTTGTCTAAAATCGGGATGTTGGACTGGTCCGAAGAGAATAAGTTGGTGTACGAATTCTTCAAGTAATTGACATGCGACTGGAGGCTTCTGATTCTCAACTGCGCCTGTTCAAAGTTGTCATTTAGGCTTGTAATCTGGGCCTGCATTTTTTGTCTTATCTGTAATAAATGGTAAAAAATGAAGTTTTTGGTTTTTTGTGGACCTCATCGCGGTCTTTTTGAGCTGTTCTAGCGGCCGCACGGCTTTGGGCTAGTTGACGTTCGAGTTCTGATATTTGGCTTTGTAAGCTCCTACGGACGGTTTCGCATCTGTCTTTTGTTCGAGCGACTTGTCGAGCGCTTTCTTCTCGTAATGTCTCCAACTGCGTCTGAAGCTGGATCGTTTCGTGATTCTTTTCGTCAAACCTTCTTTCATTCTTAAGTGTAACTTCTTCCAAACGAGCCAGAGTCGCCCTAAAATTGAGATTTTTAGCCTCTCATTTTTTTGTTTACGAGTAGCCGGAATGTAGTACAAGCTCTGGGTGGTTGTGCTTTCTACACATGTGGCAAAAACTAAGGTGTACAAAATGAAACTCAGCCACCGGGTAAATTTGAATTTTGTAGATTTTAGCCGAGTTTCATTTACACTTAGTAGTTCATTTTTTCAAAATTTTGAACATTTTAGGCGTTAAAGTCCATCAAAAGCTGACCTTCTCCGTGTAAGAAGGTTATTGAAGTGTAACCACTAAGAAGGTTAATTTTTAAAGGCTTCTAAATCGTAAACCGTTACAGATATTGAAAAAATGCACTAAATAAAATCTGTTGGAAATTCAATTCTCTTTAATTTTTATTCTATTCATTTTTCTCTAGGATGCACTGTTTTCAAGATAAATTTATTTAAAAAAAATTATTATTTTCCGAAAATGGTGCATCCTAGAAAAAAATAATTAAGCACAAATTTATAGAGAATTAAATTTCCTACACTTTTTATTTATTAGGTGTATAAAATGAAACTCAGCCACAGGGTAAATTTGAATTTTGTAGATTTTAGCCGAGTTTCATTTTGTACACCTAGTAGTTCATTTTTTAAAATTTTGAACATTTTAGGCGTTAAAGTCCATCAAAAGTTGACCTTTTCCGTGTAAGAAGGTTATTGAAGTATAACCATTAAGAAGGTTAATTTTTAAAGGCTTGTAAATCGTAAACCGTTACAGATATTGAAAAAATGCACTAAATAAAATCTGTTGGAAATTCAATTCTCTTTAATTTTATTCTATTCATTTTTTCTCTAGGACGCACTGTTTTCAAGATAAATTTATTTAAAGAAAAAATTATTTTCCGAAAATGGTGCATCCTAGAAAAAAATAATTAAGTACAAATTTATAGAGAATTAAATTTCCTACACTTTTTATTTATTAGGTGTACAAAATGAAACTCAGCCACAGGGTAAATTTGAATTTTGTAGATTTTAGCCGAGTTTCATTTTGTACATTTAATACTTAAATGTACCTTAATTTTGCATTTTCGGCTTTTATTTCTTCAATTCGCTTTTCTCCAGTTGTCAAACTATTCTTAAGATGGACTTTTTCTGCATCCAAGTTTGTTGTATCTTTCTTGTACCCTTCAAGCTCTTCGGTGACCGCTTCATGCTAAAAAAAAAGTTTTTATTTATTTATTTTTTGTCGACTTGATACTTTTTCTTTCAGTTCATCCATTTCTTTCTTCATTTGCTCCACTGTCCTTTCAGCAATGATGCGAAGCTGTTGGGTCTCTTGGAGTTTCATTTGGGTCGCTTTCAGCATATCTGGAAGAGGGGTTAGCTCTTGAAGTTTTTCTTGAAATTGTGTCTGAAAACTTTTTATTTTTGTGTGTTATGATTTAACATTACTTTGACTCTTTGAATTTCAAGATTGACTTGTTCGCCAATTCGATTGTTTTCTAATTCCATGATGTCAAGCTGACGTCTTTGTTCTTCAACGGTTTGCTGGGCGTTTAAATATTTGTTTCTGTAGTCTTCAAGTTGTAGCATTAAATCTTGCATGTTGGTTCTCATTTCTTCGATCTCTTCTTGCCCTTCGCGGTACCTCTGCTGGGCGAAAACCATCTTCTGCTCCATTTCCATCATTTGGTCTTTGCTTCCGACCACTTTTATTTTCTCATCTTCGGCCGCTTTGAGTCTTTCGAGTAAATCGTCAGCGCGAGCTTCGGCCTCTTCGCTTTTTTCGAGAAGGGCCATATTGTCCCTTTTTGCAGCGTTGAATTCGACACGAATCATGGAAATTTCTTCAACTTTATTATTGTAATCTTCTTGAAGTTTTTTGTATTTTTCCCTTAGTGTGCCTAGTTGACATTCTAGTGCGGAGAGCGGTTCACTACCTCCCTTGTAAGCGGGCATCTGTGGCATGGATTTTGGACCAACCGGTTTTGAGATGTGTGAAGGCATTTGTGCAGTTGGAGCTGATGGCGCTGCAGTCGCACAAGAGAGAAGCTTTTTCTGTAAATCCAATCCTCTTCTTTCGGCTTGTACCAACTCAAGTTCTTTCTGTATCGACCTCACTTCTTCTTCCATAGATTTCACTATAGAATCCATGTCATTTTTTTCTTTTTTCCATTTCTGAGATTTCATCCTTTTCTTGCAAACTCCTGGCGGGACATCGCCCATCCCCTGCGCGGGACAGTTCGGGACGCAAGTCCCACCACCACCTCCTCTCTTCATCGCTTTCCAAAGGTCAGCTTTACATATAACGTTATTTCCCGGCATTCCACCCATCAGAGAGTTCAACTGTAAATTCTAAGTTTGATTCTTAGTATTGATCCATCTTACTAGAGCAGCTGGGCAGTTTGGATTCACTCCTGGAGGAATCGGCAGACCCAAATTCTGATACACTTCAGCTCTACACATCGCTCCCTCTGTGCGTTGTAGCGGCTCCGTATACTAAAATACAAATTTATAAGTAAACAGAAGTACCGAGTTACCTTCATAACTAAATCAAGATTAAACTACACCTAATTAAAAACGTTTGCTTTATCCATATGACTTATTTGACCATTTGTTTGCCTTGAAAATAAAAACCACCCGTTTTTCTAAAAACCAGGACTGTAAACAGCGGAAGAATCGCCAACAAAAAGCTCCAGCTGTCGATAAAACAAGTAACATACTAAGGTAATGTGGCGGGAAGATAGCGCCACCCGACTGGAACCACCGAAAGGGAACGCCCTAAAAGGGAAGTAGGGAGAGGAAAACCCCCAAAAGGAATATAAAGCCGAGAAGCGCCGCATTAGAGAGAGTCTGTCCTAAAGTTAAGTGAGAGATCGGCAAAGGCGATTATTCGACGACTAAACCCGCGGGAAGTCTAGATAATTGGCTGTTTGTGACGATTCATCTCCGGGAATAGAGAGTGGACAGCGGAATCGGCAAAAGACGATTACTTCCAGTCAGCTAAAAACGAGTAGGTACTTCAATCGGCAAAAGACGATTATTTCAATCGTCAAAAGACGATTACTTCAATCGTCAAAAGACGATTACTTCAGTCGGCAAAAGACGATTCCTTCAGTCGGCAAAAGAAGATTCCTGGCAAAAGACGATTCCTTCAGTCGGCAAAAGACGATTCTTTCCAATCGTCAAAAGACGATTAATCGTCGGCAAAGGACGATCCAACGAGTTGGCTTCCTCAACTTTCACCATCCAACGAGGACCCTGAGAACCTACACCTAGACCTTCTCACCGACATCACACGAAATCCAAGGTACCAAAATAAACTTGTATATTCAAAGAACCAAAATAAATGTTAAATTTTATTCTCTTTTTATTTCGCCACCTCTAACCTGAACAAACCAAAGGTAGAACTCTCAAAGGGGAGTAAGAAATAAAAGAAAAAGTAAACGAACGTTTACAACCCGTTTTTCTAAAAACCCTTAGCTTTAAGATACCGTAGTTTGCTTGTCGGCAAAGTTTGACTTTTATTCGGTTCCATTTGTTTTTGCTGCATGTCGTCATATGCCTGTTCAGCCGAAGTCTGATCACCCATCTCAGTTTCATAAGGGTCGACATAATATCCTTCAGGGAAATTCCCATATGGTTGCTTTACGTTCCCATAAGGCTGCTGACCATAAGGTTGCTGAACGTCGTATTGCTAGAAAAAGTAAACAATTTATAAAACAAATTTATTAAAAGTTAGGGGAGGCCATTCAAAGTGCGAACAAGGTTCATCTTCGGAAGGTGGGATGATCTTTCAAAAAACCGATGGTCGACTGCAGTCTCCCCAGCTTGTTAATCGCATTGTCGACTTCTTCACTTTTTATTTTATCCTTCAAAACGTATTGAGAAATTTCATTGTCTGTTTCTTCTTTTTCGTTTTGATTCAATTTCTTCTTTTCCTTTTTTATGTAGGCTATTTTCTTTTGTATTTCATCCAGATGCATGTCTTTCTTTTCAAAAACGAGACCGTCGAGCATCGACAGACCTTCAAAGCGTTTTTTGTCTTTTTTTTCTTTCTTTATACATTTTTCAGCTTTCTCATTTTTTTGGTTATTTGCTCTAAATTTTTTTCACGCTGTTCCTGCGGTGGTTGCAAACGCGCTTGCTGAGAATGAAGCTGGACGACTATTTTAGAGTGGATTTGATGTAATTTAAAAAGTTTTGCTCTCGATTGTTTTTCTTGAGTTAAAGACAAGCTTTTGCTCAATATCTTCTTTTTGAGTTCGCTCCCTTTGTAGTTGATGTAGTCCAAAATACTCAATTGGTGGCATTTCAAAGAATGCAAAAGTTGCCCTATGTGCTTTTCGTTTTTCTTAATCAACTGATTTAAAAGCGTATCGTTTTTTTCAAAGCGTTCGATCTGCTTCTCTTCGCATTGCTGCTGCTGAAGAAGCTGCTGTAGAAGCGTGTATAGATGAAGAATGCGAGATTGGATAACGAATTTTTGCTGTGGGTGACCACTTTATGAAGTAAATTATCCTGAAGATGTTGCTGCTGTTCGATATTTTTGTATATCAACGCTTTCGTCTTTTCTTGCTGCAGTCTTTGATGCTTTAATCCGATATCTAATCTTTCGCTCACTGTGCATAAAACTTGGCGTAGGACTTCATGAACTTTTTGCCTTTCTATTTCTCTTTGACAAGATACTGTAGACGTTCATGGTCAAAATCATCATCGAGTTTTTTCTCTTTTTTATCATGTTTGCGTTTCGAAACAGTCATCGAATCAGAGTCGAGGACGAGAGGGACTAAATTTTCAGGTGCCCAACTTTCACTGTATCTTCTTTTCAGTTGAAATTTAAAATTAGATCTGTTCCAATTTATTGAGTAACTTTCATCACTTTTTGGCTTCTCTTCCCATTTGTCCGTTATCGTCCTTAGTTCGGAGATCTGTTCTTCAATCTCTGTCAATGAAGAAACTTCTTCAATCGTCCCATCCGATCGATCTTCCATCGTCTTCAACCTCGAAGATGAATGCTCTTCTATATTTTTTCTATGAGCACTTTTTCTTCTTCCTTCAACATTTTTATTTCTTTTTCATGATTTTCGACGAGTTTTTCAGTATTTATTTGACTCTGTAACATCTCCTTTTGGCTGACAATTTGCTGAAATAAGGCCTCGTATAGTTTCTGGTGTTGTTCTTGAAGTATTTGGATGCTGTCGTAGATTTCCATCAATTGTCTCAACGAACAGTGCGTTTTTTTCATCATCTCCTGAATAGACATTTGTTTCAAAACATTCTGCTGCATCAAAGAATTGATTTTTTGATGCTGCTGAAGCCTTCGAATTTGCCTTTTTATTTGATTTTGTGCTCTAGCGTTCAAATTTTTGTATTCCGACTGATAAAACTGCTGCTGCTGTATATTTAGATGGACTTGATCATTGAGCATTTTTTGATGTTCGACGTAAAGTTGGTTTAGCTTATTTTGAGCCGTTTCCCAAATTGGACTTTTGTACTGCTCTGTGACCAGAATCAAATGTAGATCTTTTTGCTGGATTATATTTTTGAGTAATTCCAACAAAGAATTTTCTTGATCTTTCAACTGTTTTAGTTGCTTTTCTGTGTCTAAAGGTGAAAAATTTTCTTCGTTTTCTTCAGCATTTACTTTTGGCACCGGATCCACCTACGAAATGCTATTAGCTTTGATGCCAAAAATAAATGCTTTCTAAACCTTGTTCGCACTTAAAAATTTAGTTCAAAAAATTACCTGTCCGTAGAAATTGTACTGTGCTGGATTTTGATAGACGAAAGGCTCAGGGTAGCCGAAATTCTGAGGGGATGACGGAGGTTGGTAATGCTGGCTGGTTTGTTGAACTGCGGAAACGAGCTGACGCATGGAATCTTCAGGAGTTTGGCCTCTGTAGTGAGGCTCTTCTTTATACTGGACTCCTTTTTTTTGTGTCTTCACGGGCTCCATGGTTTCGGGCTTTTTGTCCGTCGGCTCACAAACGATTATTTTTGGAATCTGATCCATCCCAGGGCCACAGACGATCACCTGAAATCAGCTTATTGTCTTTAATTTTTTTTGTTTACTTTAGGCAGTTCTTCGACACATTTGTCCGATTTACGATTCAAGGGTTTACTGGGAGGCCAAGATGCGAAGAGCTGACGTCACGCAAGCCGACAAGTTGCTGCACCCTTTTCGTTATTTCTTCAAACTCGCTCATTTTCTCCATCAACTCCGCCTGCTTTCTTTGCATCAATTGAATATCTTCTTCAGTCATTTCTTCTTTCTAAATGTCTTAATAACAAAATCTTGTCTTAAAACAATTTTACTTCAGCGTTTTTAGAAATGTGCTCTTTGACGGATTCGAGCATTTTCGCGGCGTTTTTTGCCCTTGGTCGGCCACTCGGAGTTCTTCTAGAACGGTCGAGTCTGACAAATGGATGGAATCGTATTTCTTTTGACTCTAAAAAAAGTTCCATTGAGGACTAAAAATGATGAAACTTACAGTTTTCTCCAGGATCTCTGAAGGCTGTGCGAATCGCGATGGGGTTTTTTGCGTATCCGAAGTTTGCATTTGGGACGGTGCTTTGCTTGGAGGTTCAGACGGTTGAATTTGTGAAGGAGCTTTGCTCTGAATTCCTGAAGGCTGAGATGCGATGGTTTCAACGTAAATCGCCTGATCGTCAGACGCCCCCGGCACTTCAATTTTAATTTTAAACGCATTAGTTTTAGGCGTTTTGGGTTTCCCCCATAGGGCAAGAATCCCCTCAAACAAATTTTCCAGGGTTTTCTTTGGTATTGGTGTACAAAATGAAACTCGGCTAAAATCTACAAATTCAAATTTACCCCGTGGCTGAGTTTCATTTTGTACACCTAATAAATAAAAATTGTAGGAAATTTAATTTTCTGTAAATTTGTACTTAATTATTTTTTTCTAGGATGCACCATTTTCGGAAAATAATTTTTTTAAATAAATTTATCTTGAAAACAGTGCGTCCTAGAGAAAAAATGAAAAAATAAAAATTAAAGAAATTAAATTTCCAACAGATTTTATTTAGTGCATTTTTTCAATATCTGTAACGGTTTACGATTTACAAGCCTTTAAAAATTAACCTTCTTAATGGTTATACTTCAATAACCTTCTTACACGGAGAAGGTCAACTTTTGATGGACTTTAACGCCTAAAATGTTCAAAATTTTGAAAAAATGAACTACTAGGTGTACAAAATGAAACTCACAAAATTTAATTTGTAGATTTTACCTGTACACCTAATATCATTACTGGATATTTAGGCCCAGAAACCTCCGTTTTACCGGATGGTCTTTCGGCCACACTTTTATACCGAATCCAAAAAGTTTGTTAGAAAATTTACTTTCTTGTGAAGAAATCGCCTTTATATCTTGAGGTCTTTTTTCAACCCCCTTATTCTTTTTATTTAATTCCATATCTTCATCCATCTAAAATTTTTTAATAAAACGTAACTTTGCTTCCCCAAAACGTACGTTTTGTCCGATTTGGTCAAGTTTAAAATTTTTCAAGACTTGGTCTTCTTTAATAAACTCTTTAAAAACTTTCAAGACTTTCCTCTTCTGTTCTTCTAATTCTTCTTGGTCCGGATGTACCGGTCTTTTCGCTCTAAGCACGTGAAACGCTTTATTCAATTTCTGATAAATACTCGATTTTTCTTCACGATCTTTTGTCTCGGTTTTACTTCTACAAGACTTCCTTTTTAAAATCTTAGGTTCTTCATATCCAACCTTGTTCTAAAAAAATTTTAAAGAAAAACCCCTCATCTTGACTTACTTTCATTAAGCGTATGTGTTCCTTGTTTTCTTGTTCATTGTATTTTCCCTTTTAAAAATAATTTTTTTTTTCCTTTAAATTATTACAATAATTTACCTTTCTGAATAGAACCTTAAAATATTTTTGGACTTGTACTCTGAAGGCCCTCTAATAAAATATTTTTAATAACACACGCCAAAATTTTTAAAAAAATGTTAATGTAATTTGGAAATAAATTTGAAAGTCATTTGTTTTATTTTTTGAAAACATATGGGAGGGGGAAAAAAAGAAAAAACGAACTGTACTGGTTTGAAGAGCTTCCAACGAAAACTTTCTTAAAGAGAAGTATCTATATAGGAGGGGGAAGTATAACGGAGGGGAAGTAAAACGTAGGGGGAAGTTATGGGAGGGGAAGTATACGGAGTGGGAGGGGGAAGTATAAGTGAGGGGAAGTATATGGTAGGGGGAAGTTTAAGTGAGGGTAGTATAATAGAGGGTGAAGTTTAACGGAGGGGGAAGTATAAGGGAACGAAAGTATAACGGAAGGGGATGTATAAGGAGGGAAAGTATAAAGGAGAATTTTCCTAGTTCTTTTTTCGAAAATTTTCTAATTTTTTTTTCGAAAAATTTTCTAAGTTCTTTTTGTCAAAAAAAAATTTTTTTTCGAAAAATTTTCCGGGTTTTCCTTTTTTTTCGAAAAATTTGCCGGGTTTTCCATTTTTTTTGACAAATTTTTTAAGTTCTTTTTTTTCGAAAATTTTTTTAAGTGTCAAAGGTAGAAATAGTGGGCTCTTTGGCCTAGGGATGTGCCTCTCGTAATGGGTAGAAGTATAAAATTTCTCGCTACTTAAAAAATGATAATTAAAAAGTGGCAATTTTTTTACACCAAAATTCTTAAAAATATAGGATAATTGGTGAAAATTTGGTGAAAATCGAACCAACGCCGCAGCGAATTTTTAAAATTTTTCAAAAATCGCCCTCGTTACATTCTTCTTCACCGGCTAAAGAAACTTGTGTGAAAATTTGGTGAAAATCGGATGAAAACTGTGGCCATAAAGTGCTCCGAAAAATGCTACGGACGGCCGGACGGCCGGCCGGCACCACAGACAAAGTTGAGATCGGTAAAGATCAATATTCGAATTGACCCTCCGGGGTGTAACAAAGGGACAGGAGTTAGGATAGGCAAATCGGCTTAGCACGTCTCTGGGAGTAACATTAAAAAAATTAATCAGAAGATAAGACACCCCAGTATCCACAATAAGAGAGAAACGGGGTAAAGGTATCTTTACCCTATGGTTTCATATGTACAATATCGGAAGGGGTAGTCCTCCCTAAAAAAAAAAAAAGGAGGGGAGAGGAGTTAAGCCAGGGACATTAAGACTAAGACTCGAGGCCATTCTGACCCTGCATCTTGGAGTGACTGGACGTGAAGCCCGAATATTAATTAAGGTAAATTAAAGAGTATTCCGAAACCATTTGTCCATATATCCATAATAGCTAAGGTTAGAATAAATAATTAGTATTTAATATAATATAATAAATAATAAATAGTATTTAGATTTGGAGTATTGTTATTCATTATACGCCCCTAATTAAGTAACCAAAGAGCAAATAACATCATCCTCCGGGGAATAGAAAAAAATAAATAAAACCCCCAGGTTACAAGAATTAAATAAATACCCAACGTTACAATTGGTGGAGGCGCCGGTTCTTCGAACTTTTGTCTCGAAGTGATCCGCGCTCTGAGGTCCCTAAAATGGTGTTTTGTTTAAAAATTTTTTTTTTAAGGGAATTCAATGTATAACTTTTTGGGTTTTTTTGTTTTGGGATTTAGGTACTAGAATAGTGCATGGTTTAATTTAAGGTTTGTTGCATATTTTATTTTAAGGGGATTTCTCCTGGTTTGGAATTTGACAGTTGAAATTTTTTATAGATAAGTTTTTTTTTTGGGTTGATAAATTTTTTTTTTGGATTTCATTTGGGTGCTTTCGAGAAATAAGTGCCTTGCGGATATTCCGATTTTCGGTTTTCCGTTCGCTGACCGTTGAGGGGAGGTTCTTATTTTGAGCCTCCGGCGTAGCACGAATTTCTTTTCAATATTTTTGTGATACCCTCCATGTCGGGTTTTTGGGGAGGGGTCTTCCGGGGCCGGAGGGTAAAATCGAATATTGATCTTTACGATCTCAACTTTGTCTGTGGTTCCGGCCGGCCGTCCGCCCGGCCGTAGCATTTTTTTCCGGAACACTTTACGGCCACAGTTTTCATCCGATTTTCACCAAATTTTCACAAATTCTTTAGCCGGTGAAGAAGAATATGACGAGGGGGTTTTTGAATTTCGAAAAAATGGCGGAGATATGTCTGTTTGAAATTTTAAAAAATTCGCTGCGGCCGAACCGTTAATCCGATTTCACCAAAGTTTCACCATTACTCCTTATATTTTTTAAGAATTTTTGGTGTAAAAAAATTGCGACTTTTTAATCATTAATTTTTTTTTAGTAGGGAGAAATTTCGTACTTCTACCCTTTACGAGAGGCACATCCCTAGGCCAAAGAGCCCATTATTTCTACCTTGACACTTAGAAAATTTTTCGAAAAAAAGAACTTAAAAAATTTTTCGAAAAAAAAAAAAAAAAAAAAAAAAAAAGAAGAAAGAAAAAAGAAAAACCCGGAAAATTTTTCGAAAAAAAAATTTTTTTGACAAAAAAACTTAGAAAATTTTTCAAAAAAAGAACTTAGAAAATTTTCGAAAAAAAAAAAAAAAGAAAAACCCGGAAAATTTTTCGAAAAAAAACCCGGAAAATTTTCGAAAAAAAAACTTGGAACATTTTTCAAAAAAAGAACTTAGAAAATTTTTTCGAAAAAAAAAAAAAAAAAAAAAAAAAAACCCGGAAAATTTTTATACTTTCCCTCCCTACTGCATCCCCTTCCTTTATACTTCCTACTACGTTATACTTCCCTCTCCGTTATACTTCCCCCTCCGTTATACTCCCCTCCGTTATTCCCCTCCGTTATACTTCCCTTCCCATACTTCCCACTACGTTTACGTCCCCTCCGTTATACTTCCCCCTCCTATATAGATACTTCTCTTTAAGGAAGTTTCGTTGGAAGCTCTTCAAACCAGTATTAATTACCTGAGGAATTTATTTTGGGAATTTTGGGTGAGAACATAATATAAATAACACATTTAAGCTGGGCTTTTAATGAGTAAATTACGGGGTTTTAATATTATCATTTTCTTTTAATTTCTTTTATTTTAATAGTATCATTTTCTTTCATGTATGGTTTCATTTGGGAACTGATTTGGGGGAAATTATTGGAGAGAGAAATAGAGAAATAGGAATCATCGCGATAATAGTAAAACATATAATGACAGGGGAAATTAACAATGTAGAAGAGTACAAAAGAAAATGTGCTACCCATCTGGACACAATTCGGAGAAAACGGAGAAAACAGCGGTAGGCAAGGAAACCCGAACAGATAATAAAACAATAAAAAAAATATAGACCTGGAACTTAAAAATGCCACCCGAATCCATCCAGATGTTGACTTTATTTATTACACTTGAACAAAAAAAAAAAAAAAAAATCCTCAAGATGGAATGGTAAGCAAAATTTCAAGTGGGGGGGGGGGGGGGCTTAAACTTAGGAGGGTTTTTTTTTTGGGAAATTCTAGTCCATTGCTTTTCAAGGGCTTGTGTGAAACATTTCTGTATCTTTGTAAACCATTGTGAAGTGTGAATTAAGTAAAAAATAAAAAAAAAAAATAAAAATAAAATCAAGTTTCTTCTTTTGTTTTTGAAGTAAGAGTTTGATTTTCCTTTTTAAGATATACTAGTATTCGGAGTGTAGTTTTGAGGTAAAAGTTTTTATTTTTAAAAATTAATGTTTCTTTCTTTTGTTTTTGCCGTAGGACTTTAAATTTCTTTAAGTCATCAATCATCATGATAACTCATAACATGGCGAGCTATATGGAAGTTCAGATGCCGCGCAGCACCGAGGTATCGGTGCTGTTCTCGATAGGGACGCCAGCGATTAAGTCGGTGGTTGGATATATCGGGAAAAAAAAAACCCAACAAGTCGTGAATGAGTGAGTAAGTTGATTTATCCATAGTCAATTTTTCTTCCTTTTACTCTCGTTTTTTTTAATTTTTTTTATTTTGGGGAGTTTCATATACCGATAGAAATTAGTTTAAGACAGAATTTCCTGAAACAACTCTCAGTTAATCATAAAGAAAATTTTTTTGGAAATAGTTTGTTGGAATTTTAAATGGGGTTTGATAAGTTTCTATTTGTTTCCCCAAACGCAGTGGGGCAAACCGTTCAGAATCCGCAAGCAGACTTCTCCAATGTAATAGATAAAAAAGTTATACAAAAAATGATCAAAGGGCTGGTAACCAACCGGGCCAAATATTTCATCAACGACCCAAAATATATCTAACTGGGCCAACGACTTGACAACTATCGTTCCCAACTCGGCCAACCACTCGAAAGCCATAGTAACTAATTCGGCCAAAAACTGGTTCCCAAGTCGGCCAAAATTAATACCGTCGATTATTAGTAGGATAAATAAAAAAATCAAATTAAAAATTTACTTCATATTTATTGATCCTACAGTTGTATCGTTTTTATATTCGACTGTCAACCCGAACCTCTGAATTGCACGCCACCAAGCTTGAGTTAATGAAACCTGCATCCCACTTGTCGGGCACACGGCCATGACTTTTTGTAAGGCATTTTCGACCAAATTGCCTTTTATTCAAAGCATTTTTCGCAGTTTTTGTCTGAAAAAACAACAGATTTATGGCATTTTTGACCAACAATTGCCTTTTTTAAGGCATTTTTTACCAAAATTGCATTTTTAAGGCATTTTCGACCAAAATTGCATTTCATTAAAAGCTTTTTTCACAGTTTTTGTCTGAAAAACAACAGATTTAGGCATTTTGACCAAAAATTGACTTTTTTTAAGGCATTTTTGACCAAAATTACCTATTTTAAGGCATTTTTGACCAAAATTACCTATTTTAAGGCATTTTTGGCCAAATTACCTTTTTTTTAAAGGCATTTTTGACCAAAATTGCATTTTTAAGGCATTTTCGACCAAAATTGCCTTTCATTAAAAGCATTTTTCACTGTTTTTGTCTTAAAAACAACAGATTTATGGCATTTTTGACCAAAAAATTGACTTCTTTAAGGCATTTTTTACCAAAATTGCATTTTTAAGGCATTTTCGACCAAAATTGCATTTCATTAAAAGCATTTTTCACAGTTTTTGTCTGAAAAACAACAGATTTATGGCATTTTTGTCCAAAAATTGCCTTTTTTTTAAGGCATTTTTTACCAAAATTGCATTTTAAATTTTCGACCAAAATTGCATTTCATTAAAAGCATTTTCACAGTTTTTGTCTGAAAAACAACAGATTATGGCATTTTTGACCAAAAATTGACTTTTTTTAAAGGCATTTTTGACCAAAATTACCTATTTTAAGGCTTTTTGACCAAAATTACCTTTTTTTAAGGCATTTTGACCAAAATACCTTTTTTAAGGCATTTTGACCAAAATTGCATTTTTAAGGCATTTTCGACCAAAATTGCCTTCATTAAAAGCATTTTTCACAGTTTTGTCTTAAAACAACAGATTTATGGCATTTTGACCAAAAATTGACTTTTTAAAGGCATTCTTGACCAAAATTGCCTTTTTTAACTTATAAGCCTCTTCTCGCTTACTGTAATTAAACAAAAAACGAGTGGAATGTAATTATTTCCGATAAATCGGTGTCTTGAGGAACTGTTTAAAGTACGAAGGCGCAACTGGAAAGTACCATCTAAAAACATGGTTAGTTTGTTGCAGTAGTAAAAACGACCAATTCTCCTCGCATTTGTTGATAATCAAGTATTGGCCCAGTTGGATACAATCATTTTAGTGTTCATTGGCCCAGTTAGATACTTATGAAGTTATGATTTTGATACAATGGCCCATTAGATACGTCCATCGGCGACATTTTTTATCAGGTAGAAAGGATTGGCCCAGTTGCAAGACTCCCGATCAAGATTCGGTATTCTCGCTGTGGACATATTTAGCGGAATGGGGTAGCGTGGCAAGCGCTATTTTTATGATAATTTTCATATTCAAAATGATAAGGCAATAGGGGACGCAGTAGTAACGGATTACACTTATATGAAGTATTTGGACTTAGTTGGAGGTTAGTTACGTGCGTGTGGCATGTGCTGGCGCACTTCATGATTGCGAAAGGGAAACAAAAGAAACTGAAAGAATAGTAGTCGGGGGGGACAAAATGGTAGCAAATATGGGAAAAGAGGAAATTAATACCGTGAATTCCGTGGTTACGTCTCCGTCATTGGAACCCACAGCGCCGAAATACTGCGCGATGTATCCACACAAGTTGATTAAAAAAAAAAAAAAAAAAAAAATATATCTATATATACAGGGTGTCCGGAAACACATGGCAAGCGTCTGGGAGAGCGTTAAAAAGTGGTTTTACGAAAAAAAGTTAAATGTAACCCCCCTTAATTTAAATCAAAGAATTGATGGTGTAGTTTAAAATCCGCCTGGATATACAGGGTGTCCCAGACACAACCTAACTTCGTTATTTCAAATGAGAACCCCTATTTTTTATTTCAGATTCGAATCTACGCAAAATTTCAAGTAGATTGAGTACTCATATGACAATTTTGGACAACTTTTAAAAATGTAAAAAATTTAGCGTTTTTTGCGCTAAAATCCGTTAAAATTGACCTAGGAGACTCGTTTTTTTTTTTAATTCCACTTATTTTTTCCCGAAGAATCCAACTGTCTCAAATTTGAGCATCTTCGCATTCTGCATCACGAGATTTCGTCGCTAATGGCCTTTTTTCAAGTTTAACTCCAAATTCCATACTTCAAAAATGGAAATTAGCGATTTGTTGACGGAATTTTTAATTTTTGATGCATAAACACAAAAGACGCTGTAGCTCTTTCAAAATTTGTGGTCCGAAAGAAAAATTCCTTTCAACAAGTGCTAATTTTCATTTCTGAACTAAAAAATTGGTTTCTAACTTGAAAAAAGGCCATTAGCGACGAAATCTCGTGATTGCAGAATGCGAAGATGCTCAAATTTGAGACAGTTGGATTCTTCGGGAAAAAAATAAGTGGAATTAAAAAAACGAGTCTCCTAGGTCAATTTTAACGGATTTTAGCGCAAAAAACGCTAAAATTTGACATTTTTTAAAGTTGTCCAAATTGTATGAGTACTCAAATCTACTTGAAATTTTGCGTAGATTACGAAAAAACAATAGGGAAGATGTAAATAAGGGAAAATGTCTATATGCAGTTTATTAGTAATTTTGGCGCGATGGTAAATGTTAATGAAGGAGAGGAACAAGCATAACGGAGAGGTTTTCCGGGGATTCAACGGTCGAATGGGCCCGAACACCCCAACCAGATGGATACGACTGGAAACGAGATAACAATACACTGAACAGCTTTCCCAGGGCCAAACGTTCGCGCCGTGATCGTCGATCGAACTTCGTTGAAAACCTTCATTAAAGACTTTAATTTACCTTTTAATTTTGTTGTAGCTAAGTTCATTAATAATTTCGTTTAGTTAATTTAATGTCATTTAGAATGGTATATACCCTCGTAAAATAAGGGTGAAATTTTTTTTTTGAATATTTTTTCTTTAGATAGGTATGACCCTTTGTAATTGGTAGTTCTGGGTGAGTTTTGGGGCTTTTGAAAATTTTTTTTTTGGGAAGAACTCAACTCACAATTTTTTATGTATGTAAACTTTAATAATTTGTAGTTTTAAGTGCTTATTTTTTTAATAGAGTTTTTTTTGTAGATGTTAGTTGGTTTAGTTCCTCTTTTGATACAATTTTTTATTATGTATTTTTTTTACGCATGATTTTGTCTTTTCAATATACTGTATTACTTTTTTTTTTTTGTTGCATTTGTGTTGCCAATGTTATTTTTTTTACGTTTTCTTCTTGATGGTACTTGGGAATATTAGGACTATGGTTTCGGAACTGGTTCAAAGTAACAAGTTTAAATTTTTTTTTTATTTTCTTTTGTACAAGTGGCATTTTAAAGAGTCACGGGCCTTACCCTGACACCGAGGACGGTGTCTATCTGGAGCGGGGGAAGGATGTAACAAAGGGACAGGAGTTAGGATAGGCAAATCGGCTTAGCACGTCTCTGGGAGTAACATTAAAAAAATTAATCGAAGATAAGACACCCAGTATCCACAATAAGAGAGAAACGGGGTGTAAAGGTATCTTTTACCCTATGGTTTCATATGTACAATATCGGAAGGGGTAGTCCTCCCTAAAAAAAAGGGGGGGAAGGAGTTAAGCCAGGGACATTAAGACTAAGACTCGAGGCCATTCTGACCCTGCATCTTGGAGTGACTGGACGTGAAGCCCGAATATTCATTAAGGTAAATTAAAGAGTATTCCGAAACCATTTGTCCATATATCCATATAGCTAAGGTTAGAATAAATAATTAGTATTTAAATATAATATAATAAATAAATAAATAGTATTTAGATTTTGGAGTATGTTATTCATTACACGCCCCTAATTAAGTAACCAAAGAGCAAATAAACATCCTCCGGGGGAATAGAAAAATATAAATAAAGCCCCCAGGTTACAAGGATTAAATAAATCCCCCACGTTACAAACTTCTCTTTCTTATACTTCCCCCCTCCGTTATACTTACCCTCCTTTACTTCCCCCTCCGTTATAATTCCCCTCCTATATGTTACTTCTCTTTAGGAAGGAAGTCGGGGCCAGCTCCAGACTAGTACTTTTTTTCGAAAATTTTGTAAAAAAAAAAAATTTTTTTCGAAAAATTTGCCGGGTTTTCCATTTTTTTGACAAATTTTTAAGTTCTTTCTTTTCGAAAATTTTTTTAAGTGTCAAGATAGAAATAGTGGGCTCTTTGGCCTAGGGATGTGCCTCTCGTAATGGGTAGAAGTATAAAATTTCTCGCTACTAAAAAAAATGATAATTAAAAAGTGGCAAATTTTTTACACCAAAAATTCTTAAAAATATGAGGAATAATTGGTGAAAATTTGGTGAAAATCGAACCAACGCACAGTGGGGCAAAACCGAGAAACTGCGCTTAAAACTCTTTCAACCGTCAGGATTAAATGCTAGAAGCTTGAACAGAATATATTTCAAGGATTTTTCTCGCTGAACACGATGGTGAAGTCAGATTTTCAAAAAAGTACTCGGAGGGTCAAACATTCAAAACAAGCCAAAAGATGTATGAAAGGCTATAGCGGGATAAGGGGGGCAAAGCGGCCCTTACTCCGATTTGGCCGAAAAAAATTCTAAAAGATTCCTCTTTATGTGAAAAGAACTGACATAAATTTCAGATCAAAAAACCGAACGGTTTTCGAGAAAAACGGGTTTATCCTTTTATAGAAAAACCTCACTGGGTCTAGTTTTAACACCGCGATTGGCAATGGGTAGGCACTTGAGAGAAAAGTCCTCTGCTGCTAAGGCTGCTCTGACCTCCACCTGGTCGTCTTTGATCGCAAACCCTAAGGTTCCTGTTGAAGCGTCTTTTCGAGTTTTTGAGGCGGTCTCCAAAGCGGTGGTATGTTATGGATGTCAGGTCTGGATACGAGTTCCATGAGGAGGTGGAAAGGGTACAGAAATTTTCATTAAGAAGTTGTTCAACCTTCCCCAAAGGACCCCCAGCCATATTTTATATTTGGACACCTCAGTAAAATTAATTTTTATTATTCACACTCTGAAACTTCATTTCAACTTTGTTTTGAACTGTCTGAACTCCGAAACGGCAAAAGTAGCCAGGTTAACTGCTGAGGAGGTGGTAAGGTTGGATCTGGCGTGGTTTCAGAGTTGGAAGAGGTTGAGTTTTAAGTGGGGTGGGGTTTAGCCTTTCGCTTGATGATTGGAGTCTTGGACACCGTTCTTTGATAGTTTATTGGAATCGATTGACACAGAGCACCGCCGTAAGTGTCTGGCACTCTCTTTGGAGGCTTCAACGATTTATAAGGAAAAAGTGAGTCGTTGTTCGACTTAAGGAAGCCTAACTTTTCAAAGTTGGAGCGGGCAGACCTTTCCTGGCTATTTAAGTGTAGGGCAGATGCTCTATACTTAAATAGCAACAAAGCTCTTTGGTTTGGCGACTCGATCAGTAATGGGTTTGCAGACTTTGTGGGTCAAACGAGAAGAGGACGTTGTTCACTTTTTGTCGAAGTGCTCATTCTGGGAGAAGTCAGGAAACTTCATCTTGGTTCCTTTGTTGTGGCAAGAGAGAGGATCATTTTTATGTTGAACGGCGGGGAGCCGGAAAAATTATTGATTTTGTGAAGCATGCCTGGAGGTACAGGTATGACTTCATAGAGGTCGAGTAGGGCAGAAGTAACTGTTTCTTATTTTTTATTTATCTATTTTTTTTATTATTTTCGTCACTTTGAAAAAAAAAAAAAAAAAAAAATTCTTTGCTTTTTTTCTGGATTTTGATGGCTGAACTCCGACAGAGGTTTCCATGTTGGAATGTTTTTTGTTGGTTTTCTTGTAAATTTTTGTACATAGTTTTGTGTAAATAAAAACATTTATTATTATTATATTATTAAAAATTAAATAAATACCCCACGTTACAGGGGTCTGTCTCCTTCCCCAAAAACCCGACGTCGAGGGTATCGCAATAACTTCTTTAAGGAAGTTAAAAAGGATTAAAAAATGCATTTTTATGTATTTTATTCATACACTTCTCATAATCTCACAATTTACCTTAAAAAGGTTTTACCTATAAAAAGTGACAGAAGAATATACAATTTTACAATAAATAAAACTGAGCACGCAATCCAAATTTTTGTCTTTTGAAGGCCGTTTTTACGGTCAAGACCTTCCCTTTCTGATCACAGTACGTAAAGAGAGTAAAAAAAAATGGCTAACTGGTTAAAATTAAAAAAAGTATAGTTAAATTGCCTTTTTATGTAGCTAGTCCTTCAATCCTATGCTTTACGCATCAAATGGAGAAGTAACCACATGGCAAAAATTATTTAAACGTGTCAAATTTTTTCTATGACTCTAAATTTTTTTCAAAATGCCTATTTTTGGATTTTACAAAAATGTACAAAATAGGAGTTAATAATTTAGGAGTTAATAATTTATTAAGCGTATCACAGAAAAAAAACTATTTTTGCGTCTAATTTTGCACGTTTAAATATTTTATTGGGGAGATTTCGTTGTCGACTCGACTATTTCGTACGCCTGATTTTCCAGTCCAAGGGTAAACGTCCGGGCAAGGTTGGCACGTTCTCATGTATCGTACGCCGGATTGTGCCAGAGGTTGCACACTTTGGGGTTGTTGCATTTTTTCGGCCTATCCTGTAAAGCGAAAAACAATATTTAAGCATAAGTTTACGGAATAAATATTAGGTGTACAAATGAAACTCAGCCACAGGGTTTTGAATTTTGTAGATTTTAGCCGAGTTTCATTTGTACACCTAGTAGTTCATTTTTTCAAAATTTTGAACTTTTAGGCGTTAAAGTCCATCAAAAGTTGACCTTCTCAGTGTAAGAAGGTTATTGAAGTATAACCATTAAGAAGGTTAATTTGTAAAGGCTTGTAAATCGTAAACCGTTACAGATATTGAAAAAATGCACTAAATAAAATCTGTTGGAAATTTAATTCTTTAATTTTTATTATTCATTTTTCTCTAGGACGCACTGTTTTCAAGATAAATTTATTTAAAAATTATTTTCCGAAAATGGTGCATCCTAGAAAAAAATTATTAAGTACTTATAGAAAATTAAATTTCCTACAATTTTATTTATAGGTGTACAAATGAAACTCAGCCAGAGGGTAAATTTGAATTTTGTAGATTTTAGCCGAGTTTCATTTTGAACACCTAATAGCGAGGTATGAGCCCAGTAGAAAGAAATCGGATGGAAAGAGGCCTTTTTCCCGGATTTCGTTCCTCTCTGGAAGTATCAAGATGGAAGAAATAATGTATAAAATAAATAAACTTACGGGGTAGTTGCATTGGAAGGGTGCGAAACTGTTCAATCTTGAGATAGGCGTGGGATCTCGGACCCATTGGATCGCCTGCCAGTTCGTGACGAGCCAAACTTCCGGCATTTTGTTGATCGTGTCTAAGAAAGCGATGAAACCCTCTTTGTGGTGAGGCTGTGTGAACCAAGCGGCGTAAAGAGACCGAACGGAGATCTGTTTGTCGTGAAATGCCTTTCGAAGTTCTTAATGAGCATTTTGTAAACTCCTTCGGAAGTAGGCGGGTTCGAACAGGCGTCACCATCGAGCATCGCCCACCGTTCAAATCCTGCCACATCACCATCGGAACTTCCCAAACTCCTAAACATCTTATTTAAAAAACAAACTTTTTAATTTTTTTTATTCTGACCTGGATAAGATCGCGAAGGACAAGGTGGGATCATGCAATCGTGGAAAATCTTGTAGTCGAGGGTGTAGGGCCAAGATGGCGGCCTGTTTTCGTAAACGGGCATCGACGAGTCATAAGTGAAGTTCGAATCGTATAACATTTTAAACATTTTGTTTCCTCCAACCTAAAAAATAAAATGTCGATAAACAAAAATTTACATTTAAACAAAATAAATAACCTTGTAAACTTGTAAATCTAATTTTTATTTAATCTAACTTGTAAACTTGTAAATTACCTTGTAAACTTGTAAATTAACCTTATAAACTTGTAAATTAACCTTGTAAACTTGTAAATTAACCTTGTAAACTTGTAAATTAACCTTGTAACTTGTAAATTAAACTTGTAATTAAACTTGTAAATTAACCTTGTAAACTTGTAAATTAACCTTATAAATCTTGTAAATCTAACTTGCTGTAAAGAGCTTTATGCTCATGGCAAATTGGCAAAAAATTATATTATATTATTATTAAAATAAACTTACAGCTAAGAAAGGTGCTCTCATTCCTCTGATGTCTTCAAGTTTGACGCCTCCGTAAGCAGCGAGAATTTCCCTCTGCCCGGCGATTTCCTTAGTCCATTTCTTCTGCGAAAACTGCTCTCCGAAACTATGCCTGGAGAAAAATAATAAAAGAGAAACATGGACAAAAATAAACGTACGAAACGGAATGAGATGCGATTTCATGTCCGGTAGCGTAAAGATTTTGAACTTGGCTATAATCAGTCCATTCGTGGGACGTAGAATGTTCCAGCAATGGGGCATTTGGGTTGACGCGCCCTTTTTCGAATAAGTCCGAATAAAGTCCTTTGTTCAAATCGTTGACAGAGTCGTCGAAAGTAAGGAGAACGATCTGCGGAGTCTCTTCGGGTGAGAGATCACCGGGAATGTCTTTTCCACCGCAACTACAGTCAGGAAGAAGGCAGACGTCTTTTCGACATTTCGCAGCAGTTTTATCAACTTGGGGTGTAGGGTAAACATTGGAAGGCCTAAAAAAAGTCTTATCTGCAAATTTTTTAAAAATCATTACCTGTGAGCAGGATATCTGTAAATGTCAATGTATTCGGAGGCTTTAGCAATAACGGTGGTTGAGGGTTTCAGAGTCGGCCTTCCTCTTCTACAAATTTTAGTTATTTTTTGGAATTTAAAAAAAACCATAACTTACGCAGAGGGTGTTCCTCTGTTGGGTGCTTCTTCTTCATTGGGAGCTACAGTGTAGGTATGGCTTCCTCTATGTCTTGAGTTTCCTCTAAAACATACGGGACAATTGAAGTTTTTGTGCTTAAAAATAAAGAATGATTGGTGCATAGATGAAGCAGCATAGAAACTAAGTTAGTTGAGCGTAAAGCGGTTAGAAGGGATGTGCGATAGTGATTCCTAATGTCGGCCTCTTAAATGTCTTAAGAGAATGATATTTTGAACCGACCTACTGACATGCAAACGCTCTTTCCAAAGCGTGATGATTTATGAAGAAAGTGAACCATAATTTGTGTGTGGCCTACCTGGTCAAACCAGGGGTTGACTGGGTGTCATATGTCGTAGGTCGCACCCTGTTTTAAAAACCAAAATATTACATTTGGAATCCGACAATAGAGACACTTTTGTACAAAATGATGCATACCTTAAGTTCTTTTCCGGGTCAGTTTTCGAGAGGGGTAGAGGGGTGTCAAGGGTCTTACGGAGTTGGTCAGTGTACATGCGTGGTTGTGAGGTCGAGTCGGTCGGGGTCGGACGTGTCGATTGTTCGTTTAGGTAAAGTTCGTTCACGAGTGTGCTGTTACGGCTTAAATATTTCTTCGGCGGTTTACTGTCGGTCGTATGTGGCCTTCTTGTCGTGATGGCATCGTCGTTATCTATTCTAAAGCCTCTTTCGGGGATTTTTGAAGAAGCTTTTCTCGTCTGATAGTAATAACTCTGCTCTCTTCCATCAGCTTTTCGTCTCGTTTCTTCTTGTTTTTGACGTTCCAATTCGCGTCTGATCGCTTCCATTCTGGAACGCTCCGCTTCTTCAATCGCTTTTTTTTTTCTTCTGCTCTTTCTTCTTCTTCAATTTGTCTCCTTCTAGCTTCCTCTTTTTCTTGCATTTCTTTCCTTCTCATTTCTCGATTTCCTTTCTTCTTTTCTCTTCTATCTCTTTCTTCTTGATTCTTCGATTTCTTCTTTTTTCTTCTTGCTCTCTTTTTCTAGCTTCTTCGTATTCTCGACGCCTTTTTTCTTCAAGTTCTTGATCTCTTCTTCTAGCTTCTTCGTATTCTCGCCTCCTTTTTTCTTCAAGTTCTTTTCTTCTCGTTTCTTCTTGTCTTCTTAATTCTTCCAACTCGCGTCTTTTCGCGTCTTCACGCCTTTTCTCTTCAACCTCACGAAGTCTTTGAGCTTCAATAGCTTTTTTCTTTTCCTGTTCTTCCGCGTACTGCTTTCTTCTGCTTTCTTCTATTTGTTTTTGTCTCAATTCCTCTCTCGCTTGTTTTTCAGCTTCTTCAATTTGTTTGATTCTAGCCAGTTCGTACGCTTTTCTTCTCTCTGCTTCTTTTTTGGCTTCTTTTTGTTCTTCCTGTTTGTCTTGTTCTGGGATTTCGGTGAAATCTTCAAGTTCGTATGATGATTTGAAATCTGATGAACCTCTTGGTTTTTCTTCAGGTTGCGAAAATCTAATAAGAGGCCTTTTCTGGTACTTTTTGGTTCCATTCTAAAGAATCGGAAGCGCGGATTGGTTCGTTTCTGTTTGTTTAAATCGATGGCGGACTCAGGGATTTTAATCGCGATCGGTCTTTTTTCTTCTTTTCTCTGTTCGTTTCTCGGCTTGGGCGTGATATTCACGACCTCCGGCTCCCTCACGATAAAATGACCCCGGGTCTGCAAACTAACGGGTGAATCTTCGAGTTTAAACGGACTCGGTGTCTGAGCGACTTGAATCAAAAAGTCGCGTACGATTTATCGTCACGGCTCAAAACGTCAACGGTTTTAGTCACGGTCTCCGTTTTCGCGTTGGCTTCCTCCTGCGCTAACCCGGGTGACACTGCGCTTACAACCCTCTCGCTCCCATCCGATTCACTCTCCTTACCTCAGATCTATAGCAATTTATTTACATAGATATTAAAATATCTACAAAGACATTTAAAGGATCCTTTTGATTAAATCATAAATCAGACAATTTTCGAAAAAAAAAAAAAAGAAAAACTTGAAAATTTTTCGAAAAAAAAAAAACTTCGAAAAAAAAAAAAACCCGGAAATTTTCGAAAAAAAATTTTTTTTTGACAAAAAAAAACTTAGAAAACTTTTAAAAAAAAAAAACTTGGAAAATTTTTCACTGGGTCAGTTCAGGGAAATACAATCGCGTTTTTTTCTTTTAATGAAATGACATGAATGATGATCTAATCAAAAATGATGTTTTCATTGTATCCTTTAAGTGCCTTTAAAATAAAATAAAGACATAAATAAAAATTACAACGAAGCCGACAATAGGCTACTAAGCCGTCAATACTACAGAAATCCAAATACCTGACATGCCGGTGTGTTTATAACACCTTTAGGATACAAGGAAGATGAATGTACAGTGTAAGTGACACAGTGCACAAATAATCTTATTAGTGTCTTTTCTGTATTAAAAATTAGTTATTAAAAGAAAAAGTACCTGTTGGACGTTTTTTGTTGGACTTGTCTATACGGTATGTCATCATTTGTCTAAAAATTATTAATACAAAAATTATTATGCGCTTTAGTATTACCTGGATGCTGTAAGTATCATATTCTTGAGGAGTCACTGACTGGTAGACGTCAGACTGCGTGTTGTATTTGTTTTTAGAATAGTCTGTCTTTGCAAAGGTTCTTGCTGAACGATTTCTATTTGAGGTTTCTTTTCTTGTATTGGTTCCTGTACTGGTTGTTTTGATTGTATTGGTAATCACCTGAAAGGAATAACTTATTGCAGTTTGATATAGGAGGGCTGGGTTCCAAAAAGAAAAAGGGTGATTGGCCGAAAGACTGCTTGAATGAAAGACCGCCTTCTGGCTGTAAACAGCGGAAGAATCGCCAACAAAAAGCGCCAGCTGTCGATAAAACAAGTAACATACTAAGGTAATGTGGCGGGAAGATAGCGCCACCCGACTGGAACCACCGAAAGGGAACGCCCTAAAAAGGAAGTAGGGAGAGGACCCCCCCCCCCCCCCAAGGTATATAAAGCCGAGAAGCGCCGCATTAGAGAGAGTCTGTCCTATAAAGTTAAGTGAGAGATCGGCAAAGGCGATTATTCGACGACTAAACCCGCGGGAAGTCTAGATAATTGGCTGTTTGTGACGATTCATCTCCGGAAAGAGAGTGGACAGCGGAATCGACAAAAGACGATTACTTCAATCGCAAAAGACGCTACTTCAATCGCAAAAGACGATTAGAGATCCATCGGCAAAGGACGATCCACGGCTTCCTCAACTTTCACCATCCAACGAGGACCCTGAGAACCTACACCTAGACCTTCTCACCGACATCACACGAAATCCAAGGTACCAAAATAAACTTGTATATTGAAAGAACCAAAATAAATGTTAAAACTATTCTCTTTTATTTCGCCACCCTCTAACCTGAACAAACCCAAGGTAGAACTCTCAAAAAGAGTAAGAAATAAAAGAAAAAGTAAACGAAAGTTTACATGGCACACCAAGGGCTGGTCTGCTATTGAATTTTGATAGTTACCATTAGCGAGTTCTTTGTATAGGTCGACTTCATCTTCGTAGATGTTGTAGAAAGGATTGTCGTATTGCGATGGCACGTATCTGGACTGCGTGTAGTTCCTTGACGGGACTGGAGTTTGCTGCTCGATGTAACTCTGCTGAGGAGTAACTAGCTCTAAAATAATAAAATATTTATCGACTTGCTTGAACATTTTTCCTTCTTATTTCGTCTACGTCGATGTCTGTCAATCTTACCTGAATCTCGTTAACGCTCTTTGTGTGTGTCCCTTATCAAGGTAGTCTTGAGTCGAACCGTCAGTTCCAGACTTGTTCTGTCTCTGTCTTTTTCGAGTGGCCAGGTCAAGGGTCGGATTTGTTGTGGTCTGTTTGCTCGTTTTTTCTGTGGTACTTCTGTAACGTGTTTTCTGTGTTGTTGTGCTTATCGGACATTTATTTCGACCACGATTTGTACATTTAGGTATTAAATTTGTTGTCGAAAAATATTTTGGGGTTGTTGGATCTAAATATGATTTGGTATTTTCCGTCATAGTGCTTGCAGACTTTATTTCAGTTACGGGTCTCTCGCTCTGCTCTTTTGATTCATCTTCTTCGCTGTCATCATAGTATTCTTCACTGTCTTCATATTCGCTGTCTTCGTCGTCTTCTTTATCGTCCAAATGCTGCAGTCTTTTTGGAGCTTTAGGCGCCTTCAAATAAGTATTATCGTAGTCTTCGTAATCGTCGTAGTATTCGTCATCGTATTCTTCGCTTTCTGTAGGTTTGGGTGTTGTAGTTGAAATTAAAGAAGCTATCGGTCTATACATGCTGCTTATTGAACACCCTTTGACGGCATTTTGTTCGTACTGTAAGACTGCCTTGGCGTTGTGTATCTTGGAGTGGTCGATGTTTGTAGACTAGAGTCGACAGCTTGAGTCCTTAATTGGGAAATGAATTTGTCGAAATCGAAATCATGACTAGCAAAAGGGTTTTCTTCGCTGCTTTCTCGATAGTGACTGTCAGGTGGGTTAGGAAATATTGGTTTAAAGCCGCCCTCCGTACTAGGCGAACTTTCATTCGATTCTTCCTTACTGTCTTCGTACTCATCGTACTCTTCACCTTCTTCACTTTCTTCACTTTTTGTTGTATATCGTGAGCTTTGTTTGGTCGAGGAGCCCGAACTGTGGTCGATTGTGTATTTGTGTGTGTCTAGTGTAAGGAGGAGGCGATGGATTCACTATTCGAGCGTCCGAAGGTTCAAATTTATATTCCACCGGAGATGGTATAAATGGGGCTCTTTGGTAAGTTTGTCTTTGTGGGGTTTGAGTCTGTTGTGGTCGCCTGTAAAGGATTCTCGGTTGGAAGGTACTCCAGGAAATAGGATGGCCGTCGAAACTATCCCTTCCCAAATCTTGCGGGCTACAAATTCAAACAAAACAGTAAATATCCCAAAAAAATTACAAGGAATTTTTTTTACAAAGGATAGGAAACTAACCCAATTTATGAACTACATTTTTTTCGTTAGTACTTTACAAAAATATTTACAATGGGTGCAAAAATTCAAGATTTTGTACTTTTAACCCGAAATACGAAGCCGAAAAATTTTGGGAGTGCAAACTAAATATTTATTTACAGTGAAATTAAGGGGAGGGTTTTTTTCTTCATCGGTTTTTTTTTTTGGAAATTCGTCAAGTACCTCCTGAGTAGAAGTCGTTTTTTTCTCGACCTCGTTGTATTCGTCACAAAATTGTGGTCGGATTTGTCCTTAGTTATTTCACCACCTCGAGTAAGTCGTTTTGATCTGGCTCAGTCGAAAAATAACAATAAAACAATTATTACATGCTTTTATTAGGTGTACAAAATGAAACTCAGCCACAGGGTTGAATTTTGTAGATAGCCGAGTTTCATTTTGTACACTAGTAGTTCATTTTTTCAAAATTTTAAACATTTTAGGCGCTAAAGTCCATCAAAAGTTGACCTTCTCCGTGTAAGAAGGTTATTGAAGTATAACCATTAAGAAGGTTAATTTTTAAAGGCTTGTAAATCGTAAACCGTTACAGATATTGAAAAAATGCACTAAATAAAATCAGTTGGAAATTCAATTCTCTTTAATTTTTATTCATTCATTTTTTCTCTAGGACGCACTGTTTTCAAGATAAATTTATTTAAAAAAAATTATTTTCCGAAAATGGTGCATCCTAGAAAAAAATAAGTAATTTATAGAGAATTAAATTTCCTACAATTTTTATTTATTAGGTGTACAAAATGAAAAGAAGCGGAGAGATTGTTTGAGTAACTAACCTTGTGTATTGCTGCTGGTTTCCGTAAGAAACAACAGAAAGTTTGTCTCTTCCTCCCGATGGGATCTGTAAACGCTCATTTTAATTTTTAATTTGTTATTGTAATTCAAAAAAGATATTTACAATGTTTTAAGATGTATAATTAGGAATTGTTTTACCGGTATGGCGTTGAGTGGGTTGAGATAGCGTCTCTGTCGCTGGCTACTTGTCCGATGGTTGAAGGCTGACCACGGTAAACACGTTGTTGCCTGTCGGTTTCGATTTCTTCAGCGGGTCCCAACTGTTCTTCCTCAGTGTACAAATCGTGTTTGGGAATGTGCTGCGTTTGTTGAATTCTCTGGCTTTGTCTTGGCCTGCTTTCGGGTTCTTGTTGAACTTGACTCGCCGTTCCTGCGGCGATCCGACGTTTCGGGGCCAGTCGCATGTCTGTAATTCGTGACTGTACATAAGCCCTCCCGTACATGATTCTAAAGAGCTCCACCGAATACGCAGACGTAATATTGCGTACAGTCGGTTGGGTGGGCGTAGTAGCCGAATTCTTCTGGACAGTCGAAGTCGACCGGATGCGAAGATGGTGCCGGCGTTGGGGATCTTCTCCTTGTGTTTGAGCTACCGCTCTCGCTCCCTAAAAAAAATTTGAAATATAAGAAACCTCATTTTAATCCCCTTGGCAGAATCTTCAATACTACGTGACCGGCACACATTTCCATTAAAAGGCGACATAAACTCTGCTTATTGTAGAGAAATTCCAATTCATGTTTATCTAACAGAGAAAATGCAAGTGAAAAACTGTCGCTCCTGTTGGAAGTTAAAAAAAAATTGCTGATAGAATGACAACAGGAATCGTGGGAAGATGTCCGGGCGAGGGCGAAGGCACGACTCGGAGGTGATTACGCAACAAAACAAAAACCGCACAATTAGGTACAAGTTTCAAAACGGTCATAAAAGCGTTTCCTCGTGGATGAGACCCCGGTGAAAGATTTATCACGACAGGTTAAGACCTGTGACTTTTCTTTTTTTTTATTTCACCAGGGCAAAAACCTCGGAGTTTATTTTTGATAGTTTTCGTTAAGATGCTTTTTAACTAAAAACTGAAAGGAAGATTGAAGTTTCTTTTTGACAGGACCACACCTCTTCGTGGCGGACTAATGGAGAAAGGATACGTGAAAGGATTATGCATTTTTTGTGTTTTTACAGGTGATCCAGTTTATCAACGAAGGGATCATGGGAGAAAAGGTATTAGGTGTACAAAATGAAACTCAGCCACAGGGTAAATTTGAATTTTGTAGATTTTAGCAGAGTCTCATTTGTACACCTAGTAGTTCATTTTTTCAAAATTTTAAACATTTTAGGCGTTAAAGTCCATCAAAAGTTGACCTTCTCCGAGTAAGAAGGTTATTGAAGTATAACCATTAAGAAGGTTAATTTTTAAACGCTTGTAAATCGTAAACCGTTACAGATATTGAAAAAATGCACTAAATAAATCTGTTGGAAATTTCATTCTCTTTAATTTTTATTCTATTCATTTTTTCTCTAGGACGCACTGTTTTCAAGATAAATTTATTTAAAAAAAATTATTTTCCGAAAATGGTGCATCCTAGAAAAAAATAATCAAGTACAAATTTATAGAGAATTAATTTCCTACAATTTTTATTTATTAGGTGTACAAAACTTTACTCCCCCTGCCAGATTAACGAAGAAAGTACGTCAAACTACTGTTTATCGACCAGAAACGTCAACAATCGGAACTAAACGAAGCTAAAAACCGTTAAGATTTTGAGTTTGCTCCCAATTTACTAAAAGTTGACTGTGGTTAGGAAAAAACTGTCTTGGCTTTCATTAAACACTCGCAATTTTAAATAAACTCGTTTCATAGAGTATTTTTATTTTGATCATAAGAATTGACATTTTTTTCTTCTAATTTTTTTTTTTTTTTTTTTTTTTTTTTTTTTCAAAAATCAAAAAATCTTTGTATTTAAGTTTTTCTTTCTTTTAGTTTTTTTCAAAATTAAAAATGTTTTTTTAAGTATTAGGTGTACAAATGAAACTCGGCTAAAATTTACAAAATTCAAATTTACCCTGTGGCTGAGTTTCATTTTGTACTAATAAATAAAATTGTAGGAAATTTAATTCTCTATTTACTTAATTATTTTTTTCTAGGATGCACCATTTTCGGAAAATAATTTTTTTTTAAAAAATTTATCTTGAAACAGTGGTCCTAAAGAAAAAATGAATAGAATAAAAATTAAAGAGAAATGAATTTCCAAGATTTTATTTAGTGCATTTTTTCAATATCTGACGGTTTACGATTTACAAGCCTTTAAAAATTAACCTTCTTAATGGTTATACTTCAATAACCTTCTTACACGGAGAAGGTCAACTTTGATGGACTTTAACGCCTAAAATTTTGAAAAAATGAACTACTAGGGTGTACAAATGAAACTCTGCTAAAATCTACAAAATTTAAATTACCCTGTGGCTGAGTTTCATTTTGTTCACCTAATAAATAAATTCTTAAGCCAAATCAAAAAATCATTTTTTTTTAAACCAACAGTTTTCTCGCAAAATTGGAGCCAAACTTCAAAATAAAGACAGTTATTTTTTGAGAAAAAATGGCTTATACATAAATTACAAATACTCGTGCTCTGATATGATGCTGAGACTCTCAAATTTTAGTTTTATGCCCCAAAAATCCTAATTAAATTTTTGTCTTGCTAAACTGGAAGACATAGAGAAGAATGAATCGTTTTCCGAGAGCGGAAAAACCTCGAACGAAAGGTAAAAAGGGAGAGTGTAAAACGAGAAGGACCTGTTTTAACAGTAAACGAGGTCGGGGAGCGGGCGTGGTTCACAAGGACGAACTAGCGGCCTAAAACGTTGCATAAGAGCCTCTCCGCGCTCAAGTACCCTACTTAACCGTTTGTCCACTAACCGTCTCGTCTTTCCTCGCTCAAAATATGATACCTAAAAGTGTTTACTTATATCATTTTAAAATAATTTTAAAGCTCAAGGATTCTACACGTCCTTGATTAAAATATCGACTTTTCTCCATAATATTGGCGGAATTTTTCTTTGAAGGATGACAGTTTAAAATTTATTGAGAGGATTGACAATCGGATTATAAACGACCGCCTTTAAGACAATCGCCGGCTTCACTTTCATTTTATCCCGACCAATTTTCCCTCATTGTTTTTTTTTTTATAAGAGGTGAAAATCGGAGAAATAGGAAAAAGGAAGTGAAAAATTTTTAAGTAGACAACCTTCATCATGAAAAAAAAAAAAGCGAGAAGAAAATACGCGTCCTTGCCACACCCTAACGTCCTTGCCCCTCGGGGGTTTCCGCCAGTCACGTATTCCAAAAAAAAAACGTATTCCAATAAAAAAATTTTAAATCTATTTTTAAAATAAAGAAAAGTGAGCAAGAAAGCCAAAAGGAGGGGGGGAGGTAACGAAAACGAGAGAGGAAATTTCGACCACGCTCTATGCAAATGCCGGCATATTACCAGGATTCCATGAAGAGGTAGGGACTCCGGCCATACAAAACGGGTCGATAAACATTATTAAATCCTCCCCTCCAATTTTTTTTTTCATATGTGACAAAACTCCCTTAACTCCCTTTTTTTCTCCTACTTTTTCGCCCTTGGTAATTAATATTTAACATTTAAATGAAACTTTGTATAATATTCAGATTTCTTCATAACTAATAACTTAACTCACCATGTAAAATGGAGAAACTTCCAAGTTGTAAAACTGCGCTTCTCATTTTTTTTTTTTCGGCGCGTACCCATTCATTAGCCAACGTTAACTCTACATTAAAGCTACTAACTAAATAATATTAACTATTAATTAAATTAGATATCATTTTAATAAGATAATTGAAAAAAAGTTTGAAAGATATTCTGCCATCTCGCCAAAAGTGGCTTGAATATTCGTAGAAAAATTTAAAAATGGCTATTTCGTAGAAATTACAACCCAAAGTAATTTTTAATAGAATAATAAAACATTAAAACCCATCAATTAGTGACCCCCCCCCCCAAAAAAAGCGATTATTCTCGTAGAAAACGTAAATCGGTGAATGCCTAGAATAAAATTTTATGGCAGAAAAGAAACCATTTTTTTCCCGTTACTTTTTATTATATTGTTGAGTTGTGTTTGTAGAGGAGATAAAAATTGTAATAATAAATATTTGAAAATAATTTAAATTAATTTTTTTTTCGAAAGTTTAATTTTTTAATTGTTTAATACGTTGCAATGCCACCTGTCGCGTCTCTCCGGGCGCGTCACTCAGCCCAAGTCCCGGCACTCCTAAGAAGAGCTACGCTCCTGTTAAAACGTTCACTTTGAAATTACCTCCGCACCGCATAATTATGCGCCAGTTTCATCAAACTTTTTCCTCCCCAATTAAATTCCCGAGTAGAAAAAGTGAAGAATTTCACTTTTTTTTCCATTAAATTCGTGACGAAACTGCTCTACAAAGTGGCCTTGAAACAAGGACGTCTGGTTTTGTCAACAGCCAGACGCATTTATTTTTTCCCTTAATTAAATCGTTTCCTTCTTTTTCATTCCGAATAGAAAATTATACAAAAGACTGTCCGCAATTGGTTTTTCTTTATAAATGCGGGGGGAAAAGTACTAGTTGGAGCTGGCCCCGACGGGAATTCCTTAAAGAGAAGTATCTATATAGGAGGGGGAAGTATATGGGAGGAGAAGTAACGGAGTGGGAAGTATGTGGGAGGGGAAGTAACGGGGGGGAAGTATAACGGAGTAGGAAGTATATTATGGGAGGGGAAGTATAACGGAGGGGGAAGTATACGAACGGGAAGTATAACGGAGGGGAAAGTATAAGGAAGGGGAAGTATAACAGAGGGGGAAGTATAAGGACGAAAGTATAAAGGAAGGGATGTAGTAGGGAGGGAAAGTATAAAGGAGAATTTTCCAAGTTTTTTTTTTGAAAATGTTCTAAGTTTTTTTGCGAAAAAAAAATTTTTTTTTTCAAAAAATTTTCAAAGTTTTTTTTTCGAAAAATTTTCCGGGTTTCCTTTTTTTTTTTTTTTTGAAAAATTTTTTAAGTTCTTCTTTTTTGAAAAATTTTCTAAGTTTTTGTTTGTAAAAAAAAAAAATTTTTTTTTCGAAAATTTTCCGGGTTTTTCTTCTTTTTTCTTTTTTCTTTTTATTTTTTTTGAAAAATTTTTAAGTTCTTTTTTTTCGAAAAATTTTCTAAGTGTCGAGGTAGAAATAATGGGCTCTTTGGCCTAGGGATGTGCCTCTCGTAAAGGGTAGAAGTACGAAATTTCTCCCTACTAATAAAATAGTAATTAAAAGTGGCAATTTTTTTGCACCAAAAATTCTTAAAAAATATAAGGAGTAATTGGTGAAATTTGGTGAAAATCGGATTACGGTTCGGCCGCAGCGAATTTTTTAAAATTTCAAACAGACATCTCCGCCATTTTTTTCGAAATTCAAAATCCCCCTCGTTACATTCTTCTTCACCCTAAAGAAATTTTGGTGAAAATCGGATGAAAATTGTGGCCGTAAAGTGTTTCCGGAAAAAAATGCTACGGACGGCCGGCGGCCGGCCGGCACCACAGACAAAGTTTGATCGGTAAAGATCAATATTCGATTTGACCCTCCGGGGTCTGGAAGACCCTTCCCAAAACCCGACGTCGAGGGTATCGCAATAACTTCTTTAAGGAATTAAAAAGGTGATTTCTGCTCGATATTTTTTGCACATTTATTTATTTATTCAAGTTGGCTAATTGAATTTAAATGAATGGAAATCTGAATTTACTAATTTACTTCCTATAATTTTTCAAGTCCCCACCCGTTGTCGACAGGCTAAGTAATTGTAAAATTGATGGTCTGACGCAACTGCTGCATATGGTCAGTGTCCTCGATCCAGTCGGTATGACCGGGTCCACTTCAAGACCCGTTCGTTGGTAATCGAATCGTTAAAAAAAGCCAACGTTTTTTCACCGTTGGGCAGGGTAGCAATTTGTTAGGCACCTTTGATATTTAACAAAATTCAATGCCAGGGTTCGACAGTCGGCCGACCTTCAACTGCTAAAATTAGGCGGGTTTGCCACCGTTTTTTTTTTTTCTCCTCCCCGAAGATGCCGATGAGTTTAACGCCGTTTAATGGCTTATTAACATAAATCGTTGTCCTTTTCATTATACATAAGCGCATATTATAACGCACACTTAACATTTTCGTTCGAACGACCTAATCTCAAAATTTATTAGATTTAAATAACTTCTGAACGATTTTTTCTTTTATAGCATCTGAGAAGGGATATCCTGGCCCGTACTACGCCAATGGCGTATTTTCTGGCATATTTATTTGAGACATTTTCTGGTAAGTGTGGAGAAGAAAAATAAGAAGGCGATAGGAGAAGTGTCTTGAGGGACGTGGCCAAAAAACGATCTTTTCGGAAATAATAAAAAAGTCCGAAAATTCGGTGTAAAGGTGTTTTTTTTTGCCCAAAAACCTAAAATTGGCGTTTTAAGCCAAAAAAACAGGAATTGTCGATAATCGTTAGAAAAGGGTTTTCTCGGTCGTGAGCAAGGCCCAAATTTTTTGAAAAAGTCGAGTTTCTTGGCCTAAAGAGCAATAAAAACGCACGAAAATCGCACGAAAAACGCACTAAAACGCACGAAATCGAGTTAGAAAGAGAATCGAGTTAGAAAAGGGTTTTCTCGGTCGTGAGTAAGGCCCAAAAATTTTAAAAAGTCGAGTTTTTTGGCTAAAAGAGCAATAAAAACTCACGAAAATCGAGTTAGAAAAGGGTTTTTCTCGGTCGTGAGTAAGGCCCAAAATTTTTGAAAAAGTCCAGTTTCTTGGCTAAAGAGCAAAAAACGCACGAAAATCGCACGAAAAACGCACGAAACGCACGAAAATCGAGTTAGAAAGAGAATCGAGTTAGAAAAGGGTTTTCTCGGTCGTGAGTAAGGCCCAAAATTTTGAAAAAGTCGAGTTTTGCTTAAAGGCATAAAAACGCACGAAAATCGCACGAAAAACGCACTAAAACGCACGAAAATCGAGTTAGAAAGAGAATCGAGTTAGAAAAGGGTTTTCTCGGTCGTAAGGCCCAAAAATTTTAAAAAGTCGAGTTTTTGGCTAAAAGCAATAAAAACGCACGAAAATCGAGTTAGATAAGGGTTTCTCGGTCGTGAGTAAGGCCCAAAAATTTGAAAAAGTCGAGTTTCTTGCTAAAGGCAATAAAACGCACGAAAATCGCACGAAAACGCACTAAAACGCACGAAAATCGAGTTAGAAAGAGAATCGAGTTAGAAAAGGGTTTTCTCGGTCGTGAGCAATGGCCCAAAAATTTTGAAAAAGTCGAGTTTCTTGGCTAAAAGAGCAATAAAAACGCACGAAAATCAGCCAAAAGTTGGAATTTTTCGTCCAAAATTGAGGAAAACTCCCAAAAGTCCTATCTACATTTCAACCTACCGATCATTGACCGGTCATGCAATTTAGCAAAATTAAAAATAACTTACGTTTTCAAGTAACATAAAATTACTATAATTAACCTTTAAAACAACCGGTTCAGAATCTTTAAGTAGCAATCTTACCTGAAACAAAAGAAAAAAAAATTCATTATTGAAAATACACTTCAGAATTTATGTTTTTTTCCAAGAAAAATATTATTTCTAAGAAAAACTAAAAATAAAAAATTAATTTATAGACAAGATGCAAGATAGCCAGAAAAAAATAAAATTAATACTGAAATAATGGGTTTGAAATGGCACTTATTGCTTTCAGACAATTTTGACACTTAAATATAATTTAACTCTAAAAAAAAAAAAAGAATAAAAAACCCCAATAATCAATACATACAAAATAATATTATTTTTCCACTTATTTCGTTTACAAAGTTAAAGTAAGAATAATGGAAGTTTTTAAAAATAATCTAAAGAATGTGTTAGAAATTAAATTCATCGGAAAAGACTATCAGATTTCGATGGCAAAATAATTTATTCACTTTTACTTTATACTATTTATTTATACATTGCGTTGAGATTATCATTTCAAAATATGATGGATTTTTTACTTTTTTTTGATTGGATACTTTTGTTTGTATGCAGCATTACTTGTACGACGTGGATGACGCTAAATCGCCATTCGCTCCCCTCGTTTTTAAAACAGTTGGAACTATTTGATTCGAACTTACAAAATGATTTTAAAAAGGAAACATTTATCAGATTATATTTTTTAACTATTACCTTTTCGTTAGATTTAATCTTAAATGCTTATGAAAACAAATGGCCGGCAGAAGAAATTCTCGTTTATTATTCCGTATTTTTTTCTGTAGCAGTCGGCCAAGCAGATTTGCCTTTTAAATTCGGTCATCAGGCGTATAATATTTACGAAAAACAGGCATGGAAATTAGATCGAAAATATCGAATTTTACTGTTATTTGGAGGCTGTAAAGAATTTAAATGATTTCTTTTCTGTACCGATAGTCGTTTGGAGTGTTACAACGTTGATTATTCCGGTTTTCAATGTTTATTTTTTCGTACGTGCTTTTGTTGAAGATTCTCAAAATTATAAATACTAGACACTTTAGGTTTGATCCTCTGTTTATATCATTACTTCGTGATGTACACGATTGCTCAAGAGGACAGCGATTAAAAAATGAAGTAAGTAAACCACTTGGAAGATTCTAGAAATTAAAAGAAAAGATATTTTTTTTGGCCTGAAAATTTTCGAGATTTTTTGGGCTTCCTTTGGACCGAGAAAACCCATTTCTATGGGCTTTTCTAGAGTTTTCCTCGGTTTCTTAGCCTAAAAATATATTAGGTGTACAAAATGAAAATCAGCCACGGGTAAATTTGAATTTTGTAGATTTTAGCCGAGTTTCATTTTGTACACCTAGTAGTTCAATTTTTCAAAATTTTAACATTTTAGGCGTTAAAGTCCATCAAAAGTTGACCTTCTCCGTGTAAGAAGTTGAAGTATAACCATTAAGAAGGTTAATTTTTAAAGGTGTAATCGTAAACTGTTACAGATATTGAAAAAATGCACTAAATAAAATCTTGAAAATTAATTCTCTTTAATTTTTATTCTATTCATTTTTCTCTAGGACGCACTGTTTTCAAGATAAATTTATTAAAAAAAAATTATTTTCCGAAAATGGTGCATCCTAGAAAAAAATAATTAAGTGCTTTTATAGAGAATTAAATTTCCTACAATTTTTATTATTAGGTGTACAAAATGAAACTCAGCCACAGGTTAAATTTGAATTTTGTAGATTTTAGCCGAGTTTCATTTTGTACACCTAATAAATAGATTTTTGGGAATTTTGTACTGTTTAAAAAATTAAATTTTGGGACCCTTTTAATCCGATTTTTGAGCAAAATGGGGTTTCCCGAAAAATTTCTTTATTTAACAAATTTTCGGATTAACCTCTTTTAATTAAGAGTTCCTAAAAGTACCCCATCAGAATCGATTTATCGATTTATTTTAGTTTTTATAAATCGAAAACCATCTTCTTTATCAACATGAACATCGAGGTTCTTTCATCAATTTTGGCTATCCGCCTTTTTGGAAAAAATTACGAAATTTCAATATTTCGCATAATCTATTCTATTATGACCAAAGTATTTATAATTTATACGTCCCTCCTACCCTATTTCGACGAGAAACAAGCCGAGGCTAAAGATTCCAAGACGAAAGTCCGATATTTTTTTGGGTAATCGAGTGTACAATTTTGATCACTTCAAACGTCATCATTTCAGCTTATAATTTAAAAACTCGTTTATTTTTGAATTTATTCTTTGAAAAAATTCGATCTTTTGATGCGAAATTGAACGTGAAATATGATAAGAAAGTGTTTAAGTTTCATCTGTTTTGTCTTCTGGTTATGTTCACTATTTCGTTAACAGCTCAATGTTTGACTTCTCATAAGTCTTTTCCATTGGAAACCTGTAGCTATTATTCCTCCTCGGTTCTATCGTTTCCGTCGAGGCTGAATTTACCGGCGGGCTCAATTTGATCATCGAACGTCTTGAATATTTACGAAAAGTTAAAATCGACATAACAACTAGCATTTCGTCATACGTGGTTATTTTTGAGGCGTTCCACTTCTTAAATCGATATTTCTCCATTTTGATTGTTGTCTCCAGCATCGTCGCGTTCGCTCTTCCGACCTTTAGTTTGTACTACTTCATGACGTCATGGATGAACGACCCTGAGCTTTTTTTTGACATGTATCATTAAATGTTCGAATTATGGATTTTCTCTGTTGCCTTTTCATAATCGCTCGACTCTTCAAGCTGGCCCTAGGGGGCCAACGGATTATAAATGAAGTAAGTGCAAAGCTAAACTTTTTAAAATCTATTAGGTGTACAAAATGAAACTCAGCCACATAGTTTTAAATTTGGTAGATTTTAGCCGAGTTTCATTTTGTACACCTAGTAGTTCATTTTTCAAAATTTTGAACATTTTAGGCGTTAAAGTCCATCAAAAGTTGACCTTCTCCGTGTAAGAAGGTTATTGAAGTATAACCAATCAGAAGGTTAATTTTTAAAGGCTTGTATCGTAAACCGTTACAGATATTGAAAAAATGCACAAAATAAAATCTGTTGGAAATTTAATTATCTTTAATTTGTATTCTATTTTTTTTCTCTAGGACGCACTGTTTTCAAGATAAATTTATTTAAAAAAATTATTTTCCGAAAATGGTGCATCCTAGAAAAGTACTAGTCTGGAGCTGGCCCCGACGGGAACTTCCTTAAAGAGAAGTAACAATATAGGAGGAGGAATTATAACGGAGGGGAAGTATAACGGAGGGACGTAAAACGTAGTGGGAAGTATAACGGAGGGGGAAGATAACGGAGGGGGAAGTATAACGGAGGGGAAGTATAACGGAGTGGGAAGTAAACGGAGGGAAGTATAACGGAGGGGGAGTTAAACGGAGGGGGAATTATAACGGAGGGGGAAGTATAACGGAGTGGAAGTATAACGGAGGGGGAAGTATAACGGAGTGGGAAGTATAACGGAGTAGAAGTATAAGGAAGGGATTAGTAGGGAGGGAAAGTATAAAAATTTTCCGGGTTTTCCTTTTTTTTTTTTCTCGAAAAATTTTCTAAGTTCTTTTTTCCGAAAAATTTTTTAAGTGTCAAGGTAGAAATAATGGGCTCTTTGGCCTAGGGATGTGCCTCTCGTAAAGGGTAGAAGTACGAAATTTCTCCTAGTAATTAAAAAGTGGCAATTTTTTTGCACCAAAATTCTTAAAAATATAAGGAGTAATTGGTGAAATTTGGTGAAAATCGGATTAACGGTTCGGCCGCAGCGAATTTTTTAAAATTTCAAACAGACATATCTCCGCCATTTTTCGAAATTCAAAAATCCCCCTCGTTACATTCTTCTTCACCGGCTAAAGAAATTTTGGTGAAAATTTGGTGAAAATCGGATGAAAATTGTGGCCGTAAGTGTTCCGGAAAAAAATGCTACGGACGGCGACGGCCGGCCGGCACCACAGACAAGTTGAGATCGTAAAGATCAATATTCGATTTGACCCTCCGGGGTCTGGAAGACCCTTCCCCAAAAACCCGACGTCGAGGTATCGCAATACTTCTTTAAGGAAGTTAAAAATAATTAAGTACAAATTTATAGAGAATTAAATTTCCTACAATTTTTATTTATTAGGTGTACAAAATGAAACTCAGCCACAGGGTAAATTTGAATTTTGTAGATTTTAGCCGAGTTTCATTTGTACACCTAATATTACCCCTCTTAATAAGGCGGCGTTTCTTCTTTTTAGGTTTTGCTCCAATTTTGCGAGAAAACTGTTGGTTTTTAAAAACTTTTTTCTTTTGATTTGGTTTTAGAATGCATTTATTCACTCAAGCACAAGAGATTTTTTTCCAGATTCATAAAAAACAAGTCATTTTTTTCGATAAAACCAGTTTGTATTTAAATTTAAGAGTTTTTAAAAAAGCTAAAAGCGTTTTTCTTAAGTTTTTAAAGTTAGAGCAAAACTTTAAAGAAAAAACGCAGCCGTATTAAGCGGTTCCTCTTAAAAGGTCGCCATTTTCACCACAGCAACATTGATTAATTTATACTTTTCTTTGTCTTCACTTCATTATAATTTCTTCAACTGAAAAAACATGCTTCGACTTGGTTTTTGCGATTCTCAATACAATATTTCAATATATCGGATTATTTTTTCGTTAATTATTTGGGGTCTAACTATTTTTGTTTTTTAAGGGTTCATTCTAAGTTAAGTGTTCAATTTTCGTTTTATATTTTTTTTTGGCTAATTTACATTCTTGTTTTATTAATTTCAAATATTATAATCGCGATATCGATATTATTGGGGCGTGATTGATAAAAAAATATAACGCAAATATCGAAAAATTCGATAAAATTTTGAATAAAAAATTTAAAAATGAAACGTCCGAAATAGATTTTTTGTCATTTTATTTGCTTATAATAATTGACGTTTTGGTGCAGAATAAAAAATTTTGGACGCTTGGAACGTTAACGTATTGGACGATGGTCAGTTCGGTTTTGTCGGTTCAGGATGAGTTTTTGACGAAATTAACTTCGATGGTGACCAGATTGCGTTTTTTGAGGAAAAGCAATATCGATGTTCAATTAAGCATTTCGTGTTTTTTCGTTTATTTTGGATTCGGGAGAGGTTTTAAATCGTCATTTTTCTATTTCGATTGTCGCTTCGAGTCTTATAGCGACTTCGTTGCCGACTTTCAATATTTTTTGGACCGTCAGCAGGTGGAATTCTGAAAACGAATTTATATTCTCTATCTGGATTATGGATTTACTGAGCACCATATTTCAAATAAGACGAATTTACAAGTTAACTTGCGGAGGTCAGCAAATTAAAAATGAAGTAAGTTTATTCTTCACAAGCTGTTTCCCTCAACCTCATCGTTGACAAGGTTCTCCCAAGAGATAGAGCCACTCGTCATTTTGACTCTATTGTGTATAGAGAACTATCACTAGCCCAAAAAACTTGAGAAAATATTAGGTGTAAAATGAAACTCAGCCACATAGTTTTAAATTTTGTAGATTTTAGCCGAGTTTCATTTTGTACACCTAGTAGTTCATTTTCAAAATTTTGAAATTTTAGGCGTTAAAGTCCATCAAAAGTTGACCTTCTCCGTGTAAGAAGGTTATTGAAGTATAACCAAGAGGTTAATTTTTAAAGGCTTGTAAATTGTAAACCGTTACAGATATTGAAAAAATGCACTACATAAAATCAGTTGGAAATTCAATTCTCTTTAATTTTATCTATTCATTTTTTCTCTAGGACGCAACGGTTTTCAAGATAAATTTATTTTTAAAAAATTATTTTCCGAAAATGGTGCATCTAGAAAAAAATAATTGTGTACAAATTTATAGAAAATTAAATTTCCTACAATTTTTATTTATTAGGTGTACAAAATGAAACTCAGCCACGGGTAATTTGAATTTTGTAGATTTTAGCCGAGTTTCATTTTGTACACCTAATTTGTTATTTTTAAAAGCACTCAGGGGTTTGTTGATTTTTGTGTCCTTATAAAATCAATTATCGTTTTTCACTTCTTATTCGTTTCACCATTTTGAAAGTAAACATGCTCCCTTACTTTCGAGACATTTTTGGATTTCAATTATTCAGAAAAAAACTACGAAATATCAATTTGAAGACGATTTATTCCTTTTTGGTTGGATACTTTTGGCTTACATCACGCTCACACACGAAATGGAGTCAATTATAATTATTTTAACGCCACGGAAATCCTTACGTTGATAACATGCAACATTTTTGTTTCCATATGGACCATGTACAAACGAAATTCACAATATAGATTTTTCAACGCTCTAAATACATTCGACACGAATTTTCGGAGATTTCAAAAAGAAAAATTCAAGAAATATTTTTTTTTGTCATTTTATTTTTTGTATTCGACATACTGGCACACAGATCTTCTCAAATTTATTCACCCATAATTGTGACGAGTTATAACTTTTTAATATTCACGATTGCACAGGTTCAAACAGATTTCGTATGTCAGGTTAACTCCATAATAAAAAGATTGAATTATTTACGTAATTCAGAAATGGACCCAAAAAATAAAATCATTGCTTATTCAATACTTACAGAAGCTTCTTACAATTTAAACGTTTATTTTTCCATACCGATACTCGCTTCGAGTACTATATCATTTATTATTCCAATTTTTTCCGCATATTGCTTTGTAAATCTGACTATATTGGACGTGAAAATATTCCTCTAATCTTAATAAATTTAGCGGCTACATCTTACCACTATTTTATCGTCTACATCTTAGCTCGAGGAGGTCAAAATTTAAAAAACGAAGTAAGTATGGTGTAACTTAAGTTTCGTTTTCCTCGATTTTTCAGAAAAACCCGTTTTATCTGGATTATTGATTTTTTTTATTACTTCTAAAAGCTTTTTATTCAATATTATTGTTGATTATTCTTCATCATGTTCTTGAAGAGAGAGTATTTTTGTGCCGCTTTTGGGACTAAATTTTTCAACGAAGACCTTAACTTGTCCATACCAAGGATTATCTATTGTATTTTTATTTGGGGATTTTTTCTATTTTTGAATTTCTATTCGCACAATTTCGAAAATCTTTTAAATATTTTCAGTTTTAGAAACCATTTTGTTGGTTATTTCAAATTTTTGTGTGGCCACTTGGACGGCGCGTAAACGCCATTTGTTGAAAGAAATTTTTGTCAAATTGAATATTTTTGATTCGTTTTTTAATGTGGGCTTTAAAGAAAATAGTTTTAACGGAATCAACGTTTTTCTTTTATCGATGTTTGTCTTCGACTCATTTTTTAACTTTGGATTTTCCTTTGCTGAAAAGTTTCTTTTTATATCTTAATTTTGCCTACATCATTCATTCAAATTGATTTCCTTGTTCAAATAAATTCGATAATCAAACGCTTAAAATTTTTACGCCAAAAAAATATTTCAGTCAGATCTCAATTATCTCTGTACACCCTCATTTTAGAATCTGTTGAAATGATCAATTCGTATTTTTCAATACCGATCGTTGTTTCGATCATTTTGGCGTTTTGTTTTCCCATTGTAACATTTTATGGCTTCATACGCGGATTCGATGTTGACAACAGCATAGAAGAGTTCCATCGAAACTCGTCGGGTTAATTTATACAGTTTATTATTACAATCTGATTTTTCATGTCGCACGAGGAGGTCAAAATATCAAAAATGAAGTAAGTAAACGGGTCAGAAATATTTTTCAGTTTGGACACAAAATTTCAACCGGTTTTAAAATTGATAACGGCGTTGGATTCTGATGACTACCAATTTTTGTTTCAAATTTTTCAAAATAAAAAAAATTGGCGTCAAATTTCTGGATTTGGTGCCAAAATTTTGATTTTTAAGATCGATGCGAAATTTTTATGTTAATGCTAAGCTCTTTTAACTTCCTTAAAGAAGTTATTGTGATACCCTCGACGTCGGGTTTTTGGGGAGGGTCTTCCAGACCCCGGAGGGTCAATTCGAATATTGATCTTTACCGATCTCAACTTTGTCTGTGGTGCCGGCCGGCCGTAGCATTTTTTTCCGGAACACTTTACGGCCACAGTTTTCATCCGATTTCACCAAATTTTCACACAAATTTCTTTAGCCGGTGAAGAAGACTAACAGGGAGATTTTTGAATTTCGAAAAATGGCGGAGATATGTCTGTTTGAAATTTTAAAAAATTCGCTGCGGCCGAACCGTTTTCCCAATTTTCACCAATTACTCCTTAAATTTTTTAAGAATTTTTGGTGTAAAAAAATTGCCACTTTTTAATTATTAATTTTTTTTAATAGGGAGAAATTTCGTACTTCTACCCTTTACGAGAGGCACATCCCTAGGCCAAAGAGCCCATTATTTCTACCTTGACACTTAAAAAAATTTTCGAAAAAAAAGAACTTAAAAATTAAAAAAAAAAAAAAAAGGAAAACCCGGAAAATTTTTCGAAAAAAAATTAGAAAAATTTCGAAAAAAAGAACTTGTTTCTTTTGAAATTAAAATCGGTTCATTTTTCGGAGAGTGAGAGAATTTTCAATTTCGATTTCTGTCTCTTTCCTTTTGTACCTGTTAAAGTTCTTCTTTTTGCCTTGAATAATTTTAGAGACACAAAATCAATAAAAAAAAACTCTTCTTAAAATTTCTTTCATTATAGAAATGTCCTTTTTAAAAAGAAGTCATTTTTGTACTTTTTTCGGAATTAAACTTTAACAAAGATCTTAGATTATCTCCTTGGAGGATAATTTATTTTATCTTTATTCAGGGATTTTTATTTTATTTAAATCTAAAAACAGGACTTAAGACTGTTTTTAACTTTCTTTCTACTAACTATATTTATTTTATTAATTTTAAACGTCATTGTATCAATTTGGATAGCAAATAAACGTCTTTTGTTAAAATCTGTTCATAAAAATTTAATAAAAATTGATGAATATTCAAGTGAGGTTTCAAAATGAGAATTTTTATCAATATTTTTTATACTTATTTATATTTTTGTTCAATTCGGTATGTGCTTGTGACGATAAATTTACATTTAGGGAGTTCTCAAGCTACCATTTCTTGCTAATGGCACTCGCGTTTATTCAGGTCGATTTCCTTGCTGAGATAAACTCGATAATTAAACGTTTGAAATATTTACGTCATTCAAAGTTGGCTGTCAGGCTTAAAATTTCTTGCTACACCATTATTTTGGAATCTGTCGAAATTGTTAATTTGTATTTTTCAATACCGATCGTCGTTTCGAGTATTTTGGCTTTTACGTTGCCCATTTCGAATTTTTATTGTTTCATTAATGGATTATTTTTTGAATCTGACATCTCAAATTTTGAAAACTTACCAACTAAATTTATCGGCCTATTTTGCTCCTTTTATCATTATTATCTTATTTATAATTTAGCTCGGGCGGGTCAAATTTAAAAAATGAAGTAAGTTTCAGCAAAGAATAATGCGTCATTCTGGGAAAAATTTTAAGAATCAAAAGAATTTTTCGTTAAATAAAAAAAAATTTTTTTTTTTTTTCAGTCCATTCTGTACAACGAGTCGATCTACAATCGTGCATTGAGGGACAAAACTATAAAAAATGATGTAAGTATTTCAAAAGATAAACATTTTTAAATTGTATATTTTGAAGTACTTAGGAATTTGTCAATGGAAAAGAATACATCATAAACTGAGAAAAAATAAGTCAATCCGTCTAGGAGTTATGATATTATTTAAAGATAATCCTCGCCAAAAGGTCCCGTTTCCTAAAACCTTCAAAATCTCAATTTTTATGAAAAAGTAACAATTTATTGATTTTTTTTTCAGCCGATTGTCAAGGTCCATTTGGCTTATTTCTCACCGTTGGAGATCACCGCCTATAATTTCTTTACATTAGATTTATCATTGCTTCACGTGGTAAGAATTTTCAAAAATTTTGAATTTTTTTTGTGATTTTCTTTCTCAGATAATCGGCGCCTCTTTCACGTATTTGGTGATTCTCTTCCAAATGACTCACCTGGTCAACTTTAAAGGAAAAGTTTCAAACAGTACAGTGTGAAATATTTAAAAAAATAAATGGAATTCTTAATCGTAGTGGCTTTATATCGGATTACAAAATGAAACTCAGCCGCAGGGTAAATTTTAATTTTGTAGATTTTAGCCGAGTTTCATTTTGTACACCTAGTAGTTCATTTTTTCGAAATTTTGAACATTTTAGGCGTTAAAGTCCATCAAAAGTTGACCTTCTCCGTGTAAGAAGGTTATTGAAGTATAACCATTAAGAAGGTTAATTTTCAAAGGCTGTAAATCGTAAACCGTTACAGATATTGAAAAAATGCACTAAATAAAAATCTGTTGGAAATTTAATTCTCTTTAATTTTTATTCTATTCATTTTTTCTCTAGGACGCACTGTTTTCAAGATAAATTTATTTAAAAAAAAAATTATTTTCCGAAAGTGCATCCTAGAAAAAATAATTAAGTACAAATTTATAGAAATTAAATTTCCTACAATTTTTATTTATTAGGTGTACAAAATGAACTCAGCCACAGGGTAAATTTTAGCCGAGTTTCATTTTGTACACCTGAAAGTTCATTTTTTCGAAATTTTGAACATTTTAGGCGTTAAAGTCCATCAAAAGTTGACCTTCTCCGTGTAAGAAGGTTATGAAGTATAACCATTAAGAAGGTTAATTTTCAAAGGCTAGTAAATCGTAAACCGTTACAGATATTGAAAAAATGCACTAAATAAAATCTGTTGGAAATTCAATTCTCTTAATTTTTATTCTATTCATTTTTTCTCTAGGACGCACTGTTTTCAAGAAATTTATTAAAAAAAAATTATTTTCCGAAAATGGTGCATCCTAGAAAAAATTAAGTACAATAGAGAATTAAATTTCCTACAATTTTATTTATTAGGTGTACAAAATGAAACTCAGCCACAGGGTAAATTTGAATTTTGTAGATTTTAGCCGAGTTTCATTTGTACACCTAATAGTAGCCTGAACATCATAAAAAAATACTTCCGGTATTTTAAAATCAACATGTTTCTTATAAAAGGGTAAAAATCGTTTCAAGTACCGGAAGATCTAAAGTAATTTCGCTTTTATGGCCGTCACACAAAAAGGACGATTGAAGACGTTAAACTTTCTATGCGGGGATCACGTATTGAGAAGAACGCGTAGCGATCAGAGCCCAAGTAATTGTTTCCTCCGTTCATTTAGAAAAGAACACTTCTGTTACAACATCTTTGATTTTTTAAATCCAAAGCTTTAATTACGTAGATTATTCTTTCATGATCTGTTGCAAAAACCGTTGACCCACACGCAAAAGGTTTTCAAAGCAGAAAAGATTCAAGGGAAAGGAAAGTTGTTAAATTTTTTTTCCCAACGATTAATAATTAAACTAGAAAAGGCTTAGGCTTCTACCTATGTTTTAGTTTTCTTTATTCTATTGCGTAAAAGTTACATAATTTGAACAAAAGCTATTAGAAATCAGCTTAGATCGTAGTAGAATCATCTTTCTAATTTTAATATTAGGTGTACAAAATAAAACTCAGCCACAGGGTAAATTTGAATTTTGTAGATTTTAGCCGAGTTTCATTTTGTACACCTAGTAGTTCATTTTTTCAAAATTTTGAACATTTTAGGCGTTATATTCCATCAAAAGTTGACCTTCTCCGTGTAAGAAGGTTATTGAAGTATAACCATTAAGAAGGTAATTTTTAAAGGCTTGTAAATCGTAAACCGTTACAGATATGAAAAAATGCACTAAATAAAATCAGTTGGAAATTTAATTTCTTTAATTTTTATTCTATTCATTTTTTCTCTAGGACGCACTGTTTTCAAGATAAATTTATTTAAAAAAAAATTATTTTCCGAAAATGGTGCATCCTAGAAAAAATAATTAAGTACAAATTTATAGAGAATTAAATTTCCTACAATTTTTATTTATTAGGTGTACAAAATGAAACTCAGCCACGGGGTAATTTGAATTTTGTAGATTTTAGCCGAGTTTCATTTTGTACACTAATAATAAGAATTTTGGGTCACAAAACATACAGAACAAAAATTCAAGTATGTAGTCAATATGGTACACCTGTTGTATCTAGGACGACGGCGATGACATAAGAAGATTGATAATCCACTTATAAATTTTTTTTATTAATAAACGTCAATAGTAGCGATCAAAATTCAATTCGTGCTCCTTTCACGATCCATAAGGAGAGGTCAATTGATAAAACATCGCTTAGAAAATCGCCGATTGCGTGAATCTGTTGAAAAAAGCAGTTAACGGAAGTTTTTGAATTTAATTTTTTAGAACAATTTCATTATTTATGAAGTAAAAAAAATTGAAGTGTGATATAACTGGATTAAGTGGACTTATTGGAATATTTTCCCTTACGAAATCAAATGTGGGGAAAGCAGCAACCGGGGCGAAGAGATTAAGCGTTTGTTAAACGGTCCGATTGTTGTTGCTCTTCAGAAAAACGCGTTCAAGTTCGTGAGTTACGTAAAACGAAGCTACTTGTCTTCTTTTCAATGGCGTCATTGTTTTCTTTATATAATTTCTTTTAAATTAATTATTTTTTTAGAAAAAAATGGGGGAAAGCGACTCAGCATGGGGTTTTCAAACTAGTCCGAAGTCGCATATCGGCTTTCCTGGTTGCATAATGTGTCCGAAATTCACCGGGTAATCGTTTAGTGCGCCAGAAAAAAAAAACGCATCAAAATCCCCGTGAAACAAGCGATAAAATTAACATTATCCGGAAAAGTACCTTTTTATAAATCATGAAACAGAAATTTGTCGTCGGAGAAAAGTCGTAAACGCGAAGGTTGACTTACGGAATCAGAGCGTAACCAAGTTTTCACATACAATCGAAAGTTTCTGCGTTCCTTTTCGTCGGAATCTCAAAATTTGTATTTCATTTTTTTCCCGAACCGTCTACCCACAAACGTTCCATATTTGGAATTGTTTTATAACACTGGGAAGTTAGTGAAAAAATTTTTTTATGGAAACAAGATTGAAATATTCGATTTAGGTCACTAAAAATTTTTTATGCAGACCATTTCAGGGTAAAACCGTCGACGTAATGCTTATTCAAGATCTTATTTCTTCTATGAAACATCTTTACAACCTGTCAATTGACAATTTTTAACTTCTTATGGTGGTCCAGATTTTCTTCGAAATCTACCGATTTTTTTACGATTTTAGGTAGATTTCCTTTCTTCAGGATGCATAAAAATTTTAAAATATCATAAAAACTAAATCTTTTGCCCCGGTGGAACTAATCAACTTTTCCTTTTTAATTGCTCTTACAAAGCCTAATTTCACCACATCTTCACATCCAGCGATGCCGAGATAAAAAAGGCCGACACACAAATTGCGAAAAAAAACCCTCACAGTATAAAGATGATGTTTGTAATTTTTATAACACTGCTTTATACGGTCTTTTTTATATTCGATTCGGACATGAGAATCGTGAGGTGTTGACGCGTGTTTACCACCGTTGAGCGGGCAAGCTTTCGTGAATGGACAAGAAATAAAATCAAGAGAAAAATCCTTCCTCGACCCATTATTATATTTACACTTCCGTTATTTTACGTAAGTCATGGGGAATGTGTCGTAATCAATCGAATTTTTGAACAAAAAAATATTTTTATAAATGTTTATTCTATTTTTGATTCTTTTGATTCTATAGTTATGTCATGGTGAAAGGAACAATGGTTTTTGATTAATTTATTTTTAGAAAAAAAAAATTTCAAAGGTGATATTTTACAACACCTGCTGCTTTAATCCCGTACTTTTCGAAATTATTCCACATTCCAGCCCTTGATACCGAAACCTTATAAATTTTTGTATAAATATTTCTTAATTTTATAAAATTATACAAGTATTGCAGCTAAGCACGAGCTCGTGAAGGTAGAAAGTGAAATATTTCCCAACGAAAATCTGACAGACTTAAGGTGGGGTCAATTATTCAACTTTCAGATTTAAGTCAATTATGAAGAAAAAATTAATATTTGAGCTGGGAAATAAAATGTCTAAGCAAGCAAAAGAGCGAGGGACCGCTACACCACTAAATACGGCGGCGTTTCTTCGTTGAAGTTTTGCTACAATTTTGCAAGAAAACTGTTGGTTTTAAACATTATTTCTTTTTTATTTGGCTTTAGATTATTTACTTAATTACAAAAGAATTTTGCTTACTAAAATCATAAAAGTGTAGAAAATCAGAAAAAACGACAATTTATTATTATTGAAATTTAAAAAAATCCGATAAAACGAGTTTTTATTTAAATTTATAAGTATCATAAAAATTATTATTAAAAAAATTGTCGTTTTTCAGATATTTTAACACATTTTATAATTTTTGACAAAAAAATTTATTTAAACCCAACAGTTTTTTAGGATAAAGGGCAAATCGTAAAGTGGACCAGGTGGGTTGCTTAAGCAATTTCAATGCCGTATTTTTAATTCAGAATTTTAAAAAGTCTTCTTTTCACCTTTCTCGTTTAAAATTAAAGCATTCGGATCGCTCCTTATAAAAGATCACGTCGACAAAAGCCTTTTGTAATCGTTTTATAACGAACTCTGTTATTTAGCGTTTACCCTTTCCACTCTGACATTTTAATTAGGGCCTTGAGAAAGACAGTTAAACTCTGACGAAACCGCTATACATCGTTTTTATTTTCGTGTCGTTTTTTTGTTGTTGTCCTGGCGGTCCGAGCAAAAGGGATTCGGTTTAGTGTAATTTCTGGTTGAGGTTTCGTAATGAAATTACAAAGTAGGTCGCATTGTTCTTAATTACTGTATTTAACGTTTAGATCTAAAGGCGTATGTGAGCAATTGCGTGCCGTACCATAGTCTCTCTTTTATTTTTTCTTCAATGCGTATTGCGCATTCTCTTTAAGTCAACACTTTGCCCTTACCCTTAACCTATGGGCCATGAAATCAGCTCAAGGATTAACCTTTTACTACCACTTTTACCGGATTTTCAAAGCTTTTCCATTGATTTTCTTTCAGCGGAGGGAAATTGAGGCTATTTTTCTCAGTTTTTGGGACAGAAAGACAAAAAGAAGACGTCACCCTACATGATCGTCTTTTTGGAGTCTACCGTCTGAAAAACATCATTTGGGCGTTTCTCTCGGGTTTTTTTCCTCCACATTTTACTATTTTTCTTTAATTTTTAACTTCCTCAAGAAGTTACTGTGATACCCTCCGACCCCCTGTTACTAGAAAAGGGTCTTCCAGACCCCGTAGGATAAATCTGATAAGTGATCTTTGCCGATCCTGACTTTGTCTGTGGTGCCGGCCGTCCGTCCGTCGCCACTTTTTCCGGAACACTTCACGGCCGCAATTTTCATCCGATCTTCACCAAATTTATACACAAGCTTCCTTTCACAGAAATCTTGAAAATGACGAGAGCTTTTTTCGAAATTTTTCAAATGGCGGAGATATGACTGTTCAAAGATTTAAAATGAGCGCTGTGGGCGTACTGTTGGTCCGATCTCACCAAATTTTCACTAAACATTCCTTGAATTATTTAAAAATTTTCCATGTTTTTAAAATTTAATTTTCCAAAATTTTTTTTACTTAATAATTTTTCTAGGCAGAAATGTGAGTCACTTCGCCGGCTCGAGGGCGGCCTCTCTTTGGCTAACCGTACTGAATTTCTACCTTGATATAAAATTTTCAAAATAATTTTTTTTTTTTTTTTTTTAACTTCCTCAAGAATTTTTTTAACGGAAAATAAAATGGCGATTTATTAGGTACTTAATTTTTATTTTTTTTTTCAAAAAACAGAAAACGAACAACAAAAAATACCTAAAATTTCTAACTTCCTCAAGACTTACTGCGATACCCACCAAATTTATTTCACAACTTTACAAAAATTTAGTTCTCCTACTTACTTCCTCCTCCTGTATCCTTGAGGAAGTTATCGTTGGAAGCTCTTCAAACCGGAACTTTATATTTGTTTTTGCGTTCAGAAAACCTCATTTTCTTGATATTTTGGCCAAAAAACCGTCATTTGATCAAATCGTTCGTTTTTCTGGGATCTTTTAGCCAAAGATTTTTTTCTTTACATGAATGTTGATCCACAAAAATTTGGGTAAAAAATTTAAAACAAATTTATATTAATTTTAACCGTCAGGGCTCTCATATTCAAAAATAATCGGTCGTAAACGTTCAGTGCTAAGGTGGACCCTCTACGAGCTATTAACTCTCCTTTAATTATCCCTTATTATACCATTAAAAAACGACAACTTTCAGATTATTTTTTTGCACATTCTGCCAAAATCTTCAGCAGTTTTTTTTAAAGAAAAAAAAAGGTGTTCCTAACCTGCTCTCACCTATAAATCAAAAGAGGGAAAAACTCGATAAACAATTGTCACGTTTCATTACGTCATAAAACGCCCACAAACGAATTTTATTATATTATTCAATTTTGAAAGTAAGCCGTGGTCGAATTAGATAACTTTCGTGTTAAAAGACTCGTTTTTTGACTTAATGACCGAAAGAAAAATTTTAAAACAAAAAAAAATGGCAATTTTATTGTATAACTCAATTTTGTCCGTGGCTCACTGAATGCCCTTAGGGTTACCCCAATTTCAAATCGCCTGACGTTTCCTTGTGACATAACTTTAAATTTTTAAATCAGAATTTTTTTCAACTTCATTTAAGAAGTTATTGTGATACCCTCCAAGTTGGCGGGGAATTTAAACTTATGACAATAATTAAAAATTTATTAGACCTTTTTTTATCGCCTTCAATGGTATCAATTTAAAATATTTTAGGAACTGGGAAGTGGTTAACCGGGTGGTTAGTGGGTGGGAGGGATGGTTAACCCTCTTTAAAAAATAGGCCTAAAACAGGCCGTGTAGTTCAGGATCGCACCGACGGTCAGGAGCTACCTTCTTTCAATTTAATCAGGTTTGTCCCGGATTTAAAATCGCCCGCCCGGTTCCGAATGACGAAATCCACTTCCTCGTCGTTCTGTATGCACCCGACTGACTTGAAGTTATTTGTTTCTGGTTTGAAAATGTGTGAAAGTCAACCGTTGCGTAAACGCCAGCTTTTCGCCTCAGTTATCGTATCTGGGCCAAACGAATAAATCTGCATAATTTTTGTCTCAATTATTTTTTCTTAACCAGACTCCATTATCAGATTAGTAAAACCATCCCACGGAATCCTAAAAAAAGAACATACGAAGAAGTTATTGCAATAGCAGTGGCTTCGCTAGTGGAGGCCCTTGCTCCAAATTTTGCCCCCTCTGTATTCTTGAAAAAAGCTAATGCTATACTCTCGACGGTGTTTGAAAATGGGGTCTTTAGGACCAAAGTGACCCCTGGTCTTTATCGATGGTCGAAAACGCATTCGACATTTCCTTGGTGCTTTTAATTTCCCCATTTTTTCTTCTTTTTCCTGTCGCTCTAGTTCAACGTCAATCCCAGCCACTGTCACCATCGAAGGACATATTTTTATTACAGGAAATAAACAGCTTTCAGATGATCACTTTATAGCTTACCATAATTATTAGGTGTTCAAATGAAACTCGGCTAAATCTACAAAATTCAAATTTACCCTGTGGCTGAGTTTCATTTTGTACACCTAATAAATAAAAATTTTAGGAAATTTAATTTTCTATAAATTTGTACTTAATTTTTTTTTTCTAGGATGCACCATTTTCGGAAAATAATTTTTTTTTAAATAAATTATCTTGAAAACAGTGCGTCCTAGAGAAAAATGAATAAAATAAAAATTAAAGAGAATTGAATTTCCAACTGATTTTATTTAGTATGTTTTTTCAATATCTGTAACGGTTTACGATTTACAGGCCTTTAAAAGTTAACCTTCTTAAAGTCCATCAAAAGTTGACCTTCTCCGTGTAAGAAGGTTATTGAAGTATAACCATTAAGAAGGTTAATTTTTAAAGGCTTGTAAATCGTAAACCGTTACAGATATTAAAAAATGCACTAAATAAAATCTGTTGGAAATTTAATTCTCTTTAATTTTTTTCTATTCATTTTTTCTCTAGGACGCACTGTTTTCAAGATAAATTATTTAAAAAAAATTATTTTCCGAAAATGGTGCATCCTAGAAAAAAATAATTAAGTACAAATTTATAGAGAATAAATTTCCTACAGTTTTTATTTATTAGGTGTGCAAAATGAAACTCAGCCACAGGGTAAATTGAATTTTGTAGATTTTAGCCGAGTTTCATTTTGTACACATAATAAAAGGGCGATCAGGTTAAAAAAAGCGTTTTTGGTAAAAAAAAACTAGAAATCTTCTTCAAAAAGTCGAAGGAAACGGCCAATGATCTGGAAAAATTTTCAGGGACTTTTTAAATATGTAAAAAATGCTTGTTTGGTCGAAAATCAGTGTGAAATTTGCCCTAAATGCTCTATGAACTTTCTTTTTATCCAAAAAGTCGTGGCACACGTTTTTTGATAAGATTTAAAACCTCCACGTTAATAAGTTGTCGGATAAAGCTATTTATGGGAAATGAAGAAAAGATAAAGCACTTCCAATCTCGCCGGGTGTGAAATTCACTATAATAGGTTATTGCCATTTCGGGTCTAACAAAATGCCCGATTGAAAGTCAATTTGTGTAATGAGATTGACAAGTTGGAAGGTGCGGGCGTCCCAGATTAGCTTGCAATGATAAGAAGAAAAAAAGGAGTTTTAAATCTGTTTCAAAATAGAGGTCGTTTTGCCCCACCCACAACCCAGTTACAGAATCAGAACCACTTTCACTATTGGATCAGCTCCGACTGTCCTCAGGATCGGTGAAATTACACATTTTACAACATTGTTAGGAGATAAACGTCTCAATTTTGCCCTTTCTCTATTCAATCGGAAATTACGTTGACCTTGACACAGACCTCAAATTTGAAACTTTCGCTTGGACAAAAAAAAATGTCAAGAAAGGGTCTTTTCAGATACATGTCGCTACTTAAAAACCGTGACTAGCCACTCTTTATTTAGAACTCACGTTTGATTTTTCTGGTCATACATCATATTTCGTAAAATAGCCGCAATAGTTGAAAAAAAAAATCGTACCTCAATTATACAACGAGTTCACACACTAAAAAATCTTGATTACGCGTCACAATTGTGCCATTGTATCATCCTTGACCTCAAAGGATTTTCCAAAGTTTCTAAACTTCAATCTGCGTCAGGCACGACCTGCCCTAATTTTCGAAGGGAAAAATAACAAAAAACACGTTGATATTTGAAATCTTTAAACATCGAGCCACCCACCAAAAGGAAGAAGAATGGGTGGATGTCGAGAAAGGTCACTGGTGCAAAATTATCTCTCGAAGCTTTTTATGGTATTCAGCAATTGGACAAAGACTTGTTCGACGATATATTGCACTTAAGCCACACTTAAGATAAGAAAAAAAAATTCCTGCCCTTTGAGTTATTTGAAATAGCCGGAATCAATTAAAATTAAAAAAAATTTTTTCTATAATTTTATTAAATTCTCCATTTTAATGGAGCAGAAACTCCTGTTATCCTTCTGTCAGGCCTTGAATTTTATAATCTGGAGCACTTAAAAATGTGCAATCAATAATAAAAGTCAACAGAAAACAGGAAGTTAAAAAGTTGGTTTCTTAGTTTTTTGTTTTTTACTAAGGTGTCATCCGAGCGCATCTTTAGAGGTCGCTCGTCCGTACATAGAAAGTTGTCTGACCTGCATCGACGGGTCTCGATCATCTGACGCGGGTGGATGTTACGCAATTTTTCGGGCGCGAAAGTCACTCACAACTTACGACAATTAGAACCGCATTTCTCACAATCCTTATCGACGCCTAAACGTTTTTATTTTCCTTCTTCAATGATAACTATTGTCCTGTATCTTGGAACATAAATCATAAACAAAAAAAACTTTTTTTTTATCTCTCTGGAAAACAATCAATAACAAAAATTGTTTTCGACACCTGTGACAAAACTAAAATCAGAATTTTACGTCGAAGATAAATGATGGTCCCTGTTTCTCCCTGAAGCGCTCAAAATCTTTTGCTAGCGTGGGTAGGAGTGCTAGGTTTTCCTACGGCGTCGCGTCGTCGTTTCTTTGAAGTTTTGCTCTTTTCCGAGAAAACTATTGGTTTATAAATTTTTTTTTATCGCAGCAATCTAGGAGAAACTATCGGAACTAAAAGAAGCTAAAAACCGTAATTTATCAAGTTTTTTGAATTTGCTCCAATTTACATAAAATTGAATGTGGTTAGGAAAAACTTTCTTAGCTTTTAGCTTTGCTAAACGCTCATAAATTTATATACAAACTCGTTTTCCAAATTTTTTATATTTTAACAAATTACGATTAAAAAATTAACATTTTTCTGACTGTTTACATTTTTATGATTTTTGAGAAAAATCTTGTAAATGGTGTATTCTAAGGCCAAATCATATAGAAAAAATTTAAAACCAACGGTTTTCCCGAAAAACTGGAGCACCACTTCAAAGAAAAAAATCTGCAGCGTATTATTAGGTGTACAAAATGAAACTCAGCCACAGGGTAAATTTGAATTTTGTAGATTTTAGCCGAGTTTCATTTTGTACACCTAGTAGTTCATTTTTTCAAAATGTTGAACATTTTAGGCGTTAAAGTCCATCAAAAGTTGACCTTCTCCGTGTAAGAAGGTTATTGAAGTATAACCATTAAGAAGGATAATTTGTAAAGGCTTGTAAATCGTAAACCGTTAAGATACTGAAAAAAGCACTAAATAAAATCTGTTGGAAATTTAATTCTCTTTAATTTTTATTCTATTCATTTTTCTCTAGGACGCACTGTTTTCAAGATAAATTTATTAAAAAAAAAACTCCATAAAATTGAAAACGGGGGTTTCTTTTAGCCGAATATAGAGGGAAACAACAAAAAGCTATCATTAGAAAGTGGTTTTCCGGGACAAAAATAATGAAAAACGGCTAAAAATCATGCAAATGTTTTTCGAAGGAAAAAGCCCATACTGAATAAATAGTTTTATACTTATATCCTCCTTTAACCTTAAACAGCAACTCACCTGAAACAAAAACAAAAAAATTAAATAAACTTGAAGGTTTAAATGCCAACTTGTTCTTTTTTTTCGGTTATAGGTACCATCTAGATTACACGACCAAGGCCTTCGAAATGTCACCGGTCTCTTCTTTTATTTTGTGCTGGCGCAAGATTTGTATAATGTCAACCGTGAAACTGGTTATTTAAAAAAAAATATTCAGAGCGGAGAGAAAAGTTCAAAGAAAAATATTTATTAAAGAACCGAGGCGAAATATTAACAATAAAAAAATGTACCATAAAAATGAATAATCGAACTAGAAACGTGTACTTGTACGAAGTTATGAAAGTCGGCCAACAATACGCTTTTAAGACCCCGAGGTTGACGCACGGCTTCTATTCTTAATTATTCTCATAAAAGGCGTGTTTTTGCCCTTTATTGTGAAATAGGGCTTCTCGGGTGTGTCCCAATGTTCAATTCAAGGTTTTAAGGTCAAAAAGATCGAGAGCAACGTGCCATTTCACAACTTAAAAAAAGAGTACTAGTATTAGGTGTACAAAATGAAATCGGCTAAAATCTACAAAACTCAAATTTACCCTGTGGCTGACAAATAAAAATGTAGGAAATTTAATTTTCTATAAATTTGTACTTAATTATTTTTTTTCTAGGACGCAATTTCGGAAAATAATTTTTTTTAAATAAATTTATCTTGAAAACAGTGCGTCCTAGAAAAAAATGAATAGAATAAAAATTAAAGAGAATTAATTTCCAACAGATTTTATTTAGTGCATTTTTTCAATATCTGTAACGGTTTACGATTTACAAGCCTTTAAAAATTAACCTTCTTAATGGTTACACTTCAATAACCTTCTTACAAGGAGAAGGTCAACTTTTGATGGACTTTAACGCTTAAAATGTTCAAAATTTTGAAGAAATGAACTACTAGGTGTAAAAATGAAACTCGGCTAAAATCTACAAATTCAAATTTACCCTGTGGCTGAGTTTCATTTTGTACACCTAATATAAAGAAAATCATTTGACAACTTTCGATAGTTTTACGCAACCCGGTGAAAACGCCCGATGACGGAAATACTAATTAACCACATTATTATCATAACCGCAAAAAGGAAAAACGTCAAAGTAATCCAAACTCTTGTTTATCTTTCCGTTATATAAACTGGAAAAGATGATTTTTATGTTATAGAATGAGTATTGTTAAAACCCTTTTACCCATATTATGTTTTTTTTTCTTTCGCACAGAAGTTAGAAAGCGATTTGGTTTTGTAACTTTTAAGTCTACTATCTTAACATATTCTAACAGCTAAGAGATCAAGTTGTATTAAGGTTTAATCTTTGTGCATAATCACGTATTTTGTCCTACTCGTTACTTAACTGTTTATTATTGCGTTGACCTTTGCAATTCATCAACAGCTAGATCAAATCAGTCTTATCTATGTGAATTATAACGGACGGAGGATATCATTTATTAGGTGTACAAAATGAAACTCAACCACAGGGTTTTGAATTTTGTAGACTTTAGCCGAGTTTCATTTTGTACACCTAGCAGTTCATTTTTTCGAAATTTTAAACATTTAGGCGTTAAAGTCCATCAAGTTGACCTTCTCCTTGTAAGAAGGTTATTGAAGTATAACCATTAAGAAGGTTAATTTTAAAGGCTTGTAAATCGTAAACCGTTACAGATATTGAAAAAATGCACTAAATAAATCTGTTGAAATTTAATTCTCTTTAATTTTTATTCTATTCATTTTTTCTCTAGGACGCACTGTTTTCAAGATAAATTTATTTAAAAAAAAAATATTTTCCGAAAATGGCATCCTAGAAAAAAAATAATTAAGTACAAATTTAGAGAATTAAATTTCCTACAATTTTTATTTATTAGGTGTACAAAATGAAACTCAGCCAAGTAAATTTGAATTTTAGATTTTAGCGAGTTTCATTTTGAACACCTAATAACTGTTTACGCTCAATATTGAAAAGAAAAAAATTTTTTGATGAAGAAATTGAACTTCCTGACATCGTGATAGAAACAAGCCTTATCTAATTTCATCATCTCACGCCTTGGCTACTTCTAACATTTTTTACAACTTGGCTTTCATTCAAATTAGACAAAAAAACTTTTCAAAATTTTTTCCCTTTTCAAGGATTTAGTGAAAAAATATGATTAATTAGGGAGAAGTCTTCCGCGTACGCAACGATTACGTAGCCCCACCCAGGGCAATCGTTAAAGAGTCCTACGGAAGTGGGAACTTTAAAAAACATCATAATCCCGATATTAGGTCATACAAGTGTAGACTTAGGGTGAGGTCATGAATGGGGCCAACTATTAGCATTGTCGCGGAACGATGATTACCCCTTGAGAATTCGACAGAGCACTTGTCTCCCATTGTATTTAAATGACGTACAAAAACAGAAGATACGTCTCAACAAGACGTTTCGTAACACAATTAAAATCAGGATCGCATCGGCTTCGTTATTATTAGTTAGGTGTACAAAATGAAAGTCGGCTAAAATCTACAAAATTCAAATTACCCTGTGGCTGAGTTTATTTTGTACACCTAATAAATAAAATTGTAGGAAATTTAATTCTCTATAAATTTGCACTTAATTTTTTTTTCTAGGATTCACCATTTTCAGGGAAATAATTTTTTTTTAAATAAATTTATCTTGAAAACAGTGAGTCCTAGAGAAAAATGAATAGAAAAAAATAAAGAGAATTGAATTCAACTGATTTTATTTCGTGCATTTTTTCAATATCTGTAACGGTTTACGATTTACAAGCCTTTAAAAATTAACCTTCTTATGGTTATACTTCAATAACCTTCTTACACGGAGAAGGTCATTGATGGACTTTAACGCCTAAAATGTTCAAATTTTGAAAAAATGAACTACTAGGTGTACAAAATGAAACTCGGCTAAAATCTACAAAATTCAAATTTACCCTGTGGCTGAGTTTTATTTTGTACACCTTATATAAAAATCGCGAAATTGCTTAATTAGTCAATAGCTTTCCTAGATTTCCCAAAATGGTGGTTAGCAGAAAAATCGGGGTTCATCGCCGTTTTGCTAAAGCAAAAAAGCTTGGGGCCTTTCATCCCCATTAGTCCCTTCCATCCTAGAGAGAACTCTGCATCTCCTAAACTCTCAGCTCATAGATCTTCTGATATTTTTAACGTAGAGACTAAGAGGGTACAGAAATATGTCAGTGTGGTTTTTGCCTGAAACAGGCTTTAGTCGTTCCACCCAAAGACATCTCGGACTACAACCTTTTGATCGAAAATGGCTGAAATATAGAGGCAATACCCCTCCATTTTATGCCGAAATGCAGGTAGCCCACGATGACTTTAGGCCGAGGTTTACGTACCTTGAAGTTCAAGAGACTCCCTTTTATCCAGATTTAAGGTACTTTTCGGCAGAAAAAATTCATTTTTAGGGATTTTTCCTCTATTTTCTGACAGAAAAACGCTCGCTGTGTCCCACGTGAGGTAAACCTATGCGGGGAGGAAGATTTCTGCTTTTAAAAGTATAATATGAAGGCCTTCCGAATTTATATCGTAGCTACAATCCTGGATCAATTGTTTGTTTAAAAAAAAACGACCAATGAAAGTAAACGAAACTTAAAAACCGGTTAATCAAAGGTACTTGTTCTTTCACCGAGTGTTTATACTCGCGTCTTCAAACCTGACGAGAGAAATCGTCTACTGGGTCAGTATTTAAATCACTTTTTTCATTCTTCTTTCTATGTAATAAGTTTTTAACTTAAATAGCGCCAGTTGATAACCAATTATTTTGTCAGTGAGTGTCTGCTTCGAACGAGGTGTAGTTTTTATGATTACGAAAGGTGTAATCTTTTTTCAATTGATTTATTTAAGCCCATATTTTGACCTGATGATTACTTCATTTATCTAGGCTTGAAAGCCATAGATCTTTTTCTAGTTATAAATTCGTGAAGGTCGATTAAAAAAATCGATTAAAAAGGGTAAGTGAAACTTCCTAAAAGTCCGGTGACCCAGTTAAAATCCTGTTTTTGTCCATCTAGGTCGAAAGAAGGTATAGCAGGTGGCACTTTCCGTTTCAAAAATTTATTCTTTATCTTTTTTAAAAATGAAACTCAACTCAATGGTGTCATAAGTGAGAAATTAATCTGGGAAGAATCACACGAGAGAACGACTTGAATCCCCCAGTTCGTAGTCGTCTTGCTCAAGTTCGATTGGCCAACAAATGTTGTGCAACGGGCCAGAAAAGGCTTAAATGTTTCAAGTTAAATTTTTTTATTTATGCACTTCCTGGTCGGAAAAATAGTTAAATCCCGTAATCTAGAAGAGCGTGAATCTAGATAAAGACGTGATGAACATCGTGTCATGAGGGAAAGAACAGCTGTTCTTTTTTTTAAAGCCCTTTTTATATAAAATGGACAAAATTTCTAGTGAGATCAAGTTTTCTATGAGCAATAAAAAATAGAAACGGCTCTCAGAAGAAAGCCTTATGGCCGTATTTGTGTAGAAAACAGTGACAGTGGCAAAAACGAGATGTCATGACTGGAATGTCAAGTTCAATCGACGTTTTAACTTCCTAAACAGAAGAATTCTATTGGTTTTAGTTACTCTTATGGGTGGTCCAGATTACCCTTTAAGGCAGCAACAATTTTTTTTTTCTCAACCACCCGAAAATTTGAAAGGACTAAAAAACGTTTGTCTGGTCGAAGCTGATCTTTATTCTTACCTCATTTTTTGTCATTTTTATCAATTTTTTTGTGAATAAAAAAATATAAAAAAATACCTAAAGTACTAGTTTGAAGAGCTTCCAACGAAACTTCCTTAAAGAGAAGTAACAATATAGGAGGGGGAAGTATAAGGGAGGGGAAGTATAGGGAGAGGGAAGTTTTTTTTTTTTTCTTCAAAACTTTTCCTAGTGTTTTTTAAAATAATTTTCCGAGTTTTTTTTTTTTCAATTTTCCGAAAAAATTTCCAGGTTTTCATTTTTAAAATTTGCGCTTTTTAACTTTTTTTTTTTGAACTTTTTTAAGTTCTTTTTAATTTCGAACATTTTCTTAGTGTCAAGGTAGAAATAATGGGCTTTTTGGCCTAGGGATGTGCCTCTCGTAATGGGTAGAATGATGAAATTTCTCCCTACTAAAAAAATTAATAATTAAAAAGTGGCAATTTTTTTACACCAAAAATTCGTAAAAAATATAAGGAGTAATGGTGAAAATTTGGTGAAAATCGGATTAACGGTTCGGCCGCAGCGAATTTTTTAAAATTTCAAACAACATATCTCCGCTATTTTTCCGAAATTCAAAAATCGCCCCGTTAAATTCTTCTTCACCGCTAAAGAAATTTGTGTGAAAATTTGGTGAAAATCGGATGAAAACTGTGGCCGAATGTACCAAAAAAAATGCTACAGACGGGCCGGCCGGCACCACAGACAAGGTTGAGATCGGTAAAGATCAATATTCGAATTGACCCTCCGGGGTCTGGAAGACCCTTCCCCAATAACCCGACGTGGAGGGTATCACAATAACTTCTTAAGGAAGTTAAAAAACATTTTCCGGTGATGGGGGTCCTTTTTGTCCCACTTTATAGATTTTACACCGAGTTTTTGATCTGAAAACGCCACCGTTTTTCACAATATTTTGGCCTAAAGATACCTTTTACCTGATTTTAACCGAAATTTTTCAAAACGTTTTTCATAAACTTCTTACCCTTCTAAAAATTTTTGTAGTTTTATGTGCTTAGAAGGTCTTCTTATAATCAGGGTGTCAACCCTCTGATGGGATTGATGAAGAGAAAAAAAAATTAGAATTTTTCAAAACGTTTTTCATAAACTTCTTACTCCTTTTCTAAAAATTTTTAGTTTTATGTGCTTAGAAGGTCTTCTTATAATCAGGGGTGTCAACCCTCTGATGGGATTGATGAAGAGAAAAAAAATTAGAATGTTCTAGGACAAACATACTTTCGAACTTCTTTTGTTCATTCTTTATTTTTCACGGTTAAATGATTGTTTTTTTAATCTGAGATTCCCCGGAAAATCGGAAATTCGTCGATTATCGTATTCATCCGGATAAAAATTGAAAGGAACGCACTTTTGAAAGAGCGATTAAAAGACGTTCACTCCGTTTCTTCCTTTATCCCAAGGACCCGGTGCCAAGGCCCGAAAAAATGACCGGAAGACGCGATGGTGCGAGAAAGTCGATATGAATCCTCGATAAATAAGAGAGGACGACTTTTCAGCCTTGGGTCAAATGTTAAACATGCGAGTAATAGAGACATCGCACGAACAAATAATTAACATTTTATTCCTCAACTTTTTAACTTCCTTAACGAAGTTATTGCGATACCCTCGACGTCGGGTTTTTGGGGAAGGGTCTTCCAGACCCCGGAGGGTCAAATCGAATATTGATCTTTACCGATCTCAACTTTGTCTGTGTTGCCGGCCGGCCGTAGCATTTTTTCCGGAACACTTTACGGCCACAATTTTCATCCGATTTCACCAAATTTTCACCAAAATTTCTTTAGCCGGTGAAGAAGAATGTAACGAGGGGATTTTTGAATTTCGAAAAAATGGCGGAGATATGTCTGTTTGAAATTTTAAAAAATTCGCTGGCCGACCGTTAATCCGATTTTCACCAAATTTTCACCAATTACTCCTTATTTTTTAAGAATTTTTGGTGCAAAAAATTGCCACTTTTAATTACTATTTTTATTAGTAGGGAGAATTCCGTACTTCTACCCTTTACGAGAGGCACATCCCTAGGCCAAAGAGCCGATTATTTCTACCTCGACACTTAGAAAATTTTTCGAAAAAAAAAAAAAACAGGAAACCCGGAAAAATTTTTCGAAAAAACTTGGAAAATTTTTCGAAGAAAAAAAAAAAAAAAAAGGAAAACCCGGAAAATTTTTCGAAAAAAAAACTTTGAAAATTTTTTGAAAAAAAAAAAAAAACTTAGAAAATTTTTCGAAAAAAAAAAGAGTTAAAAAAATTTTTTTTTTTAGTACCGAAAATTTCGTACTTCTACTCTTTACGAGAGGCACATCCCTAGGCCAAAGAGCCCATTATTTCTACCTTGACACTTAGAAAATTTTCGAAAAAAGAACTAAAAAATTTTTCAAACAAAAAAAAAAAAAAAAAGAAAGAAAAACCGGAAAATTTTCCGAAAATTTTTTTTTTTTACAAAAAAAACTTAGTACTTCCCCGTTCGTTATACTTTCCCGTTCGTTATACTTCCCCTCCCATATACTTCCTACTCCGTTATACTTCCCCCTCCGTTATACTTCCCCTCCCACATACTTCCCACTCCGTTATACTTCCCCTCCATATACTTCCCCCTCCTATATTGTTACTTCTTTAAGGAGTTCCCGTCGGGGCCAGCTCCAGACATACTTTTTTTTAATCTGCTTTTTTTAAATTATAGGCAATATCGGACAATTCACACTTGTGAAATCTCTTTACTCGTTTTTATATCTGTCATCTTTCGTCATAAAAGATTCAAAAAAATATAGAAGGCTGTGATTCGATGCGGTTAACCGCGGTGGCATTTCGAGTTGAATAGTTCAAGGGGAAAATGCACATGCGTCCGAATCCGTCGATTTTCATACTTTAAAAAATGAATAATACATTAAAAGCCTTTGTAGGTTTAATTTTAAAATCCTAGTTAAGAAACGTAGGGGGCCCTTCATTTTTTCTTATGTAATCAAGGAATAAATCTTAAAAGCAAAGGTCGGGAAGATCGCAGGATTTCAGATTTGACGTCTAGGGATGTGGGTGGTGATGAAACAAACTTCCCATCTTACATTGCGACACGATTAATTTTTTGGCGTAAAAAAATAAAAGATCGTGCAATCCTGGAAGAAATTGTAAATCCAAAAAAAGGACGCTTTATTTTTTGACTTTCACTGGGTTAGAAAAAAAAATATTTATCGTATTACTTTATCATGTGTATTGGTTACTTTCTCGCACGAAGAAAGGGTTCGGAAACTTGACAACCCAATTTCGCGACCTTGATCTTCAATTAAGTTCCGTAAAATGGAAAAAAGAAAGCCCATAAGAAGAAGAACCCTAAACTTGAATAACTAGAAGTGATAAGAAAAGAAATAGAATTAAACTCTCTTACCGAAGCATCTTTTGGGTTTTTCCTAGATCTGGCAGACAAAGTCCCATTTTTTTGCTTAGCCTTTTATTCGTTTTTCCTAAATTTTTCGACCGATCCATTCAAATAAGGGTTGTTTTCATGAATCGTTAGACCAAGAAACCCCCTTTTACCCCGAGTTTTAGCAATTATTAGGTGTACAAAATGAAACTCGGCTAAATCTACAAAATTCAATTTACCCTGTGGCTGAGTTTCATTTGTACACCTAATAAATAAAAGTAGGAAATTTAATTTCTATAAATTTGTACTTAATTATTTTTTTTCAAGGATGCACCATTTTCGGAAAATAATTTTTTTTAAAATAAATTATCTTGAAAACAGTGCGTCCTAGAGAAAAAATGAATAGAACAAAATTAAAGAGAATTGAATTCCAACTTATTTTATTTAGTGCATTTTTTCAATATCTGTAACGGTTTACGATTTAAAAGCCTTTAAAAATTAACCTTCTTAATGCTTATACTTCAATAACCTTCTTACACGGAGAAGGTCAACTTTGATGGACTTTAACGCCTAAAATGTTCAAAATTTTGAAAAAATGAACTTTTAGGGGTAAAAAATGAAACTCGGCTAAAATTTACCCTGTGGCTGAGTTTCATTTTGTACACCTAATATTCTGTTTAAAAAAAACCCTTAAAAACTTCGATCCATCCATTCGAAATAAGGGAGTTTTCTTGAATCTTTAGACCCCTTTACCCCGAGTTTAGCAATTATTCTGTAAAAAAAAAACTTTTTTTTTGTTTTTTTTTTTTTCACAAACGAACTCCAATTTATTGGCGTAGCCTTCGCAACTTGAAAAAACATTTGTCCTTATTTTCAGGAGTTTTCTTCGATTATTTCGCAAAAAAACCCTCCTTTTTCAAACAAAAATGAGCTTTTCCTCTTCATTTCTGCCCCCATTCATCGCCCGATTTTCGGGTCAAAAACATCCAAGACTTGGTAATAAAAGCCGCCTTTCTCGAAATTCGTGGTTGAGGAAGAGGTCTCTTCTAATTTTAGTTTTTAGTTTTTCTGACCTCAAAATTAGGCGCAAAAAGCGATTAGGCAGATTGTAGAAAGCTAAAAATGGAAAACCCCGTACAAACATGTTATGACGGATTTTAATTAAATAAGCCCTAATTAGGAGGGAAGATGATGCGTTAATGAAGCTTGTGGTTAACTGTTTTGTTCATGAAGAGGTGTGGAACCTTCCCCACGTATTTTTTCTGGATGATGACTAAGGGTTAAAGAAAAGGAAGATTAGGGCCTCGGCGTGAGTGTAGAATGGCGCAAGAGTGTGCCCACCTGAGACAGTTTGCTTTCGAAAAACCAGAGAAAAAACGTCGGGGAAAAAACACTCTTACTTACGCCAGATGAGCGACGGACCGTGTCCAGACTCCTAAAAAACGATCTTTCACTTTTTTTCATATTCACTCTCTCGACCTTGTACGGTTTTCATTCGGTTTTCTCACGACAATTTTTACATGAAATCGTCCGTTTAAAATGTGAATTTTCCCGCTTTGAAAATAATTTTCCTGTCCAAAAAAATAGAAATCGTGGGTGGCTTTTCAATATTCGGGCATTTGATTTCAATCTTTGTGGAGAGAAACCAGATTTTTCAGAATTGGGAACTTTCTTCGCTATCCAAATTAGGAAAAACTCTTAGCAGGCTTTCCGGTGTTCTGCTTCACACGGTTTAAATTATTCCTTACCGCTTTGACATTTTGTGTAAAATGACGCGGAATTTCAGGGGTGTTGTAATTGCCAGAAGAAACACAAAAGCTCACATTATACCGTGTCTTCAAAGGGGTCAAAGTTTATGTGACGTAACCACAAAGTAACATCTTCAAAAAAGTTAAATAAATCTTTTAAAAAATTATAGTTTTCTTTGTTTTCTATTGTCTATCATCCCATAAATTGGGTGGCTTTGCGAAGGCCAAAAATTCAGGATTAACTTGAAAACTTACAAAATGTGTAATTCTTAGACTTTCAGCTTACCTGTAACATAAAAAAAAATTATTAAACTAAAATTAATAGTTGGTGATTCCCATTTAGGGTTTTAAACTAAGTAAATTGAATAATCGCCCGTCACGTCGAATATTTTTTGATATAAGACTACGATGCTATTACACAACCTCCCAAACACGAACTCAACCGTTACTAAAATTATAGTTTTACGTAAAGTCACAAAAATCAAATAAACCATTAAAATTAAGGCATTTTTATATATTTTAGAGTCAATTTGCCTTTGTTGTGTTCTCTTTTTTGTCAGTTTTCACCTGGAAGTAATTTTTTTCTTATTGTGTTATATTGTCGTTTACGCGTTTATGCTTGTTTCCTTGTTAACGAGCGTGGTAATCGATTTATTTTTTTTTCTCATCTTGTTTTACACTTCAAATAATGCAATGCGACAATGGTACGTGAATCTTGAGAAATTCTTTCGTCAATAAAATTTGAGAGCAATTTTTTTAATAAACAATTATTAGGTGTACAAAATGAAACTAGGCTAAAATCTACAAAATTCAAATTTTCCCTGTGGCTGAGTTTCATTTTGTACACCTAATAAATAAAAATTGTAGGAAATTTAATTCTCTAAAATTTGCACTTAATATTTTTTTCTAGAATGCACCATTTTCGGAAAATAATTTTTTTTAAAATAAATTATCTTAAAAACTGTGCGTCCTAGAGAAAATAATAGAATAAAAATTAAAGAAAATTCAATTTTTAACTGATTTTATTTAGTGCATTTTTTCAATATCTGTAACGGTTTACGATTTACAAGCCTTTAAAATTAACCTCAATGGTATACTTCAATAACCTTCTTACACGGAGAAGGTCACTTTTGATGGACTTTAACGCCTAAAATGTTTAACGCCTAATGTTTTGTTACACCTAATAAATAAAAATTGTAGGAAATTTAATTCTCTATAAATTTGCACTTAATTATTTTTTTCTAGGATGCACCATTTTCGGAAAATAATTTTTTTTAAAATAAATTTATTTTGAAAACAGTGCGTCTAGAGAAAAATAATTATGTGCAAATTTATAGAGAATTAAATTTCCAACAGATTTTATTTAGTGGATTTTTTCAATATCTGTAACGGTTTACGATTTACAAGCCTTTAAAAATTAACCTTCTCAATGGTTATACTTCAATAACCTTCTTACACGGAGAAGGTCAACTTTTGATGGACTTTAACGCCTAAAATGTTCAAAATTTTGAAAAAAATACTAGGTGTACAAAATGAAACTCGGCTAAAATCTACTAAATATTGAGTGTTTACGGTAATGACGGGAGTCCGGACACTAAAGGTGATAACTGATAACAGTCGAAAACAACGCTTTAATCCAAGATTCAGCCTACTAATTGTACAATTTTTCTTAATCGTGAGAAACCCATTTAGTAACCATGAACAGCGCCCGTTATCTGATAAATGCAAGGTTAGGACTTTATTCTATTCATGTTAATCAATTATATCAGTGTTATATAGGGTTAACGTAACCTCAAAATTACCAAATGTTCAAATATTTAACAGGTTATAACTTGCTACAAAATTCAGATGTCATTGCTTGAATGAAAGTTCTCTCCTGAGCTCTAAAATTTCCCTGAAAATTGACCCAAGTTGACCAACGGATTTTTTTAGACCAGATAATCGAATAGTTAAACCGGGTGTTAGTCGCTAAAAAAACCCAATGAGAAGGGTGTTTTTACACCAAAAAATCGAGGAGAATCGTAAAATGAAGACAATAAAGATGTGAAACGCCCAAACAGCTGATAAAACTGGTTTTTCTAGACCAGAAAATCGAAGAAATAACCTAAAATTAGTTGAGAAGGGTGTAAAACGCTAAGAACCCGATGAGAAGGGTGTTTACACCAAAAAATCGAGAATCGTAAAATGAAGACAATAAAGATGTGAAACGTCCAAACAGCAGATAAAACTGGTTTTCTAGACCAGCAAATCGAAAATAACCTAAAATTAGTTGAGAAGGGTGTATAACGCTAAGAACCCAATGAGAAGGGTGTTTATACACCAAAAAATCGAGGAGAATCCTAAATGAAGGCAATAAAGATGTGAAACGCCCAAACAGCTGATAAACTGGTTTTTCTAGACCAGAAAATCGAAGAAATAACCTAAAATTAGTTGAGAAGGGTGTAAAACGCTAAGAACCCAATGAGAAGGGTGTTTATACACAAAAAATCGAGGACAACAGTAAATAAATGCAATAAGAGAAACGCCCTGATAAAACGGGTTTTGTAGGCCAGAAAATCGACGAAAATGAATAGAAAACTGTAAGAGTGTTAAAAGCTAAAAAAAGAAAAAGGATCAATATTCGATTTGACCCTCCGGGGTCCCAAAAAACCCGACGTCGAGGGTATCACAATAACTTCTTTAAGGAAGTTAATGAAAAAGGTGTTTTTTTTTTACATCAAAAAACGAGGATAACTTAAATCAAGGGAACAAAGAGGTGAAACCCACGTAATTTTATAGGATAATAAACGCTTTTCTGAGGTTTGAAGCCCAAAATTCAGCATTTTGACCGTCGAAGAAACCTACAACATTTCCTATTTGTTTTTTTCGGTGTTCCTTCACAAAAAGGCCGATTTTCGGCCTATAACCACATTTTTCACCCGATTTTTAGACGTTTTTCTCCGTTTATTGTTCATTTGACTGTTTAGAGCAATTTAAAAAGAAAACAGGTCTCGTCAGACCGGTTAGTACTCCAGAATTGATCAATTTGATGAAGGTACGAAAATCCTTTTGTCTTCTGTTCCGTAATCGCTTTTAAACCTTTAAAAGATTCATTATTTGCTTCGGGATTAAATCTAGCTTCCGAAAGATGACGTAATACCATTGTGAACCATATAAAAAGATTATGGTGGACTCCGAGGAGAAAGTATCCGGTGACACTTGAAGACCACGTCCAATTAACGACTCTTGTCTATTTTTTAAGTTGGACATTTTTTCGATTTCATAATCGAGAACCGCTCCTTCGGTGACATTCAATTGTGGATTTCGATTGTAGTTTTTTCAATATTCAGACTTCTGATGATCTGACATTTTAAATTTTGTAATCGCAACTTTATTTTAAGTTTATCGGATTACCATAGGGTGTTTACTCGATTACGTAATTTCATTGCTTCATAGAAGTCGCCTTTGAAAAAAAAAAGGTCGGAAATTGGTCACACCGTAGGTGGTCGAAGACGATAAAATATGTTTTTTCCTTTTTTGGCTTTCTTGTCTGCTCAAAAAATTTGACCTATTTATACTTCAAGATAATAAAAATCTCATTTATTTTGCCGAATATTAGAAATTATTGCATCTATTTTAGGATACAGGGGAAAAACATTTTAAAACGCTATTTTTTGAAAAATCTAAAAAATACAATTTTTTTATAAGGGGTACAAAATGAAACTCGGCTAAAATCTACAAAATTCAAATTTACCCTGTGGCTGAGTTTCATTTTGTACACCTAATAAATAAAAATTGTAGGAATTTTAATTCTCTATTTTGTACTTAATTTTTTTTTTCTAGGATGCACCATTTTCGGAAAATAATTTTTTTAAAATAAATTTATCTTGAAAACAGTGCGTCCTAGAGAAAAAATAATAGAATAAAAATTAAAGAAATTAATTTCCAACAGATTTTATTTAGTGCATTTTTTCAATATCTGTAACGGTTTACGATTTACAAGCCTTTAAAAATTAACCTTCTTAGTGGTTATACTTCAATAATCTTCTTACACGGAGAAGGTCAACTTTTGATGGACTTTAACGCCTAAAATGTTTAAAATTTTGAAAAAATGAACTACTAGGTGTACAAAATGAAACTCGGCTAAAATCTACAAAATTCAAAACCCTGTGGCTGAGTTTCATTTTGTACACCTAATAAAAACAGGATTTACACTAGAATAGAACTTAAAAATCAAATCAAGGCCCATTTTGCTTTGGTTTGAATTACTTGATTGTTTTCAACGGACTTCCTATGAATGATTTTCACCGTAGAAAGCAGTTACACTTGCCCTCGACAAAAACGCGATCGCTTCATTGATTTTCAAACCACTTCCCATCCGATTGCATAACTTGAACTCATCTTCAATCTATTAGTAAATACATTTTGCGGAAGCGACATTTTGATCGAAATTAAAAAAAAAAGTGAAAGGAGACCATGTGAGAAATTTTCAGAATGTTCACACGATCTATTAAAGTATTAACTGATGAGTCTTAATTGTCAAGTTCAAGTGAAAGAAGAAAACCTCATGTGTGAAGGTTCTTAAGGCCAATTTCTCTTTGTTTTTCTTCCTTCCCATTGAAGAAAAAGAACAGGAAATGCGATTTATGGTAATATTTAACAAAAAAAAATGATCAAGAATTTTTTGATTCTCAACTGTCAAAAGAATTATTATGGACTTAATAATTTTTCGTGATCAATCCAGCCTAAGGACTTAAAAGGCGATTAATTTGAATATTCTTTTCTCAAATATTTATGTAATTTGTCTTTTCTAAAATATTGAATTGCTAAATTAAGAAGAAGAGTTACAAAATAAGCTTTTTTGAATAAACGAAATGAAAGTAAACGTTCCGTCCTTGTATTCCCGGATGAAAAACAATGACCGAAAATGTTTTCTAAAAAGTCGCGTGTGGAATCCCGACTTCCGTATCTCACGTTGTTTGTCCTCATATCAGGTTATTAGAAGTTTTCTTAGGATGTTTTTATCATATCCGTGTCAAGGGCTTTGGACTTAAACCTTGATTAATTTAACAGCTATTTTTTAATCCGTTGCTAAAAATAAATCTCCCTATAAAGAAGTTGACACAAAAGCTACCAAGGTAGTTTTAAAAAAAATAAGCGAAATTACTAGGTGTACAAAATGAAACTCAGCCACAGGGTTTTGAATTTTGTAGATTTTAGCCGAGTTTCATTTTGTGCACCTAGTAGTTCATTTTTTCAAAATTTTGAACATTTTAGGCGTTAAAGTTCATCAAAAGTTGACCTTCTCCGTGTAAGAAGGTTATTGAAGTATAACCATTAAGAAGGTTAATTTTTAAAGGCTTGTAAATCGTAAACCGTTACAGATATTGAAAAAATGCACTAAATAAAATCTGTTGAAAATTTAATTCTCTTAAATTTTTATTCTATTCATTTTTTCTCTAGGACGCACTGTTTTCAAGATAAATTTATTTAAAAAAAATTATTAAATTAATTAGTTAAACGTCCAAAATAAGGGGTTTTTGTGCTCGAAAGAAGCAGGATAACCTCAAAACTATCTTTTTTTTCAGTTGTTCTACGTCCCCTTTTTTTGAAGTTTGACTAGATTTTGGCCGAAAAACCAATTTTTGGACTGATTTTTTCGGACATTCTTCTTAGTAGTTCCTTATGTTCCTAGTTTTCAACTTTCCTACATTTTTTCCCCTTCATCATCTGTTGCAGATTCAGCTGACACATCATTTATAATTTAACTTTGCGTTAAATCAGTCAGTTAAATCATTTTATATTGAGAAAGTCTTTGAATTCACAAGTTTAGGGGTGTTGAAAGATCTGAATGCACCGCCGGAGTGTAAGGAGTAAGAAAGCGTCTAGGACGTATGTAGGGCATTGAAAGTTATCCCTGATTGAATGGTTTGAAAAATAAGGAGATTTTACTGAAGGATAAAAAAAATTTCACAAGTATTATGTAGAGCTTTGACAGTTTGAGTGAGACAGATTTAAATATTTATGTCCTCGTAGCACGCCCATGTTGTGAAATTTTTTAGAGTCTCAAAACCCTACGCAGCATTGTTTCAAAAGAGGAAGTTTAGCTGTTAAAACAGACTTCCGTCAAGGTCTTAAGAATCGATTTATCATTTGGGCGAATCGGGTGAATCCCTCCGCGTTGATCACTTTCACTCCGGTGTAAGTTTAGACTGGCAAATTAGCCGATTTCCTTTTTCCACCGTTAACAAAACGGATCACGTCGCGATCTAAAACACATCCGGCTTCCGTTACGCAAGACCTTTTTAAAAGAAGCCAAAAAAAACTTAAAAATTTTAGGCACCTTCAAACGACAGCCGCAGTCTTTCTTAACCTATCGTTAAAGTCTAAGGAGAACATGTGTTCGGAAGTCAATTAGCTGAAAATTGTCATCGAGAACGGAATAAATGAACGTTTCACAATTTTCACCTTGATCGGCCCACGAAGCGGACATGCCGAGATTCCTCAAGTCCGCGGGTCATTATCGACTAAAGGGAGCGGTCGTGACGGGTGAAGGCTGTAAAGCATAGGCCACTAGGTTGCCTCCACCAACAAAGCGCGCAAAAAAAAAAAGCTATCTCCTGATTAGATCGGACAAGTAAATATTATATCTAAACCGCAATACGCCCCTCGAGGTCACCTTTCTTTTTAGAAACCGTTCTTTTCCAATCTCTACTTTTTTGTAATTTTTTTAAAAGTAACGTTGGCACCCTTGAATCTAGAAAGTATTCATCACTTATGAGACGAGGTTAATATTTTTTATGGTTATACTCATTAATAAAATCTTAAAAGGATAATGAAGATTTTAATTTTCAAGAAAAAGGATTGAGTAACTTTTATATTTTACGCTTTGACAAATCCGAGTCACTTTCATCTTCTATTTATACAAAACCGTAGTAACATTAATTAGAAGGTTATTCGAGTATAACCTTTCATTATTTTTATTCACTTTTCCTTTTTGTCGATTTTTTCCTCCCAAAAAAATATGAAAAGATTTTGAGTAACAATTTTGTATTCGACTGGCTTCTTGAGAAACCTTCCAGGAGGATCCTAGGAGAAGCCATTAAATTGAGGAGAGGCAAAGCAGGTTAAAAAAAAGCGGAAAAGAAAAGCCTGGCCTTATGACCGAGGAAAATTCCCAAAAATCAGGAAAGAAAGGAAGCAGAAAAAAACCTTTTCTCTGCTAACAGAGTTAGGAAAATCAAACGAGATCTCCCAAAAATCCGGCCAAAAGGATTTTATGGGCAAAAAAGTTCTGAAAACTTCCGAAAATGAGGGGTTTTTGACTTTTCAAGATGACCACTGCGTAATTACCCCCAAAAAAGATTTATATTAGGTGTACAAAATGAATCTCAGCCACAGGGTAAATTTGAATTTTGTAGATTTTAGCCGAGTTTCATTTTGTACACCTAGTAGTTCATTTTTCAAAATTTTAAACATTTTAGGCGTTAAAATCCATCAAAAGTTGACCTTCTCCGTGTAAGAAGGTTATTGAAGTATAATCATTAAGAAGGTTAATTTTTAAAGGCTTGTAAATAGGATAACCGTTACAGATATTGAAAAAATGCACTAAATAAAATCTGTTGGAAATTACCTAATACATCTTTGTTCACGAGGGTTGCAAAATTTTGGCATACCATCTCCAAACGTATTAATTTGAGAGCTATAAATTTTTTTTGGTCTTTTTTCGACGTTATCTCCGTAATATACTACGATTTTGAAGATGATCATGTCGTGCACGACTCCTCCTTCATGTCTGACCCAAAAACCTTAAAATATTTCGCTTAAAACAGTCGGTAACTTCGACCAGACGTCCTTGGCACACACGTACTTTCTCCCTTTTTTCCCCTCTTAAACATTTTTATCATAATTTTTTTTTGCTTATGTGCTAAATGGAAAAATATCAAGTGGGCAATTACCGAGTGAGAAAGTGAACTTTCTGCCGGTCAGTCGTAGATGAAAGTTTTTTGCTTTTACTGTCCCTTCTGAAGATCCACCTTGCATTATCCTTTTTCGAGTAATCTTTTGAAAGAGAAATTCCCTTTTTTTCTAAAATAGCCTATTATCACCATTATACAAGGGAGAAAAATTTTTTTATAACTATAAAATTTTTTCAATCTCATAAACCTACTTGGCAACGCTCGTTTTCATGATAACTTGTCCTTTACGGCCAGTTTTTAATTAAAAACAGGTGGTACTTCGACTCTCGGTAAAGCCCTGATTGTATAACACCGTAGAATTTGGATTTATAGGTTGTATAACCCACCCCAACATTTTTTTTTTCTTATCAAAAAGTAAATTTTAATTGGAATCATGTAATAAGTCTAAAAATTGGAGCAAAATGATATAATTCGGTCGACTTTTCTTGTTATCAGTATTTTTAAATTTCCGGATTAAAAGAATTCCGGTCTTTTAGCCTGATTTTTTTTTTTTTGGTGAAATTGAACTGAGTGATTCATAAAACGTTTTCACGAGGAGTTGAAATTACCATACAATAATCACTGTTACTTTCGTTTAACGGAGCTCTCGGTTTAAAAAAAAGAAGACCTCCAGAGGTAGAAGAACCCCGTGTACGAAAACAAACGGAAACTCACGATCTTTCATGACTTTCGATTTCACGTTCCCTAAAATTGACGAAGAAGTAGGCGGAAAGTGTGGTCGATATGCTAAACAGAAACTACCACAAGTCTTATCGGAAATTGATCACCGCCTTTTCCCAAACACTTTAAGTTACCGAGATTTTTCCATTTGCGGTATCGAAACAATGTTCTGAACAATAAGGAAAACATTTGATGACGTAATAAAAAATTTAATTTCACACTTGTTGCTGCCGAAACCAGTTTTAATTGCTCAAAAATGCAAATTTCCATCAAGGACGTTACAGTTTATAAGGTCACGAATATTTCCTAGGTACGGACCTTTCACTTTCTGAAGATGCTTCTCAAAAAATGCCCTTCACACTTCCAAACCGGGATCGCCTGGCGAAAAGGGAAAACCGGCAATTAACTCCAAAAACGAATGCCTCCTTAAAATTGAAATCTCTTAACAGGTGAAATTCATCTCTTTTTTTAATTAACTGGATTAATAAAAAAAGGTAATTTTAAAACGGAAATTGAGGGAAAAATTTTTTTTTCTCTCAAAAACCAAGGGCATTACAATAACTTCTCTTTGAGAAAAAATTAATCAAAAGAATCTCTTGCATTTTTGCAAGACCCAACTTAGAATAGGTGTACAAAATGAAACTCAGCCCCAGGGTAAATTTGAATTTTGTAGATTTTAGCCGAATTTCATTTACACCTAGTAGTTATTTTTTCAAAATTTTGAACATTTTAGGCGTTAAAGTCCATCAAAAGTTGACCTTCTCCGTGTAAGAAGGTTATTGAAGTATAACCATTAAGAAGGTTAATTTTTAAAGGCTTGTAAATCGTAAACCGTTACAGATAATGAAAAATGCACTAAATAAAATCATTGGAAATTAATTCTTTAATTTTTATTCTATTCATTTTTTCTCTAGGACGCACTGTTTTCAAGATAAATTTATTTAAAAAAATTATTTTCCGAAAATGGTGCATCCTAGAAAAAAATAATTAAGTACAATTTATAGAGAATTAAATTTCCAATTTTTATTTAGGTGTACGAAATCAACAGGGTAAATTTAAATTTTGTAGATTTTAGCCGAGTTTCATTTTGTACCCTAATAATTTTATTATTTGAACGAATATTTTTTAAATAATTCTAAAAACAGGTTTATGCGAAATTAAATTTACGATCGCCCCCCTTTTTTTTGTAACCGGTATGACATTTTACAAGATGGTACAAGATTCCAAAAATAGGCTGGGTTCTTTTCAACTAAAGGTCTTTATTTCAAGTTAATTATTTAAAGTTTTAAGTTCAATTTTTTTCATTTTTGAATTTTTAAACCAGTTTCGATATCTGGGGCGAAAGTGAAAAAATTATGAAAAAAAAATTGTTGGATTTCGCGATTTTTGTTGGAAAAATAGAAGAAAAAAATGAAAAGGTTCCTTAGAAAAGTGCATGGATTTTTGACCCCGGTATTACATAAGCTATTCTTTAAGAAGTGTGTAGACGCCAGAAAAAGAAGAAAAAAAATGAGGTGTACATTTCATAACTACATAGTATTTATTTTATCGATCCGGTTTTTTTTATAAATGTCTATATTTCCCAACCTAAATATTGGCGCCCAAAGTAAAACTAAAAACTAAAATATTTCTACATATTTAATTTATTGGTATAAAAAATTACATTACAATAAATTTTTTGTAAACAAAATTTTGTTTCTTCTTTTACCCATATATCTTTTAAAGGATCAATAGACCGACCACTAAAATTTTAAAATGAAAATTTGAATCAAATTTATAGTCTGTATGTAATAATTTTTTTTTTTTTTTTTTTGAGAAATTGCAAGACTTGAAAGCAGTATTTAAAAAAATTAAAATTTAAAAATAAAAGGTAATATTTAAATTTAAAAATTAAATAAATATAATTTTTGTGATCCATATAATTTGAAAATTGGGCTAAATTCAAATCAAATATATTTGAGTGGTAAAAAAAATTTTAACTTACCATTGATTAGGAGAAGAGCGACGAATGCGAGTAAGCTGATCCCATAATCACTTAAAAAAGAGCTAGCACAACTGAGAAGTTGGTTGTTGCTCCTCACCACTAGACTGGCTTTCCTTTCTCTTGAGCTCCTTGGAAGTTCCCCTCTACGCTTGGACTTCGACTAAAAAAAAACCCGAAGTGGGGAAATTCTCCAACCCTGATCGTATTACGAGGGTGTTTAACAATTTTTTTCCTCTTTCTTCTCTTAACGATTTTTTTTCGACCTCGAAATATTTTTTAAAATAGTAGTGATTGGATACTATGATTGCCAAGGACGAAGATTTTCGTGCTACTGTACAATTTTTTTTTCTTTTAAATTGCATATTTTTTGGCTCACTTAAACGTATCTTAGTATTAGGTGTACAAAATGAAACTCAGCCACAGGGTTTTGAATTTTGTAGATTTTAGCCGAGTTTCATTTTGTACACCTAGTAGTTCATTTTTTCAAAATTTTGAACATTTTAGGCGTTAAAGTCCATCAAAAGTTGACCTTCTCCGTGTAAGAAGGTTATTGAAGTATAACCATTAAGAAGGTTAATTTTTAAAGGCTTGTAAATCGTAAACCGTTACAGATTGAAAAAATGCACTAAATAAAATCTGTTGGAAATTTAATTCTCTTTATTTTTATTCTATTCATTTTTTCTCTAGGACGCACTGTTTTCAAGATAAATTTATTTAAAAAAATTATTTTCCGAAAATGGTGCATCCTAGAAAAAAATAATTAAGTACAAATTTATAGAGAATTAAATTTCCTACAATTTTTTTTATTAGGTGTACAAAATGAAACTCAGCCAAGGGTAAATTTGAATTTTGTGATTTTAGCCGAGTTTCATTTTGTACACCTAATATTTCTTAAAACGTGTCTAATTTATATAAATACGGTTCTGTGGTTTCATCGGTCCATTGGTTTTACAACTTTGTTAAGTGCAAAAAATATTTGGCGATGCCCCCCTCCCCCGGTGCTCTTAAATCAGGTTTGTATTTGGCGAAAATTTTTATTAGTATAAATGAAGTCAAAATTATTTAAACGGTTCCCACATTGAAGGAGATTAAAAAATAGTCTTGCGAAACGGACCTGTCAAATTAAACAATTTAAGGCGAAAAAAAAAAAAAAGATTCCCGTGACACGAAACCTGGCTCACGTACAGTATTCAAAATAATACACAAACGTCGGATCACGTGAAATTCGGGAAAAAGAAAGATTTGACGGCCCTTCACATTTCATAACTTCTACAAAGATTTCATTAGTTTTTTAAAGTACTAGTCTGGATCTGGCCCGACGGGAACTTCAAGAGAAGGAACAATATAGGAGGGGGAAGTATTAAGGAGGGACAGTACAGCGGAGGGAAGTACAACGGAGGGGGACGTACAACGGAGGGGGAAGTATAAGGTATGGGTAGTATATCGGAGGGGAAGTATAAGGGAGGGGACGTATTTTAGAAAATGATAAAATCAAAAAAAAATTTTGGGCAATTTCCAAAAAAATAAATCATTAAGTTAGTCAAAACAGAATATTTTTAGCTAATATCATGTGAGAATGGAAAACTGGATTTTCCTCTTTGATTTTGACTGGAACCCCACTTTTGAACCCCATTTTTAAATGAAAAAAATCTCATTTTTTCATTTCAAAATTTTCCGAGAAGTATTTTAACTGAACTATTTTTGAAGAATTCTTTCCAGATTCCGTCGCGACCGTAGCGCTCTGACGTATTAACCCACAGCAAATGAACAAAACTGTTCTGACGAAGAGCTTATGACGTCATTAGAGTGCTATCCTTTTCTCAGCCAGGTCCGTTTCAGCGTTTTATCAGTCTCTATTTTTCGGCTCCTACATTTTTAGTGATTCATATTTGATGTTTTTGTAAATACTACTCCGTCACGGTTTTTAAAATTTTCATTAACATTCCCTGTTTCAAAAATTTGAATTACATAATGATAAATCACCTAAATGAAAAATTAATGACCTCCTTAGGTGTAAAAATTGACTCGTAAATCATTATAAAACCGATATGTCAACATCTCGTACTTTATAAAAAAAAGGAGACCACTTAAGCCCATTGTCAAACGACCGGTTGACATTATAAATGGAAGACCTATTTCTCAATAAAACACCAACGCCATGGGGTTACAGAAAGAAAACTCGAAACGATTTCACACATATAGAGAGAGAGAGAGAGAGATAAAAAAAAACCTTGCAGTATTTCAGACCGGAACGAAATTACAAAAACGGTCTAAAATATAGAGACGTTGATCAAATAAGATGGGTTGCCTTGAGCTTAAGAAAGTTACCTTTGCTCAATTTTTAAGCACCGAAATATAATAGAAAAATATTTCATAGCGTGCAATAACTAGGTGAAGGTTAAATCTTGGTCAGTGCATTATTTTCATCCTCAGTGCATGATTTAAAGATCAAGACTAAAAAAAAATTATTCTCAACCTTCTAGAATCTAAAAAAGGTTAAACATCTTCCAAAGGAAGTAAAACGAATAATGATTTTGACATTAGGGTATTAACGAGCCACATTTAACGATTTGACCGGTTTTCGAAAGGAGTCTTCCAGAGCGCGTACAGATGAGTGTGGGGGAACAATCCCTACCCGTTTCTTTGTGGGGAGAATATTAGGTGTACAAAATGAAACTCGGCTAAAATCTACAAAATTCAAATTTACCCTGTGGCTGAGTTTCATTTTGTACACCTAATAAATAAAAATTGTAGGAAATTTAATTCTCTATAAATTTGTACTTAATTATTTTTTAGGATGCACCATTTTCGGAAATAATTTTTTTAAATAAATTTATCTTGAAAACAGTGCGTCCTAGAGAAAAAATGAATAGAATAAAAATTAAAGAGAATTAATTTCCAACAGATTTTATTTAGTGCATTTTTCAATGTAACGGTTTACGATTTACAAGCCTTTAAAAATTAACCTTCTTAATGGATAAACTTCAATAACCTTCTTACACGGAGAAGGTCAACTTTTGATGGACTTTAACGCCTAAAATGTTTAAAATTTTGAAAAAAATGACTACTAGGTGTACAAAAAACTCGGCTAAAATCTAAAAATTCAAATTTACCCTGTGGCTGAGTTTCATTTTGTAAACTAATAATACTTACAGCAGTGAAACGAGTACTTTTTTTTTAATCATTAATGGCAGAATTCTGTCGAAAAAGTGAAAAAGGACATATGTATTCGGATTTTTCTTGCTGGCCGAAAAGGTCAAACTGTTTCATGTCACAAATCGTGAAGAAGTCTTGCACATTTGTGTTTCCATCTTCTTTTTTTTTTTTAAACAAATCACCCCTTTATTATACAACCGTTTATAAACAACAAATTAACCCCTGACCTGATCTTTTACCTATAAAAAAAAGTCGCACGAATCACATCAAAATGTTACTATGTGAATATTATTTGCGTCTTTTTATCATTTTAAATGGATATAAAAACTAATGTTATATAATTAAAGCACCTTTACTTTTGATAATATCGATAATAGGTACTTATGAATCAAAGTCTCTCAATAAGTCAGCCAACATGAAATTGCAGGTTTGTGTATTAATGAAATCATTACAAAACAAGTGCAACACTTTCACGTCTCATTTTTTTTAAAACTTGGAATTGTCCTTCCTGAGAATTTTCCTTTATCTCGCTTTAACTGATTTTATAGTGTCTGTATTTGGATAACGGCCTTTAAAAGGTGTTAAATGAATTTTGCTCATGGGAAAAGACGTTATGACCTAATTGTGGATTGTTTTAACTTTCCACCAGTCGGCGTTTTATGAGAATAAACGAGATTTTCTCTGTTTTTTTTTTTTTTTTTTTTTTAAAGGTAAGTCTGTGTTTTTGCTTCAAGTTTGATATTCCAAAAAAAAATTATTTTGATACCCTTGATAGGCAGTTTTGGAATGCGATCTTCGTGTGTCTGTGAGTGGTACCTGCCGTAGGTATTCTTTCTTGAAATTTGAGTTTTCATTACTTGTATATCATATATTTGAAATAATTATTGCATCACTCAGATATTACAATTTAATTGTTATAAATTTTTTTTAGGCATTTCGTCCTTGGTCCAGTATGTTAATCTCATTTCTAGGGAATCCGAAGGTCCCCTTTACTTCCTGAAAGTGGCGACATAATCGACATGGCGAAAAAGAAAATTCCACTTCACGCCCTGTTTATTTGCCCGGGATGTTCTCCGACGGATTTTTTATATTAAAAATAAATTATTGAGTGCATCGAGGTTGAACCTCTTGGGTAAAAGAAAAACAAAAGTCGAATTCAAAACGAATTTGGCGATCCTTTGGCGTGAGTAATTGGCATAATTAATATTAGGTGTACAAAATGAAAACTCAGCCACAGGGTAAATTGAATTTTGTAGATTTTAGCCGAGTTTCATTTGTACACCTAATAAATTTAAGTACCTGGAGCCTAAACTCGATATAACGAAGTTGATATTTGAAAATAAGTGTTTACTGTTTATGAGGTTTTATCGTTACCTTAACATATTTAAAATTTCAAATCGTACATCGTTTATTAATAGTAAAATGAAGGACGGCCGGAATTGTGTAACCACGCCTTCCGACATTTAAAATACGTTATTTTCCATCTTAAAATTCTTCCGCTATCTCACGCGTTCTCGCCGATTCAAAAAGGTCCCTCATATTTCTCGGTAAGCAGTGAATTTGCCCTTTTAAAAAGACAATGAACCCTTCATAAAACGTCTAGAAATGGACGAAGGGAATATGAACAAAGTACAGTAATTAGTATCCATTCATGGGAAAAAAAAAAAGATCTTAAATCAATCCCGGGAGTTTTGAACGGATTTCACTCCTACGTCCAGCATAAAAAAAAAGGTCAGCGAACTTGACTTTTTTTGTCTTTTTTGTAAAACGCCCACAATTAGCTTGAGCCCTATTCTGGGAGCTAGACATTTAAAAATACGTTATTTTTTTCCATCTTAAAATTCTTCCGCTATCTCACGTTCTCGCCGATTCAGAAAAAGGTCCCTCATATTTCTCGGTAAAGCAGTGAATTTATGCCCTTTTTAAAAAGACAATGAACCCTTCATAAAACGTCTAGAAATGGACGAAGGGAATATGAACAAAGTACAGTAATTAGTATCCATTCATGGAAAAAAAAAAAGATCTTAAATCAATCCCGGGAGTTTTGAACGGGATTTCACTCCTACGTCCAGCATAAAAAAAAAGGTCAGCGAACTTGACTTTTTTGTCTTTTTTGTAAAACGCCCACAATTAGCTTGAGCCCTATTCTGGGAGCTACCAAATTTGGTACAATGGCGAAGGCCTTTCAACATGAATACGTTTGTTTCCATTAAGTTGCGATCGACGTAAAGCCGAGTGAACGTTACCCTAATGGTACTAAGTGCGCCTTATTTGTCATATCTTGCCTCATTTCGATCGACTTGTTTTAAATCATTATTAGGGGGGGGGGGGGGAGAGCAAATAATGGACAATAATTGACCTCAACAAGGTTGGCGCTTAATGTTACAAAAATTTTAAAAAAGTTTTCTCTTTTTTTTAAAGAAAATTTTCACGGAGATAAAGATCTTTATTAAACTGAAATTCCCTTTCTTTGGCTACGTGGTTCATGGATCTCTTCCTAAAAGACTATCGACGGTGAAAACCCCGTGAAATTTCTCGAATGTAAAGTGATGAAAAACGAATTAAATGCTATTACGTTTAAAGGGGGAAAAAGTTTCGTAATCCAAGTTGATAGCCTTTATTCTTAAATTTAAGTCGCTATAAAACAACAGGTTGATAAAAAAAATAGTCCGTCGGACAAAATATAATTTTAAAATAGATTTCCATCGAGATTCCAGGGATAAAATTAGACCATCGGTTGGGTCCTTTTGGAGTTCCTGGATAATAACTATGTTCCAACCGCAGTTTGAAACTGGTTTGAAACTCCTGGAGCGTCTAACGGTTGGAACAAAGCTAATAGTAATAACAAAGGAAGCTGCCTCATTCAGATAGACTGAATTCCTCGATAATTTTTCCAGTTTTCCCCCGAACAAATCCTTTTATCTATATTTCCTTATTTTTAATCTTCTACTTTCTGGAATTTTTTTTTTCAAATTTACAATCGATAGAAAGTCAAAGAAATCTTGGCAAGAAATGGAAAAATTGTTTATGAATCACATTTTAGGGATTTCCATTTAATTTGTTTAAAAAATACAATTGATTTATTATTAGCTTATTACGCTTAATGTTTAAGTTACGAGTTTTAATGGGGTTTTTTGTTTTAAAAAAGTAACAAATGAAAAATTTAAAAATTTCAATTTTTATAGATGAAAAAACTCACAACCTGTAACAATTGTATTTTATATATTTTTATTTGTGACAACTACTAAATTCCGAGGAAATCCAGACTCCTTTCTATTTATGAAGGTTAGACCTTTTCCTTTATGGCTGGCATGACATTGAAATAAGATGAAGTTTTGAATAATCCACGGTCCATAAACCCAGTGATATTTTTAACATTTAGGGTTGAATCCGTCTATAATTTTTTTTCGTCTTTACCACTGGGAACTCCGGTATAATGGATACGAAGCTGTCCTCGCTAGCCTTGAGTTTAGGCTTGAGGGGGGAAAAAAGTGCTAAATATTGAGAAGTGAACGGTATTAGCAAGTGTTTTTTGTTTGGGTGGTCCCTACTATTGTATAGATAACAATGAAATGTCTCGATGTCAATCTGGACATCTATATTTTGATCTTTCGGAAGGTCAAAAGAGGAATGGCCACCAACATTGTTTAAAAAAAGTGTCGATTGCGCAATATAAGCCCTTTTCCGGATGCAATTCAAAGGCGTTTAGGCACTAAAGCCTCTTTTTTAAACTCTACAAACACAAAAAAAGGCGGAAAACTTTAGATAAACTTGACCGGTTCCTTATCGTATAATGACAGCCTGAAAGCATCAATTTCGCCAATAGGCGCCTAAGGCGCGACAGAATCTTTTATAAACAATTTTTTGTCGTTTTAACAACCTCAATATTTTGTTAAATATTGATTGCTTTTGACTTTGACCAAATTTCACAAGAAGCTATTAATAGTTATGAAGGATCGTGAAATAAGAGCATATTGTTATCTTGGTGGTGAAGGACGAAAGACTATCCACCCACAATAACTTTTAAGTCCTTGGTTATCGACAATAGAACGGCAGCCTTGTCCGCGAGGGAGATAAACACTAGAAAGTCTCGCTGCATCCTCTGACACCTCCTTGTTTTCATTCATTTCGTTCAGCTCCAAGTGGGGTGTAGACTGATGATGCTCAGAAACTGGGCGACGATGTACCTGAAGACCGAAGGAGCGCTGCCGTCTGATGGCTGATGGTTTCTTGAGACCTTCGCGTACTTATTTAGCGCCAGCAGGATTGCGTCGGGGAGGAGGGCATCGCCAAATATTTTTTGCACCTAAAAAGTTGTAAAACCAATGGACCAATGAAACCACAGAACCGTATTTATATAAATTAGACAACACGTTTAAGAAATATAGGTGTACAAAATGAAACTCGGCTAATTACAAAATTCAAATTTACCCGGTGGCTGAGTTTCATTTTGTACCCTAATAATAAAATTGTAGAAATTTAATTCTCTATAAATTTGTACTTAATTATTTTTTTCTAGGATGCACCATTTTCGGAAAATAAATTTAAAAAAAATAAATTTATCTTGAACAGTGCGTCCTAGAAAAATGAATAAAAATTAAGAGAATTGAATTTCCAACTGATTTTAGTTAGTGCATTTTTTCAATATCTGTAACGGTTTACGATTTACAAGCCTTTAAAATTAACCTTCTTAATGGTTATACTTCAATACCTTCTACACGGAGAAGGTCAACTTTAATGGACTTTAACGCCAAAAATGTTCAAAATTTTGAAAAAATGAACTACTAGGTGTACAAAATGAAACTCGGCTAAAATCGACAAAATTCAAATTTACCCTGTGGCTGAGTTTCATTTTGTACACCTAATAAGCGCTCAAAGCGAAAGACTCAGGAGCACTGGAACTCGAAAAAATGACAATAATTAATATATTCAGGATTAATCAGTGTTGTAGACCTAACTCGCACAGCTCTTTAGCAGGTAAGTACCTCGTGATATTGATGAGGTTAAATAAATCATGTTTCTTAACAGCGTAATATTCATTATCTTTGTAATGCCCGAAGCAATCGAGGAAAAGTCTTTTTAGAAAGTGATGATCGCCTGACAAAATATAAAACCGTTTGAGTTATAAAAAAATTGCTATTTTTAAACTATGGTGTATAATCAGCCCATTTGAAATAAGAGTAAAAAGATTCACCCACGCGCCCTTGGGCTATAATTTTTCCCCCCCGCAAAAAAGAGGATCGGATTGCATCTGAGGGATTTGCATTGACCAAGAAGGTAAGTTTCGTGATAATTTACGTTGATTTCCACCCACTGTCCGGTAAAAACGAAGAAAAGCGGCTATCATGTACAAATGTTAGGTTCCCTCCAACGCGTTTATTCATCTGGACGTTGCCCTCGTCTCCTTAAGGTATTCCTCTTGTTTTCAAGATTCTCTTTCTTTCGCCCACGATATCTACAGACAATTAATCCTCTCAAACGTGTTTTTTTCAATTTTTTATTTCAGTAACAAATAGGAGTAAAAGCGCCGAGAAATCGCCCTTTTTTTATAAATAAATAGTGTTGATCGGACGTGGGGTCAACTTTCGAATGAGCAAGGTTAAGGTCTCAAATTTGATTTGTGAGGTCACCTTTCACGAGCTTCTGAGATGACCGTATAATTTTTACTGAGATCCTTTCGCCTTCTCTTAAAAAAGGTAACGGATTTGCATTCTTTTTCCTTTGGCGTTCGGTGATGTTAAAACCTTTTATCGTGATTTCCATATGCGAATTTAAAAGACCAAAGTTTTTAAATATTAGGTGAACAAAATGAAACTCAGCCACAGGGTAAATTTGAATTTTGTAGATTTAGCCGAGTTTCATTTTGTACACTAGTAGTTCATTTTTCAAATTTTAAACATTTTAGGCGTTAATGTCCATCAAAAGTTGACCTTCTCCGTGTAAGAAGGTTATTGAAGTATAACCATTAAGAAAGTAATTTTTAAAGGCTTGTAAATCGTAAACCGTTACAGATATGAAAAAATTCACTAAATAAAATCAGTTGGAAATTTAATTCTCTTTAATTTTTATTTATTCATTTTTTCTCTAGGACGCACTGTTTTCAAGATAAATTTATTTAAAAAAAAATTATTTCCGAAAATGGTGCATCCTAGAAAAAAATAATTAAGTACAAATTTATAGAGAATTAAATTTCCTACAATTTTATTTATTAGGTGTACAAAATGAAACTCAGCCACAGGGTAAATTTGAATTTTGAAGATTTTAGCCGAGTTTCATTTTGTTCACCTAATAAAATTATTAAGCTACTATTGAAATTGAAAAGTAAATTACTACGCTTCTTGCGACCATCGACTTACGCAGTTTACCCACATAATGAGAAGACTAAAGAGCTTCATATTGTTTTGACAGATTAGATGTCATCATATCATCATGTAACAAATTAACCTTGTAAACTTGTAAATTAACCTTGTAAACTTGCAAATTAACCTTGTAAACCTAACTTTTTTATTAACTTGTAAACTTGTAAAACTTGTAAACTTGTAAATTAACCTTGTAAACTAAATACCTTGTAAACTTGTAAATTAACCTTGAAAACTTGTAAATTAACCTTGTAAACTTGTAATTAACCTTGTAAACTTGTAAATTAACCTTGTAAACTTGTAAATTAACCTTGTAAACTTGTAAATTAACCTTGTAAACTTGTAATTAACCTTGTAAACTTGTAAACTAACCTTGTAAACTTGTAAATTAACCTTTTTCTTTTTTAAGTCTGAGTACAGAAAGAAAAGTATCAACTAATTCTTCCTTCTTACCCCGTAAATCGCACTTCACTTTCAATGCCTTTAAAGTATTTCTCAGGTCCTTTACAGACATTTGTTTAATTTGGAGGTTCTAACATATTTTAAATTTTTTTTTTTCCGACTGCGCCAAAATGTAAGATGTCAGTTTAAATATTTTAATAAGAATGAATTCAAACATATGGACATATGGGTTCATTACATAAATTAACCTTAAATCTTGTAAATCTAACTTGCTGTAAAGAGCTTTATGCTCATGGCAATTGGCAAATTAAATATTATTTTATTATTATTATTATCATGGGAAGAGACTGAAAAGCAGTTGTTACGCATTTGTTTATTTACGATATTGGATGTCCGATCTTTCCGATGATTACTAGCTTGCTAGAACCTGTTGTACACGTAATAATGTGGACTCATAGTTCTAGTTTGCAATTATGATAAAAGGAGGTTATCGTTTGTTTTTCTCATGGAGCAAAAGGTCTAGAGCAGAATGAGGATCGAAATATGATTTTCCCAGAAGATCTCTTATACAACAAGGGGAACGTAACTGATTAGGCACGTTCGCGCTCTACCCCAGAGCCTCAAACCCGATCTCACGTTCACAATAGTTAATGAATATCAAGTGGTCACAAGCAAGAGGAGCGAAGATGTTCTGCATCATTTCTCAAGTCACCGTGAGAGCGAATTCCGCAATCTTTTTTCTAAATGTTAATTTCTTAAAATCACGTATTCTTTAAGACTTCAGGTATCACAAAACGACTTTTTAAACGCCACCTTTTGAACCCAAGTCCATAAATCCTTCATTATCACAAAATTGCGCCCGCTAATTTCTTCCCATAATATATTTTAACCTATTCAAAATGTGTGCGGAATAATGAGTTCTCCAACTCGGAAATTATAACAAGATTGCTTTTTTTAAAATTTATAATTTGAATAGATTTTGTAACCTTTTTATAACCTTGAACTTCAGTTCAAGGCGTGGCAAGAATCCATTTACATGGAAAAATAGAGAAGTAGCTCCGAACACAATATGCCAAAATACGTAAATAACAAAGCGTTGGCGATTAAAGGGCGTGGGATGGGGTCAAATCGTCTGTTTTTTTTCCTCCCTTTAAAATATGGCTTTTTTATTAAAATTCGTGGAGTAACTTTCGGATTAAATAATGGTTTTTCATTGCTACTATTGGGAATTTTCTTGGGTGGGGTTCACATGGGCAATTAGCGACGGTCTGACCCGGTTCTCAGTGCCAAGATTGGCGGTTACACTGAACGTTATGCGATCTCGAAATTTTTTATGTCCGATTCGAATCTGCAGTTTTTTCTGCACTGCTTTCACGATTTCACTGAAATGAAAATTTTTTTTGCTATTCTGGTTCATCCTTAAACGTCAAGGACCTTCGTTCTAAGAAAGATCAATTCCGAACGTGATCTGTGGACAATCGTAAATAACAAAAGGCGTCAAAAAAAGGAAGAAGGGTTGCAAATAACTTAAAGATAATTTCATTTCACACTCGCAATACGTGATAAGGATTCCTCGTTTTGCCATCCACAATGGGCGTTCCGCTGAGAAGAATATGAAAAAATTAATTGATTTTCTTTTCATTCGTCACTTTGAAAAAAAAAACCCAAAGGTTAAACGTGAACTTAAAATGAAGAAAAGTGGGGCCGATAACGACCTCTCAAACTCGACGAATTTCACAACTCACTTCACTCTATTGCGTCTGTCAAGTGGTCAGGTATAAAAAAAAAAGACCAATTTCTCGACCTTGATTACAAAACATCTAGATAGAATGTTGGATTTGTGACTATTTTTTGTCACCTTCGAATTGACATGAGCATTGCACGGTTTCCTTAAACGGTAGCCTCAAGGCACAAAATTTCGGCTTTTTTTTTTATTTGCAAAGAAAGCTACGTTGAGAAATCCGCCCTTCAGATAGCCATAAAAGCCGAGATAGTTCGATTTTAAATAGAGGTAGGGATGCATTGTTTGCCGATGAAATAGCCTCCTAAGGCTATTCTTATGTTTTATAAGTTCGCAGATAAACTCGTTGATAAAACGAAAGAAAGGGCAAAGTTAAAAAAATAACTTCAGCTGTAAAAAGTTCACCGTCTTGCTTATCTAAAATTCCATATCAGGCCAAATGGTAACAGTATGATCAAATAGACCATCTTGGATGATTGGATCAGACAAGAGGTTCTGGTACTTTGCTTAGGGCTTAAGCTGCCATCAACGCCTATCTTTCTCGATCTAACTTGATATTGCTAATGTGCGATAAGAATCCTCTCCCCCTCCTCCTCCTAAAAACCGTAGACAATAGGCAGCAGAGCACAAAAATATTAGGTGTACAAAATGAAACTCAGCACAGGGTAAATTTTTGTAGATTTTAGCCGAGTTTCATTTTGTAGTTCATTTTTTCAAAATTTTAAACATTTAGGCGTTAAAGTCCATCAAAAGTTGACCTTCTCCGTGTAAGAAGGTTATTGAAGTATAACCATTAAGAAGGTTAATTTTAAAGGCTTGTAAATCGTAAACCGTTACAGATATTGAAAAAATGCACTAAATAAAATCGTTGGAAATTCAATTCTCTTTAATTTTTATTCTATTCATTTTTTCTCTAGGACGCACTGTTTTCAAGATAAAATTTAAAAAAAATTATTTTTCGAAAATGGATCCTAGAAAAAAAAAAATTAAGTACAAATTTATAAAAAATTAAATTTCCTACAATTTTTATTTATTAGGTGTACAAAATGAAACTCAGCCACAGGGTAAATTTGAATTTTGTAGATTTTAGCCGAGTTTCATTTTGTACACGTAATAATAACTAAAAACCAATAACTCTTTATCTCTTTCCCAGGGTAAGCAAAAACATGAAAATATCCAATTAAAATTTCCATATAGGTACAACATTAACAGCATAGTAGAGCTTGTTAAAAAATGTGTTCATAAGCCCCTTGCGGTAATCCATTACAAAAGGATGGAATTCCAATAAACGCTATATCTGGTGATTCGGCAATGACATTTGTCCTGGGCGTGCCTTTCACGGTGTCGCAATAACTCTTTTGCTCAACGGCACGCTCTGATTCAGTTGTCTGGCTTCTAGGTCCAAATTGTTTTATTTTATTTCTTCCCTAATTAACTATTACGTTTTTTTTTTCTCTCTCTTCAAAAAAGAAGACCTCTTCGGATTGGATAATGTTTACAATTAAGAGCTCCTTGTGTTTTTTAATTAATTTTTTAAAAGAAGACAATGAAAGAAAGCGAACTTGGTGGGGGTCCCTTTGAAGAAACTAGGCAAATCTGATAATCAGCTCCCATTATGATATAACTTTTTTATTTTTAAGAACAATTAAGCAAACAAGTAGCGAATCCTTGCGAAATTTTGAAAGTAACATAAAATGACCGGGGCCATAAAATACTTCATTTTATTTTTTTTTCTTTCTTTTCCTCTTTTTTTTTAAAGTTCAAGGAGCACGATATACATATTACGGTTTAATTGAGCCACGTTTTTTTCCATGAATACAAAATTGGCTTTTATTAGTTTTAAAGTTACATTTTCTACGTTTTATCTGTTTTAATCGAATTTTTGTAAAATCGAATTTTTATGCAACGTTTGATTATAAGATCATATCGAACATCCTAGTAGGTAATTTTGATAAGGAGGGAATTTTTTCCGGTTCTTTAAGTTGAGAAATGTAGTTACCACACCCCCGTTGAATCAAGGACCATAGAAAGTACGAGGATTGTTTTAAAACGACTGCCCACTCTTTGACTCCTTCATCCAGGTGCCGAGATCAAAAAGATTAACCTCCATGTCAATGACAGGCGATATTAAAATCGGAATTTTAGAAACAAGTACTGGTTTGAAGAGCTTCCAACGTAAACTTCCTTAAAGAGAAGTATCTATATAGGAGGGGGAAGTATAACGGAGGGGAAGTAAAACGTAGGGGGAAGTTATGGGAGGGGAAGTATAACGGAGTGGGAAGTATATGGGAGGGAAGTATAACGGAGGGGGAAGTATAAGTGAGGGGAAGTATATTGGAGGGGGAAGTTTAAGTGAGGGTAGTATAACAGAGGGTGAAGTATAACGGAGGGGGAAGTATAAGGGAACGAAAGTATAACGGAAGGGGATGTATAAGGAAGGAAAGTATAAAGGAGAATTTTCCAAGTTCTTTTTTTCGAAAATTTTCTAATTTTTTTTTCGAAAATTTTCTAATTTTTTTTCCGAAAAATTTTCCGGTTTTTTTTTCGAAAAATTTTTAAGTTTTTTTTCGAAAATTTTCCAAGTTCTTTTTTTCGAAAATTTTCTAATTTTTTTTTCGAAAATTTTCCGGTTTTGTTTTCGAAAAATTTTCAAGTTTTTTTTTCGAAAAATTTTTAAGTTTTTTTTTCGAAAAAAAAAACCTAATTTTGATTTTTAATTATGAAAAATTTTTAAGTTTTTTTTTCGAAAAATTTCCGGGTTTCCATTTTTTCCGAAAAATTTTCCGGGTTTTCCATTTTTTTTCCGAAAAATTTTCCGGGTTTTCCATTTTTTTTTTCGAAAAATTTTCTAAGTTTTTTTTTCGAAAAATTTCTAAGTTTTTTTTGTCAAAAATTTTTTTCCGACGTGGAGGGTTCACAATAACTTCTTTAAGGAAGTTAAAAAATTTAAGTTTTAATGTTTATTTAATTTTGATGTTGTTTTTCGCCAATAAATCAGAGCGTTTTCCGACTGTCCGATTATTAATGGAGCATAAACATTGTGTGCCCACACGGAGGGTCGTTACGTCACGTAATAAGAGCAGTGAAAGGTTTTCTGGATATTACATAAAAAGCAAATTACTTCTATATGTCGATCTTTTTTTCGTTAAAAAGTACGTTTTGTGGTCGACGGAAAAAAAGTAGAAACCGAATAAAAAATTAGAGGAAAATGTTTCAATTAGATTAAAGATGAAACGATGGTCTGTTGTGCGGGTTTAGCATACTTGATACGCCGTGTTGCCGAGAAATTTTTATCCATTCTTGCACATAAAACTTAAATGGAAGGCCTTAAAGTTGTTGTGATACCCTCGATAGATAAAGAGAGCTTGTCGGACAGCAAAACGGAGGTTTCAAGGAAGAAAATTCCAGGCAAATGGACTAAACTCCAGTAAAAAAGGGATTTTCGAACTTCGAGGGAAACTTAAGAAAAGCAAGCGAAATATTAGGTGTACAAAATGAAACTCGGCTAAAATCTACAAAATTCAAATTTACCTGTAGCTGAGTTTCATTTTTACACCTAATAAATAAAATTGTAGGAAATTTAATTTTCTATAAATTTGTACTTAATTATTTTTTTCTAGGATGCACCATTTTCGGAAATTAATTTTTTTTAAAATAAATTTATCTTGAAAACAGTACGCCTAGAGAAAAAATGAATAGAATAAAAATTAAAGAGAATTGAATTTCCAACAGATTTTATTTAGTGCATTTTTTCAATATCTGTAACGGTTTACGATTTACAAGCCTTTAAAAATTAACCTTCTTAATGGTTATACACACGGAGAAGGTCAACTTTTGATGGACTTTAACGCCTAAAATGTTCAAATTTTGAAAAAATGAACTACTAGGTGTACAAAATGAAACTCGGCTGAAATCTACAAAATTCAAATTTACCCTGTGACTGAGTTTCATTTTGTACCTAAAAAAAAAATGACACTCTTAGGTCAATTTTAACAGATTTTAGCGCGAAAAACGCCAGGCATTTTTAAAGTTGTCAAAAATGGTCATATTAATAGTCAAATCAACTTGAAAAAATAGAGGTTCTCGTTTCAATAACGAAGTTAGGTTCTGTTAGGGATACCCTGTATATCCAAACGCATTTTAAACTACACCGTCATATTCTTTTATTTAAAGGGGGGTTTACATTTAACTTTTTTTAAAACCACTTTTTAACGCTCTCTCAGACGTGCATAAACTTTTGAGTTAAAAACAAAATTGATTGATTCTGCAACTACTGCCCATTGCAACAAGTAGATAAGGCGAGGTATCCTGAAAATTCTCAGGCGTCTAATATTGGTCAACCCTCGTTTTGTTGATGAATGCACCGTTTAATGGATTAAAGAGTACTTTCTGAGTAGTCTATTGTTGCTGTCAGTGATGAGCGTAAAATTACGTTGAAAGTAATGTTCTTTTTTCGGATCGTGTTATGCATTTAAAAAAAGGATTATTCACAGGTCGGAAACGCAGTTGATACACTGACTTATATAAAAGGTGTCTCTATACAGACCTAATAACCGATAAAGGTCTTATTGTGTAACTCCTTTCACAAAACGGACTCGCGCCTGACAACCGACGTCTATATCGGTCAAAAAAACTTCCATTTACTACAAAGAAAACTGATGCTCTTCTAATGAGTTGCGCAATTTTTTTAAGAACCCCTTATAAGGAATGGAGTTCACATTGGACTTTAGGAATTTTTTTCAAGAAGAATGTCGTTCAATTTTGCCTGTCTTAAGTTACAAATTGACTCGATTATTTTATCAGCTCATTTATTTAAGATAAAATAGAAGTTCTTTTTTTATTACTTAAGAATTTTAAAAAATATACAGGGTGTCCGGAAACACATGGCAAGCGTCTGGGAGAGCGTTAAAAAGTGGTTTTACGAAAAAAAGTTAAAAGTAAACCCCCCTTAATTTAAATCAAAGAATTTGATGGTGTAGTTTAAAATCCGCCTGAATATACAGGGTGTCCCAGACACAACCTAACTTCGTTATTTCAAATGAGAACCCTATTTTTTATTTCAGATTCGTAATCTACGCAAAATTTCAAGTAGATTTGAGTACTCATATGACAATTTTGGACAACTTTTAAAAATGTCAAAATTTAGCGTTTTTTGCGCTAAAATCCGTTAAAATTGACCTAGGAGACTCGTTTTTTTTTAATTCCACTTATTTTTTCCCGAAGAATCCAACTGTCTCAAATTTGAGCATCTTCGCATTCTGCATCACGAGATTTCGTCGCTAATGGCCTTTTTTCAAGTTTAACTCCAAATTCCATACTTCAAAAATGGAAATTAGCGATTTGTTGACGGAATTTTAATTTTGATGCATAAACACAAAAGGCGCTGTAGCTCTTTCAAAATTTGTGGTCCGAAAGAAAAATTCCTTTCAACAAGTGCTAATTTTCATTTCTGAACTAAAAATTTGGGTTCTAACTTGAAAAAAGGCCATTAGCGACGAAATCTCGTGATGCAGAATGCGAAGATGCTCAAATTTGAGACAGTTGGATTCTTCGGGAAAAAATAAGTGGAATTAAAAAAAAAACGAGTCTCCTAGGTCAATTTTAACGGATTTTAGCGCAAAAAACGCTAAATTTTGACATTTTTTAAAAGTTGTCCAAAATTGTCATATGAGTACTCAATCTACTTGAAATTTTGCGTAGATTACGAATCTGAAAAAAATAGGGGTTCTCATTTGAAATAACGAAGTTAGGTTGTGTCTGGGACACCCTGTATCCAGGCGGATTTTAAACTACACCATCAAATTCTTTGATTTAAATTAAGGGGGGTTTACATTTAACTTTTTTTCATAAAACCACTTTTTAACGCTCTCCCAGACTCTTGCCATGTGTTTCCGGACACCCTGTAAAGAGTTAAGGAGGTGTAAACGCCCAAATTTGAAGATTGATTTTTGAGAAAGTCGAGACTGAATCTTGCTCATGGTTACGCCAAAAGCGGAAGTCGATCTATTATCAAGTTGAAAAATTATCATCGACGTGATACCATTTCGCGTCCTTGTCTCTTAGTGGAGGCGACGAAAAAGAGCGGAAACTTTTTTTTTTTAAAGTTCAAGGCTGGGCGCGGTTGTTAGGTTACGCGCGGGAGACGCACGCCTTGATTTCTCTACTCCCCCGGAGGCCGAATGCGGATCTTAATTTTTTTTAACGTCCTTTCGAGGACGAGGGTGGAAAAAACAACACGACTTCATTTTAATAACCCTACTTATCGACCTTCTACACTATTTTCAAAAAGGGCACCCTTGTCTAATTAATTTCCTACTAATGTGGCAACGCGGATTTTTGTTTTTTAATTAAAACGCGTTTCGGTCACGATTTTCAATTAAAACTAAAACAGATTTCGGAAAAAAAATGTAACTTTCACCCTCGTCACCCGGTGAATATTTCACGACTTAATTCCTTTTAACAAGGAAGTGACCACGGGTTCCGACTCGACCGCTCACGACACCCTTTTACCTCCCTAATCAAAGCCTAAAGCGTTTTTTTGAAGTCGAAGTACACTTATTTTATCTATAAAATGTTCAAGATCTCAAGAAAGACGGTATCTTTCAAAAATTTTATCGATACATGTGTGTACGACAGTGATGGGCATCATTATAGTTATGATTATGATTATAATCATGTGTTTATGAGTCTTAATTATGATTATAATTTTTAATCACAATCCTTAAATATATGATTATCATTATGATAACAGTCGTAATCATAATTAGATTCTAACTAGTACGTAGTTTGAATTTAGGCAAATCTCAAAGATGAACTTTTGAAAAAACGAGGGAACTAAAAGCACATGTTTGCTCGCGCATGAGCGTTGTTATGGTATCGTACATTCACATGTACCGTTTTATCAGTCTTTATATATATCAATAAAAGAATCTATTAGGTGTACAAAATGAAACTCAGCCACAGGGTAAATTTGAATTTTGTAGATTTTAGCCGAGTTTCATTTTGTACATCTAGTAGTTCATTTTTTCAAAATTTTGAACATTTTAGGCGTTAAAGTCCATCAAAAGTTGACCTTCTCCGTGTAAGAAGGTTATTGAAGTATAACCATTAAGAAGGTTAATTTTTAAAGGCTTGTAAATCGTAAACCGTTACAGATATTGAAAAAATGCACTAAATAAAATCAGTTGGAAATTTAATTCTCTATAACTTTTATTTTATTCATTTTTTCTCTAGGACGCACTGTTTTCAAGATAAATTTATTTTAAAAAAAATATTATTTTCCGAAAATGGTGCATCCTAGAGAAAAATAGTTAAGTACAAATTTATAGAAAATTAAATTTCCTACAACTTTTATTTATTAGGTGTACAAAATGAAACTCAGCCACAGGGTAAATTTGAATTTTGTAGATTTTAGCCGCGTTCATTTTGTACACCTAATATCTAAGGTTAATCACCTTGGTAAGCCCCATTTCAAAAAATCATCTTTCTGGGGAATCACAATAACTGCAATAGTGGCCAAATATTGTTTAAAGAAAATTTCCTGTGGCACTTTTTACTTTTTTAAAAATTCTCTTGGTTTTTTTTTTCTCTCACCTTGAATTTCCCGTTCTCTTCATAGGATTAAATATTTTAAAACCCCGGATTCCACACAATAACCATAAAAACATCAATTTTTAAGAAAGAATTTACAGACTAATAATTTTTTGACGCTCCGTTGATTTTATCTATGAAATCTTTTAAACAATGGTAAATTGAAGAAGGGGAAAAAACGGTTTTGGTTAAAACTTACGTTATTAAATCAACCGCAATGGGCTAATGTCAACAGTTGACGCCCTTGAAAAATAGGACCTTTTTTTTCTTCCTTTATGCGGTTGGTGTTCCTGGTTATTTTATAACTAATAAAACACTTGTAAATACTTTTAAGTAATTGTCCTCCATTATAGTTTTATCATGTTTTCCAAGGTTAACTTTTGTTACAATTTTGAAAAGACGTTTATAAAAAGATTTCCGTGCCTTAAGCGGGCGTTATTTTTTTAAACATTTTTTTGATCATTTCGAAAAGATGATTTCAACCGAAGATGACTTTCGGAGTGAAATCCGTTTGTTTTCGCTAATCACGGTTTAACCGAGCGGATCTTTTTTATGATCTTCATTTTATTGTGCAACAGGTGTCGTTATGGGTTCGCCTTCATTACGATTCATGCGATTAATCAACTAGAAGCCCTAGGGTTCCTTAACAAGCCAGTCTATCATGATTGGCAAATAAGCGTAATAAATAGACAATACTTTTGAGCCTAAAGTTCAAGGATCTAATGTAATTCTGACCCGAAAAAAAAAGAAAAAAAGACTATAAATATTACCCTTCTAAATGTCGACTCATTATGTTGTTTCCTGATTTTTTAATTTTTATTTAAAGAGTCTAAAGAAATTTTTTTAAATTCAAAACAAAATAATTAGCATTTTTTTAACTTAAGGGGATATGAGGGTTTTAAGTTGGTTGCTTTGTACATATTTCGTTGTGAGCAACGGTTTTCGGTTTTTCCCTTCCATCTTGGAAACCGTCGCTCCAATCGAAAAAATGTCCTAAGTAAAAGTTGTAGCTACGGAAATTTACTACATAAAATATCTTATTGGTTTTTTCCGTCAGAGCAATATTTTAGGAGATATGAAGGTTTTAAGTTTTCAGACAGGCTCTGTAGGATTATTAGTTTTAACCTCATAACTCCTTAAATATTGCTATTACGCAAATAATGAATATAAAAATTTTTGTAGAAAATCTTTGTACCTACAACTTATACTTAGGACATTTTTTCGTTTTGAGCGACGGTTTCCGAGATAGAAGGGAAAAACCGAAAACCGTTGCTCACAACGAAAAATTTGCAAAGCAACTCACTTAAGAACCCTCATATCTCCTTAAGTATTGCTCTGACAAAAAAACCAATGAAGTCTTTTTTGTAGGGAATTTCCGTAGCTACGACTGTTACTTAGGACGTTTTTTCGTTATGAGCGACGGTTTCCGAGATAAAAGGGAAAAACCGAAAACCGTTGTTAACAACGAAAAATTTGCAAAGCAACCAACTTAAATACTTCCATATCTCCTAAAGTATTGCTCTGACGGAAAAAACTAATGAAATATTTTATGTAGTAAATTTCAGTACCTACAACTTTTACTAAGAACATTTTTTCGTTTTGAGCGACGGTTTCCGAGATAGAAGGGAAAAACCGAAAACCGTTGTTAACAACGAAAAATTCGCAAAGCAACTCACTTAAAAACCATCATACCTCCTTAAAAGCTTAAAAAACTTAAAAAGCTTTTAAGTTGCATTTGAAAATAAGCTAACCAAATCGTAGTAGACGAGAAATCCATGTAGTTTTTTTTTTTAGTTTCAAGATGAACAAACCTTGTACCACTTGTTTGTTCTAACCTTTAGAATATCCAAAATCTCAATGTCTCCGATATAAAAAAAATGTGAGAGGATTTTTTTTCTTTTTCTTTCTTTTCGGTAGGTTACACAAGCTTCTTGTGCTAAGAATTGGGACGGTGGAAAAAGTCAAGAAGCCTGGGGGGTTCGTGAATATGTTGGACATGGATTCTTCTTGCACTCATCCCAGGCGACTTTTCACGAATAGACGCTTCGGAAGTTTCGACATTGTTTTTTGTTTACTTCTATGGATGACGTCGTTCTATATTAAATCGACGCAATTTCGTTTGAAATTCGGTTATCAAAAGGTTAGGACGTGTCTTCCCAATGTCAGGTTCAACCTCTATTGTTCAATCTATTTTGTCTGCCTTCTAATTTATTGTTGAAAAGGTCTATTTTCCTTAAGGTCAAAAATACAAAAACAGCTAAATAATTTAGAAAAATCCATTTTTAGTCAGCAAAATTTTTAATCGACCTATTATCATTTTGAATTTTAGTGTGGGCTTAACGACTAAACTAATTTTCTACCTTCTTTTCTAATTACTGCTCGTTTAAAAGGGCATCCTACTCTTTATTTTTTTTCTTAATAAATAATGTAATAGATAAAATTGAAGAAAAATTTTAAAGAAAAATGAACCGTTTTGCGGGGGGGACGCCCTTCTCTCCAGTGGTATCTCGCAGATTTCTCCCTACTGTTGCTGAAAACTTTTTAAACTTTTAAATTTTAAAGGTAGTTGATGAAACAAGGATGTCCAGCTGAGTAAAATATGTCGCAGGCAGTAAGTCTCTTGAGAAATAAAAATACTAGTCTGGAGCTGGCCCCGACGGGAACTTCCTTAAAGAGAAGTAACAATATAGGAGGGGGAAGTATATGGGAGGGGAAGTATAACGGAGTGGGAAGTATGTGGGAGGGGAAGTATAACGGAGGGGGAAGTATAACGGAGTAGGAAGTATATGGGAGGGGAAGTATAATGAACGGGGAAGTATAACAAACGGGGAAGTACTAAGTTTTTTTGTAAAAAAAAAAATTTTTGTTTCGGAAAATTTTCCGGTTTTTTCTTTCTTTTTTTTTTTTTTTTTTTTTTTTTTTTTTTTTTTTTTTTTTTTTTTTTTTTTTTTTTTTTTGAAAAATTTTTAAGTTCTTTTTTCGAAAAATTTTCTAAGTGTCAAGGTAGAAATAATGGGCTCTTTGGCCTAGGGATGTGCCTCTCGTAAAGAGTAGAAGTACGAAATTTCTCGGTACTAAAAAAAAAAAATTTTTAACTTTTTTTTTCGAAAAATTTTCTAAGTTTTTTTTTTTCAAAAAATTTTCAAAGTTTTTTTCGAAAAATTTTCCGGGTTTTCCTTTTTTTTTTGTTCGAAAAATTTTTTAAGTTCTTTTTTTCGAAAAAGTTTGTAAGTGTCAAGGTAGAAATAATGGGCTCTTTGGCCTAGGGATGTGCCTCTCGTAAAGGGTAGAAGTACGAAATTTCTCCCTACTAATAAAAATAGTAATTAAAAAGTGGCAATTTTTTTGCACCAAAAATTCTTAAAAAATATAAGGAGTAATTGGTGAAAATTTGGTGAAAATCGGATTAACGGTTCGGCCGCAGCGAATTTTTTAAAATTTCAAACAGACATATCTCCGCCATTTTTTCGAAATTCAAAAATCCCCCTCGTTACATTCTTCTTCACCGGCTAAAGAAATTTTGGTGAAAATTTGGTGAAAATCGGATGAAAATTGTGGCCGTAAAGTGTTCCGGAAAAAAATGCTACGGACGGCCGGCACCACAGACAAAGTTGAGATCGGTAAAGATCAATATTCGATTTGACCCTCCGGGGTCTGGAAGACCCTTCCCCAAAACCCGACGTCGAGGGTATCGCAATAACTTCTTTAAGGAAGTTAAAAAGAAGAATAAAAAATCTACATAAATGTTGTGTACAAAATTCGTACATGGCTTCCAGAGAAAGGCTACTTTTGTTCTTGAAACATAAGATTTCGTAACTTCCAAAGGTTTTTTTATTTACTTTAATTGAATCTGGCATTTTGTACTTACCTTGAAAAAAAGGCGTGTGTTATCCAGATCTCCCGTAAAGTTCCGACGCAATCGGTGGGGGTTCTCCGGAACTCGAGCCAAATGCCTTTTGTTTTCGTTGTGAAATCGGATCTAGGCGAAACGTTAATAAAAAAAGCGATTTCGAGCTCTAAAGGTCTTAAAGGGTAGGGCGATTAATTCATTTTTTGATTATAAAGATCATGTTAAAAAATATTTCTATGTAACGCTAACTTTTGGCACACGACAATCAGCCCATCTGTCTTAAATCATGTTTGTTCAAAAAAACAGACTAGTCATTATTGATCAAGCTATCGAATTTCGAAGAAAAAAATTTTTGTTCAGCTTGTCAAGGGCGATACGTTCACGAGAGAACAAGTACAGGAAGTCCTTTCTCTCTCGGTCAGCATGGTGTCACAACCGGCTAACATGGTAGTCGAAAAACACAGGGAGAAAGGAATTTTATAAAATTTTAACCTTAAAAGTCCAAGTCCTTCACCTTTCTGGTCGCATCGCAAAGACAAGTTATCGCATTAGTCGACGTCGGACCGAAATCTATTTAGATTGTCAGCCATTATTTCCTTTCGAGAAAGAGAACAATGGTTACTGGAAAAATACACGTATTTGGAGTTGTCGATCTCCTATTCGTGTATTGCCAAACGAATGGATCACTCCACCTCAAATAAATCCAATGATTGTCGCTCGTAAAGAAAGTAGAGAATCGCCTTCTGGAACTTCAGCTTGCAAAATTTGACGTTTCAGAGCTGTCAGAGCCTGAAAAACGGGTTTACCTGGTCCCACGCATAATTTTCGAGCTCTCTTGATTTTTTATCTTTTATATTACCCTCGGGAGAAGGTCTTCCAGAACCTAAATTTTTACCAAAAGTGTAAAAAATCTTCTTTTCTCGTTATCTTGAAAATTTCTAGAGTTTTCAGCGGTTTTTTTGACCAAGAGACTCCATCGTTTTTACCAAATGTGTAAAAATCTTCTTTTCTCGTTATCTTGAAAAGGCTATAGCGGGATATGGGGGCAAAATGGCCCTTACTCCGATTTGGCCGAAAAAATTCTAAAAGATGCCTCTTTATGTGAATAAGAACTGATATAAATTTCAGATCAAAAACCGAACTGTTTTCGAGAAAAACGGGTTTAAACTTTTTTAGAAAAACCTCAATATCTCGAGAACTAATGTTCCCAGAGCCCAGTTTTTTTGTAAACTATTTAGTATCTAAAGACGCATCTATGAGAATTTATTGAAATTTTTCCAAAGCTTTTAAGTGTGAAAAATTAATTTTTATAGTTTTAAGGTGTCAAAAAAAGTGGTTCCCCCAGAGGGGGCGACACCAAATTAATACAGATTTTAGAGGGACCTAAAATATACCTCTCCTAATTTTTTCATATTTTTCGAGGTGGTACTTCAGTATTTTATAAATTTTTTTCTGAATTTTAAGGAGTTTTTCGCAATAAAAAATGGTTCCCTCAGAGGGGCGACGCCAAATCAATGCAGATTTTAGAGGGACCTAAAATGTACCTATCATAATTTTTTCAGATTTTTTGTGGTGGTACTTCAGTATTTTATAACGTTTTTTCCTAATTTTAAGGAGTTTTTCGCAATAAAAAGTGAGCGGTGAAGTTAAAAATTAATTTCACTTTAATAAAATTAAGAGAAACTTAAAAAAAAAAAAAAAAAAAAAAAAAAAAAAAAAAAAAATTAAAATTAAAATGGAAGGACGAATTTAAGAAGTCCGATATTCTGATGTCCTGAGATGAGATGTTTTAGACTACATCTGGAGACATCTAAGATAATTACTGGCAGATATAAGTCTCAAGTCGTTCAACCAGCGTCAATATTGACGAATTTATTCTATGCCAAAGAGTACAACATCGTAATAAATGAGGATAGCGATGAAGACTGAATTACGTGTATTAGTAAATTATTATTTTTTTTTTTTCGAAACATATAATTTTTTTTTAGCGCTTGACAGTAATTATCTTAGATGTCTCCGGATGTAGTCAGGACATCAGAATATCGGACTTCTCAAATTCGTCCATACATTTTTTTATTTTTTATTTATATGAAGTAAAATTAATTTTTAACTTCACCGCTCACTTTTTTATTGCGAAAACTCCTTAAAATTAGGAAAAAACGTTATAAAATACTGAAGTACCACCACAAAAAATCTGAAAAAATTATGATAGGTACATTTTAGGTCCCTCTAAAATCTGCATTGATTTGGCGTCGCCCCCTCTGAGGGAACCATTTTTTTATTGCGAAAAACTCCTTAAAATTCAGAAAAAAATTTATAAAATACTGAAGTACCACCTCGAAAAATATGAAAAAATTAGGAGAGGTACATTTTAGGTCCCTCTAAAATCTGTATTAATTTGGTGTCGCCCCCCTGGGGGAACCACTTTTTTTGACACCTTAAAGTTATAAAAATTAATTTTTCACACTTAAAAGCTTTGGAAAAATTTCAATAAATTCTCATAGATGGTCTTTAGATACTAAATAGTTTACAAAAAAACTGGGCTCTGTGGGATCATAGTTCTCGAGATATTGAGGTTTTTCTAAAAAAGTTTAAACCCGTTTTTCTCGAAAACGTTCGGTTTTTTGATCTGAAATTTATGTCAGTTCTATTCACATAAAGAGGCATCTTTTAGAATTTTTCGGCCAAATCGGAGTAAGGGCCATTTTGCCCCCCTTATCCCGCTATAGCCTTTCGAGAGTTTTTCAGCGGTTTTTTTTGACCAAGATACTCCATGGTACCAAACTTTCTTATGTTTTTTTTCGGTTTTTTAAGCAAAAACCCCTATTACAGATTTATTATTTATACGTATGAACAACAATTAACCGGCTTGAAGTGTGATGTAAAGAAATCATTACTCGCCTATTTTAAGTGCAGGACTTGATGTTAGATTATGCCGTTTTAATATTATGATTGATAATGTGGTAGAGGTAATTTTACTTAAATCACCTCTGAGATTAATAAATCATTATCTCGGGCACGAGATCGTTTAGTCAATTACAGCAATCGAGTTTTTTGTTTTAAATTCAGGCGGTTACACAATAGGGCACCGCCCTACTTCAACTTGAACTTCTTCAATTTGATTATTATCCTTAAAAATAACACACGTAAAGTCTGACCCCTAATGTGGGGCACAATATTAAGGCGCTCCCAGGTTGCATAAAAAACGCCACCCCATCGCCCTCGGCTTTTCAATACGTCAACCCCGATCTCCGTAAAAAAACAATTGAGGGATCGTTTTCTAATAAGATTTTGTGTTCCCCTTTCAAATCCTGTCGTTGTTCCGCGTTATGAAATCTCAAGCTCAGGCGAGAAGGGAATAATGGGAAATTATAAAATAGTCAAACTCCATTACCGAACATTTTTGTCATCTTAAGCAATCATTTTCGCATAGTGACACGTATAAACCGGTATTACTCTTTAAACAACCCGACATTACAAAATGTGAACTACTTATGGGAAGCCATTAAAGCGCTTAATATAAAAACTAAAACTTGTTTTCAAAACACATTATTTTCCAATGAGAATAAACCAAGTTGGGAAAAGATTTTTTTGAAGAAAAGTACCTAGAAAATTGATTTTTCAGCAACAGTAGGGAGAAATCTGGGAGATAACACTTAAGAGAAGGGCGTCTCCCCGGGAGTCTGCAACTGGGCCAATCCTTTCTACCTGATAAAAAATGTCGCCGATGGACGTATCTAACTGGGCCATTGTATCAAAATCATAAGTATCTAACTGGGCCAATGAACACTAAAATGATTGTATCTAACTGGGCCAATACTTGATTATCAACAAATGCTAGGAGAATTGGTCGTTTTTACTACTGCAACAAACTAACCATGTTTTTAGATGGTACTTTCCAGTTTGCGCCTTCGTACTTTAAACAGTTCCTCAAGACACCGATTTATCGGAATAATTACATTCCACTCGTTTTTGTTTAATTAACAGTAAGCGAGAAGAGGCTTATAAGTTAAAAAAAGGCAATTTTGGTCAAAAATGCCTTTAAAAAGTCAATTTTTGGTCAAAAATGCCTTTAAAAAGTCAATTTTTGGTCAAAAATGCCTTTAAAAAGTCAATTTTTGGTCAAAAATGCCATAAATCTGTTGTTTTTAAGACAAAATGTGAAAAATGCTTTTAATGAAATGCATTTTGGTCGAAAATGCCTTAAAAATGCAATTTTGGTCAAAAATGCCTTAAAAAAGGTAATTTGGTCAAAAATGCCTTAAAATAGGTAATTTTGGTCAAAAATGCCTTTAAAAAAGTCAATTTTTGGTCAAAAATGCCATAAATCTGTTGTTTTTCAGACAAAAACTGTGAAAAATGCTTTTAATGAAATGCAATTTTGGTCGAAATGCCTTAAAAATGCAATTTGGTAAAAAATGCCTTAAAAAAAGTCAATTTTTGGACAAAAATGCCATAAATCTGTTGTTTTTCAGACAAAAACTGTGAAAAATGCTTTTAATGAAAGGCAATTTTGGTCGAAAATGCCTTAAAAATGCAATTTTGGTCAAAAATGCCTAAAAAAAAGGCATGGCCGTGTGCCCGACAAGTGGGATGCAGGTTTCATTCATCTCAAGCTTGGTGGCGTTCAATTCAGAGGTTCGGGTTGACAGTCGAATATAAAAACGATACAACTGTAGGATCAATAAAATATGAAGTAAATTTTTAATTTTGATTTTTTTATTGTTATCCTACTACAAAATCGACGGTATTAATATTGGCCGACTTGGGCACCAGTTTTGGCCGAATTAGTAACTATGGCTTTCGAGTGGTTGGCCGAGTTGGGCACGATAGTTGTCAAGTCGTTGGCCCAGTTAGATATATTTTGGGTCGTTGATGAAAATATTTGGCCCGGTTGGTTACCAGCCGTCTCCCCGCTAAACGGTCCATTTTTCTTTAAAATTTTTTTCTAAGGAAGTTAATAGGGTCTGCATAAAATGGGAGGTTCTGGCTAATGGCAATGTAGGTAATACCCACAAATCTTTTTTTTCGGAAGAAGCGCTCAAAACCGCTTGATTTCCGTCATAAACTCAGTGGCTCGTCGTCCTCATTTCACCATTTCAAAAAGTCTAGAAACTACAGGGTGTCCGGAAACACATGGCAAGCGTCTGGGAGAGCGTTAAAAAGTGGTTTTACGAAAAAAAGTTAAATGTAAACCCCCTTAATTTAAATCAAAGAATTTGATGGTGTAGTTTAAAATCCGCCTGGATATACAGGTGTCCCAGACACAACCTAACTTCGTTATTTCAAATAAGAACCCCTATTTTTATTTCAGATTCGTAATCTACGCAAAATTTCAAGTAGATTAGAGTACTCATATGACAATTTTGGACACTTTTAAAAAATGTCAAAATTTAGCGTTTTTTTGCGCTAAAATCCGTTAAAATTGACCTAGGAGACTCGTTTTTTTTTTAATTCCACTTATTTTTTCCCGAAGAATCCAACTGTCTCAAATTTGAGCATCTTCGCATTCAGCATCACGAGATTTCGTCGCTAATGGCCTTTTTTCAAGTTTAACTCCAAATTCCATACTTCAAAAATGGAAATTAGCGATTTGTTGACGGAATTTTAATTTTGACGCATAAACACAAAAGACGCTGTAGCTCTTTCAAAATTTGTGGTCCGAAAGAAAAATTCCTTTCAACAAGTGCTAATTTTCATTTCTGAACTAAAAATTTGGGTTCTTACTTGAAAAAAGGCCATTAGCGACGAAATCTCGTGATGCAGAATGCGAAGATGCTCAAATTTGAGACAGTTGGATTCTTCGGGAAAAAATAAGTGGAATTAAAAAAAAAACGAGTCTCCTAGGTCAATTTTAACGGATTTTAGCGCAAAAAACGCTAAATTTTGACATTTTTTAAAAGTTGTCCAAAATCGTCATATGAGTACTCAAATCTACTTGAAATTTTGCGTAGATTACGAATCTGAAATAAAAAACAGGGGTTCTCATTTGAAACAACGAAGTTAGGTTGTGTCTGGGACACCCTGTATATCCAGGCGGATTTTAAACTACACCATCAAATTCTTTGATTTAAATTAAGGGGGGTTTACATTTAACTTTTTTCGTAAAACCACTTTTTAACGCTCTCCCAGACGCTTGCCATGTGTGTTTCCGGACACCCTGTATATCTTCAAAATTTTCCCCCTCCAAAATGATTTTTTAAAGAAAAAAAAAGTCATTTGTGCCTATAAAGAAAATAAAAAAAATTTAAAACGAAACATTCATAAACAGAAAGGTCAAAGAAACTCTTTGGGAAGGAAACGGGCGATGTACTTTAAAGGAACATGCATTCACATATGAGACAGGAGTTCAGAGAATCGAAAGAGCTCTTCCGACGAAACGCACGCACACATACGCACAGAGAGGCCTACCTTTGAACGAATTCCCCCACCCAAAAGGGGCTTATCCCTTCCACTTCGACCAACCGAATATCACAAAATTACGTGTCATTCCCTCACAGATAAGAACTCCATAAAGAAAAAAACTAAGAAATTTTTATTAGAAAACGCCTTTTGTAGATCCGGAGACAAATTGAGATTGAAAAAAAAATCAATAAATAAAATAGGTGTGGTCTAGTCCTTGATCTTACTGAACACATTTTTATAAGCGCCCATAGAATCCGGTTTTCATATTTGGCCATATTCGTCGGGTCAAAAAAAGGTTATTCGATCTATATCCTTGAAAAAAAAAAATCGCTATTATATTTAAATATTAAATGTACAAAATGAAACTCAGCCAGAGGGTAAAGAATTTTGTAGATTTTAGCCGAGTTTATTTGTATACCTAGTAGTTCATTTTTTCAAAATTTTAAACATTTTAGGCGTTAAAGTCCATCAAAAGTTGACCTTCTCCGTGTAAGAAGGTTATTGAAGTATAACCACTAAGAAGGTTAATTTTTAAAGGCTAGTAAATCGTAAACCGTTACAGATATTGAAAAAATGCACTAAATAAAATCTGTTGGAATTTAATTCTCTATAAGTTTTATTCTATTCATTTTTTCTCTAGGACGCACTGTTTTCAAGATAAATTTATTTTAAAAAAAATTATTTTCCGAAAATGGTGCATCCTAGAAAAAAATAATTAAGTGCAAATTTATAGAGAATTAAATTTCCTACAAGTTTTATTTGTTAGGTGTACAAAATGAAACTCAGCCACAGGGTAAATTTGAATTTTGTAGATTTTAGCCGAGTTTCATTTTGTACACCTAAGAAATTTAAACAATAAAATTGATTCAGCAATAAAAGTAGACAAGTAGACGCGACATTCTTGCGCCATTTATATCGTAAAAGGAATAAAAACCGCAAGCACGAAAATTGGTGCCAATCTTGATTTTGAAATTTAAAAATCATTACGAAAATTTTGCTCATTTTAGAATAAAAAGTTTTTTAATTATCTAAGTGACCCGTTTAATTGTGTCGCGTGCATTTTAGAAAGGGAAGTGAAGAGTGCCGGTCAAAAAATTTACAGCGAACGCTTTTAAAGGATTATTAAATCACGACAAATAAAGGAGGGAAGAAGAAAAAAAATCGAAGGTACTTTCTCACTAGGCCAGGGGGATTTGCAACTTGGAAACCCAACAATCTGATTTAGTCGAACGAAAAAAACGAACATGATTTTATAATTAAAAGAAAAAAAACGTCGATGTGCACTCAAGGACGTCAATATCACGGTTCGATTTTATTTTAAATGCAATTTGCGTGCATTTATAAGTTATCAGGTTTTTCGGTCTTTTTCTTGGGAAATCAGGCGCTCAGCAAGTTTTTAGTTTTTGAAGTTTTAAACTAAGCATTTCGGTAAAATATTAGGTGTACAAAATGAAACTCGGCTAAAATCTACAAAATTCAAATTTACCCTGTGGCTGAGTTTCATTTCGTACACCTAATAAATAAAAATTGTAGGAAATTTAATTTTCTATAAATTTGTACTTAATTTTTTTTTTCTAGGATCCATTTTCGGAAAATAATTTTTTTAAAAATTTTATCTTGAAAACAGTGCGTCCTAGAGAAAAAATTAATAGAATAAAAATTAAAGAGAATTGAATTTCCAACAGATTTTATTTAGTGCATTTTTTCAATATCTGTAACGGTTTACGATTTACAAGCCTTTAAAAATTAACCTTCTTAATGGTTATACTTCAATAACCTTCTTACACGGAGAAGGTAAACTTATGATGGACTTTAACGCCTAAAATGTTCAAAATTTTGAAAAAATGAACTACTAGGTGTACAAAATGAAACTCGGCTAAAATGTACAAAATTCAAATTTACCCTGCGGCTGAGTTTCATTTTGTACACCTAATAAATAAAATTGTAGGAAATTTAATTTTCTATAAATTTGTACTTATTATTTTTTTCTAGGATGCACCATTTTCGGAAATTAATTTTTTTTTTTTTAAATAAATTTATCTTGAAAACAGTGTGTCCTTGAGAAAAAATAAATAGAATAAAAATTAAAGAGAATTGAATTTCCAACAGATTTATTTAGTGCATTTTTTCAATATCTGTAACGGTTTACGATTTAAAAGCCTTTAAAAATTAACCTTCTTAATGGTTATACTTCAATAACCTTCTTACACGGAAAAGGTCAACTTTTGATGGACTTTAACGCCTAAAATGTTCAAAATTTTGAAAAAATGAACTACTAGGTGTACAAAATGAAACTCGGCTAAAATCTACAAAATTCAAATTTACCCTGTGGCTGAGTTTCATTTTGTACACCTAATAGATTCTGATTTTTCAATAACTCTTTTGAGGCTCTCCGTCGTTTTTCTCCATCTTTCATCCAAAAAACTAGTTAACAAAAGAGTATTGAGAAATCCGGTAAAAATGGAGGATTTCTCGGGCACTTTCCTTCATTTTTTTTTATCCAAAAAAAATACCGTTTTACCAAATTTTTTGACGTTTTTTCTCCTTCTTTCGTTTACAAAACTCCATTTGTAAGAGATTTCTGATAGTCTTCCTTTTTGAAAAGCAAAACTCCCTTTTTATTGGATTTTTCGGGCAATTGAGCCAAAAACTCCCGTTTTACCAGATTTTTGGACATTTTTTCTCGTCGTTCCTTCTTTCTTTCAAGAAACTCGTTTTAAAGCGGATTTTCCTCCTTTTTGGTCCATAAACTGATCCTGATAATAACTTCAAACCTGTTACAACAATTATAGTATATTAGGTTGATTTTTTTTTTCCTTTTAGAACGTAACGTGTTGTTTTTAAGTAGCATAAACGACCTTGCGAGGCCACAAGTGACGCCCTTGACATTTGTAGATAATCCACACCCCTTTCTGATTTGTACCGGCCATTTTTGTATTTTTACAACGCCCGTACGTGTGAAGTCGTGGGAAAGCAACTTTATTATTGAGGCATTGAAAAATTGAAAACAACAATAAATTTGTGCATAATATGTTTAAAAAAAAATTATTCAAGTTCTGTTCAAATAGAGGGGGAACAGGGGTTACCCCGGAAGTTATGTCTGGGTAACCACCTCGTAACTAAAAAAAGTTTTTATTAGGTGTACAAAATGAACTCAGCCACAGGGTAAAGAATTTTGTAGATTTAGCCGAGTTTCATTTTGTATACCTAGTAGTTCATTTTTTCAAAATTTTAAACATTTTAGGCGTTAAAGTCCATCAAAAGTTGACCTTCTCCGTGTAAGAAGGTTATTGAATTATAACCATTAAGAAGGTTAATTTTTAAAGGCTTGTAAATCGTAAACCGTTACAGATATTGAAAAATGCACTAACACAAATCTGTTGGAAATTTAATTCTCTTTAATTTTTATTCTATTCATTTTTTCTCTAGGACGCACTGTTTTCAAGATAAATTTATTTAAAAAAAAATTATTTTCCGAAAATGGTGCATCCTAGAAAAAAATAATTAAGTACAAATTTATAGAGAATTAATTTCCTACAATTTTTATTTATTAGGTGTACAAAATGAAACTCAGCCACAGGGTAAATTTGAATTTTGTAGATTTTAGCCGAGTTTCATTTGTACACTTAATAAATACCGCGAAAATTTATGTAACTCTACCAGAAAATGAGGAATGACATCCAAAAATCTAGTCAGAAAGGCGACTTTCTCACTAGACTTTCAACCAAAAAATGTGAAAAACGAGGAGTTTTCTGGTGTCTCTTGTGAAATATTGAGATAAAATAGAAAAATCCAGTTTCGGGACTTTTTCCAGACTTTTTGGGCAAAAGCCTATTGAGAGCGTGGTGGGTCGGCAACCCGGCGCCCCCGTGATACCGGTCAAAGAGGATAATACACCCACAGAGTGTCTCTAAAAATTAAAATCGAGGGGGAAAATACGTTGAAAGGGGGTTTTTTGAGGCCTTAAACAAGGAAAACTTTTGATAAGTACAAACCGAGAAAAAGGCCCTAAAAGCAGGTGAAATTGGTGTTTCTGAGGCGAGGATGTTCGACCGAAAAATGCAGTAAAGCTCCTTAAAATAAAAATTTGAAGAGCTTCCAACGAAAACTTCCTTAAAGAGAAGTATCTATATAGGAGGGGGAAGTATAACGGAGGGGACGTAAAACGTAGTGGGAAGTATATGGGAGGGGAAGTATAACGGAGGGGGAAGTATATGGGAGGGAGAAGTATAACGGAGGGGGAAGTAGGTATAACGGATGGGGAAGTATAACGGAGTAGGAAGTTTAACAGAGGGGGAAGTATAATGGAGGGGAAGTATAAAGGAAGGGGATTAAGTAAGGAGGGAAAGTATAAAGGACAATTTTGCAAGTTTGTTTTTGCGAAAAATTTTCCGGTTTTTTTTTTTTTTTTTTTTTTTTTGAAAAATTTTCTAAGTTCTTTTTTCAAAAAATTAAGTTTTAACTTTTTTTTTCGAAAAATTTTCTAAGTTTTTTTGTCCAAAAAAAATTTTTTTTTTTTCAAAAAATTTTCAAAGTTTTTTTCGAAAAATTTTCCGGTTTTCCTTTTTTTTTTTTTTTCAAAAAATTTTCAAAGTTTTTTTCGAAAAATTTTCCGGGTTTTCCTTTTTTTTTTTTTCGAAAAATTTCGAAGTTCTTTTTTTCGAAAAATTTTCTAAGTTTTTTGTCAAAAAAATTTTTTTTTTTTTTCGAAAAGTTTTCCGGGTTTTCTTTCTTTTCTTTCTTCTTCTTCTTTTTTTTTTTTTCGAAAAATTTTTTAAGTTCTTTTTTCGAAAAATTTTCTAAGTCTCAAGGTAGAAATAATGGGCTCTTTGGCCTAGGGATGTGCCTCTCGTAAAGGGTAGAAGTACGAAATTTCTCCCTACTAATAAAAATAGTAATTAAAAAGTGGCAATTTTTTGCACCAAAATTCTTAAAAAATATAAGGAGTAATTGGTGAAAATTTGGTGAAAATCGGATTAACGGTTCGGCCGCAGCGAATTTTTTAAAATTTCAAACAGACATATCTCCGCCATTTTTCGAAATTCAAAAATCGCCCTCGTCATATTCTTCTTCACCGGCTAAAGAAATTTGTGTAAAAATTTGGTGAAAATCGGATGAAAACTGTGGCCGTAAAGTGTACCGGAAAAAAATGCTACGGACGGCCGGCCGGCACCACAGACAAAGTTGAGATCGGTAAAGATCAATATTCGATTTTACCCTCCGGACCCCGGAAGACCCCTCCCCAAAAACCCGACATGGAGGGTATCACAATAACTTCTTTAAGGAAGTTAAAAGTGTAAAATAATGTATTTTGTGTGTTACCAAGCCGAAAAAAAACCGAAGAAAAATCGAGAGTATGTGATTCTTCCCAGAAAGTCCGGTAAGCCCCTGGAGGATAACACTAATTAGCCCCATTTTAAGCCTTTATAAATAGAAATCAACTCTCATTCTCTTAAAAGGGAACTTCCAGGACATTTCGAGAACCTATTGTTGTTAAATTAAATTAATTGAGAGGAGAGGATGGGTTTTTATCTCTCCATAACGCCTCTCAACGGCGAGTTAGGTGGCCCCTCCAAAATTCTTTCATACTCTCCCAACAATAAGTTATTAAAACAAATTTGGAATTAAAAAAGAAAAATTTAGGTTTCATATTTATTTCACATCTTCCGATCAAAATAATAATATTTGTTTAATTTTTATGTTGGGAACAATGTGTTCAATGTAAGAAGGTTAGGTCGGTTTTGAAAAATTTAACTCATTTTCTATTATCATTTAAAGTGATCGGATTACAGTGCAAGTTTATTCAAACTTTATTTTGAAAGTGTCGAGCTTAAAAATGAATCGTGGAATATTTAATATAGACGTGGAAAACATTTGAAAAATAGAAAAAGAAAAAAGACACGTTGGGGCTTCACGTTTTTAAGGTGAAAAAAAAAATGTCTTTTACGTTACCTCCGAAGGAAAATGCCCTTTACAAAAGGGTGGTGAAATGTTACGAGCACAAAAAGTACAAATACGGTCTGAAGTTCTCGAAGCAGATATTGGCGAACCCGAAATTCGCTGAACACGGTGAGACATTAGCGATGAAAGGTCTCATCTTGAACGGCCTCGGTAAAAAAGAAGAAGCGTACGAGTACGTCAAAAAGGCCTCAAGAACGACCTCAAGTCCTCAGTTTGCTGGCACGTTTTCGGTCTTCTTCAACGGAGCGACAAAAAGTACGACGAAGCGATCAAATGTTACCGCAACGCTCTAAAGATCGACAAAGAAAACATTCAGATATTGAAGGATCTCAGTTTGCTTCAGATTCAGATGCGGGATTTAGACGGTTTTCGAGAAAGTACTTATCAGATATTCAAACTTAGGCCATCGCAGAGGATTTCCTGGGTCGGCTACGCTGTCGCATGCCATTTAATGAAGGACTTTGATATCGCCATTAAAGCGTTAGACACCTTCGGAAAGGCCATCACCGACGATTTCGAACTTAGCGAAATTCTTTTATATCAGACGATGCTTCTTCAAGAATCGGGCGACGTCAAAGGAGCGATCGACCATCTTGAGCTAAACTACAACAAAATAACCGACAAATGTTCCTTAGAAGAGACATTAGCTTCGTTGTACTTACAAATCAACCAGCTCAAAAAAGCCGAAGAACTTGTCCGGAAACTTCTAAACCGCAACCCCGACAATGTCGACTACTACGATTGGCTTTCGCAGTCCCTCGATTTAAAAACGAACCAAGAAAAAGTCGCAATGTTGCGCGATTGCATAAAAGTTTTTCCCAAATCGAGTACTCCGAAAAGGCTTTTATTAAACTTCGCTGAATCCGACGAGTTTAAGGTTGCTCTCGAATGTTACTTAAGAGCTGGCCTGACGAAAGGAATACCATCTTTATTCGTCGATGTCAGATCTTTATATAAAAATCCTGAGAAAGCTTTAATTATCGAACAAGTTATTTTTTCTTTTAAAAATTGTTTAGAAGAAAAAGGAACTTTCTATGAAAAAGATAAAGAACCGGAGCCTGTGACAGCTTTGCTTTGGACATATTATTTTTTGGCGCAGCATTACGATTATAAAAGTTGTCCTGAAGAAGCTCTCAAGTACATAAATATTGCTATTGAGCATACGCCTACATTGATTGAGCTTTATGTGACGAAAGCGAAGATATACAAACATGCCGGCGATGCGTATGAAGCTTCAAAATGGATGGATGAAGCGCAGTCGTTCGACACCGCCGATCGCTACATCAATTCGATTTGCGCCAAATATATGATTCGTGCGAATTTGGTTCTTGAAGCTTGTCTTGTCTGTTCAAATTTTACGACAGAAGGTGAAGACGTTTTTACATATTTGAACGACATTGAATGCATGTCTTTTGAACTTGAATGCGCCAAAGCATACGCTAGGATGGAAAATTATGGCGAGTCGTTAAAAAAGTGTCATGAAATCGACCGTCATTTTACTCAAATCATTGATGACCAATATGACTTCCATTCGTACTGTTTAAAAAAGATGACTCTGAGGTCCTACGTGAATCTTTTAAGATTAGAAGACGTTTTACGCACTCATCCATTCTATCAAAAGCCGCTCATTTTGCGATTGACAACTATTTAAAGATATTCGACCGTCCGACCAAAACGGAAGACCCGATCGACAATAAGGAAGCAGATTTGGATCCAGCTAAGTTGAAAAAGATCAAAAACAAACAAAGAAAAGCTCAGAAGAAAGCTGAGCAGTTGAAAGCTCAAGAGCCGCCCGTTCCTGAAAAGAAAGAACATAAAAGACAAGCCGCTGATCCTGATTCGTTTAAAAAAGTTGAGCTTGTACCTGAAAAACTGGCCAACAACCCAAACCCGTTGGAATCTTCCTTAATATTTTTAAAACCACTTCAGCTTCTCGCTTCAAATAACATAGACACTCATCTTCTATCGTATGAAGTCTATCGCCGAATGAACAAATGCCTTTTGATGCTGCAGAGTGTCCATCGTGCATACAACTTGAATAAGGAGCATCCTCTTGTTCATTTCACCCTCATTCATTTTTGTCGTCAGATTCAACTTTGGAAAGAACAAAATTCTTTATCGTCGATTCAAGTCGCCGTCATCGATAAAGTAATGAACCCGATTTTGAACGGAAGATCTTTAAATGAAATAAACAAAGAGTTTCTGAATGCACATCAAGATGAATTATCGTGTATTCTTCAAGTTGGAAGAGTAATGTATCTTCTTGATCAATCCAGACAGAAAGAAGCGATAAAATTAGTAACGAATCTCGATGAAAATTTAAAATCGAGAAACATCAAAACATGTTCGGATGTGTACAATTCGCTGAAGAAGGATTTCGGTCGTTGTGACGATAGCGTTGAGCAGTACAGAAAAGCGTGCCGTGAACTATTTAAGTTTGCAACCGTTTTCTTCTCACCTGAAGACCGCGAGCTGGCGAACCAGATGAAGAATTTAAGCCTCGAACAAACTAGTCAAACGCAGCCAAAGGATGCGACGAGCGAGACGGAAACCGAAGTCGACCAGAGCCAATCGGAGACTCCGCCCAAGAAAAAATCAAACAGAAGTTCAAACAGTCCGAAAAAAGCGTCCGAAAAAATTGGAAAAAAACAACGTTGAGTTTTCTAAATTAAATTTTGTAAAATTGTAATAAGTTTTTACATTTTTGAAAAATAGGGGGAAAAAAATTCAAAATATTGAAATGTTATATTTTGGAGGATTGTATCTACACTCTGCTTTATCCTAGCAAGCTAATGTATTTGTTTAAATACATTTTTAAATTTTATTCTTTTTTTTATTCCTTCTAATCTTAACGGATATTTACTGTGATACCCTCAATAGATGTTTTTTTTTGGATAAATTGGAAACCTTAGATCAGTGTTTCTCAACCTTTTTGAAGCCTGCGCCCCCCTGTAAACAAGCATTTAGCGAAGCCGCCAAGGGGAGCTTGAAAACGGGAGCCGGATTATAGGTTTTCCGACCAAAGTTCCAGAATATAGATATTTTGGTCCAAAGGGCCGGATTATAGGTTGACAGACCAAAGGGCCGGATTATAGGGCTGAATTATAGGTTTTCCGACCAAAGTTCCAGAATATAGATATTTTGGTCCAAAGGGCCGGATTATAGGTTGACAGACCAAAGGGCCGGATTATAGGGCTGAATTATAGGTTTTCCGACCAAAGTTCCAGAATATAGATATTTTGGTCCAAAGGGCCGGATTATAGGTTGACAGACCAAAGGGCCGGATTATAGGGCTGAATTATAGGTTTTCCGACCAAAGTTCCAGAATATAGATATTTTGGTCCAAAGGGCCGGATTATAGGTTGACAGACCAAAGGGCCGGATTATAGGTTTCGGACTAAAGGGCTGAATATAGGTTTCCGACCAAAGTTCCAGAATATAGATATTTTGGTCCAAAGGGCCGGATTATAGGGCTGAATTATAGGTTTTCCGACCAAAGTTCCAGAATATAGATATTTTGGTCCAAAGGGCCGGATTATAGGGCTGAATTATAGGTTTTCCGACCAAAGTTCCAGAATATAGATATTTGGTCCAAAGGGCCGGATTATAGGTTTCGGACTAAAGGGCTGAATAATAGGTTTTCCGACCAAAGTTCCAGAATATAGATATTTTGGTCCAAAGGGCCGGATTATAGGTTGACAGACCAAAGGGCCGGATTATAGGTTTCGGACTAAAGGGCTGAATTATAGGTTTTCCGACCAAAGTTCCAGAATATAGATTTTTGGTCCAAAGGGCCGGATTATAGGGCTGATTATAGGTTTTCCGACCAAAGTTCCAGAATATAGATATTTTGGTCCAAAGGGCCGGATTATAGGTTGACAGACCAAAGGGCCGGATTATAGGTTTCGGACTAAAGGGCTGAATTATAGGTTTTCCGACCAAAGTTCCAGATATAGATATTTTGGTCCAAAGGGCCGGATTATAGGGGAATTATAGGTTTTCCGACCAAAGTTCCAGAATATAGATATTTTGGTCCAAAGGGCCGGATTATAGGTTGACAGACCAAAGGGCCGGATTATAGGTTTCGGACAAAGGGCTGATTATAGGTTTTCCGACCAAAGTTCCAGAATATAGGTTTTTTTGGAGCTAGGTTTTCCGACTAAAGTTCCAGTATAGGTTTTTTAGGGTGAGTAAGGTTTTTTGGACCAAAGGGCCAGATTATAGGTTGACGGACCAAAGGGCCGGATTATAGGTTTCCGACCAAAGTTCCAGAATAGGTTTTTTAGGGTGAGTAAAGGTTTTTGGACCAAAGGGCCAGATTATAGGTTGACGGACCAAAGGGCCGGATTATAGGTTTTCCGACCAAAGGGCCGGATTATAGGTTTTCCGACCAAAGGTCCGGATTATAGGTTTTCCGACCAAAGGGCCGGATTATAGGTTTTCCGACCAAAGTTCTAGAATATAGGTTTTTTGGACCAAAGGGCCGGATTATAGGTTGACGGACCAAAGGGCCGGATTATAGGTTTTCCGACCAAAGGTCCGGATTATAGGTTTTCCGACCAAAGGGCCGGATTATAGGTTTTCCGACCAAAGGTCCGGATTATAGGTTTTCCGACCAAAGTTCTAGAATATGGGTTTTTGGGACCAAAGGGCCGGATTATAGGTTGACGGACCAAAGGGCCGGATATAGGTTTTCCGACCAAAGGGCCGGATTATAGGCTTTCATACCAAAGTTCCAGAATAGGTTTTTTAGGGTGAGTATAGGTTTTTTGGACCAAAGGGCCAGATTATAGGTTGACGGACCAAAGGGCCGGATTATAGGTTTCCGACCAAAGGGCCGGATTATAGGTTTTCCGACCAAAGGTCCGGATTATAGGTTTCCGACCAAAGGGCCGGATTATAGGTTTTCCGACCAAAGGGCCGGATTATAGGTTTTTAGGGTGAGTATAGGTTTTTGGACCAAAGGGCCAGATTATAGGTTGACGGACCAAAGGGCCGGATTATAGGTTTTCCGACCAAAGGGCCGGATTATAGGTTTTCCGACCAAAGGTCCGGATTATAGGTTTTCCGACCAAAGGGCCGGATTATAGGTTTTCCGACCAAAGGTCCGGATTATAGGTTTTCCGACCAAAGTTCTAGAATATAGGTTTTTGGACCAAAGGGCCGGATTATAGGTTGACGGACTAAAGGGCCGGATTATAGGTTTTCCGACCAAAGGGCCGGATTATAGGCTTTCATACCAAAGTTCCAGAATAGGTATTTTAGGGTGAGTATAGGTTTTTGGACCAAAGGGCCAGATTATAGGTTGACGGACCAAAGGGCCGGATTATAGGTTTTCCGACCAAAGGGCCGGATTATAGGTTTTCGGACCAAAGGGCCGGATTATAGGTTTTTGGGCCAAATTTCCAGAATGTAGGTTTTTTTGGACCAAAGGGCCGGATTATAGGTTATTGTGATACCCTCCATGTCGGGTTTTGGGGAAGGGTCTTCCAGTTTTCAAAAGAATTTTTGGGTGGAAAATTCAGCAACATTACGAACAATTCTGCATATACAGGGTGTCCCAAATAGAGTGGATCAGCAACTTGACGGCAAAGTCCAACAAAAAAAGTTAAATGTAAACCCAGCCCTTATTTTTGGACGGGAAACGACTCCATTTCATACAGAAAGGTCCTAAATTCATTATTTTAAATGGGAACCCTATGTTTTATGCTTTTAGGCTCAATTTTAAGGCGCTCCTCTGCTTTTTAAAAATCTTAATATTTCGTCAGAGCGTGATGTTTCCCATGCGTGACCTCGTTCATCGAGTCCACAAAACGCCGGGAACTTTTCATAACTCCAGGTTTAAAAACGTCAAATGACAAGACTGTCAAAACTCATCAACACATGTTCCTCAAAATTTAAATAATTCCGTATTATTTCCGTTCTATTTTTGTGTCTCAAATGTACGATATTGTGAGAAATGTGCTTGAGAAAGAAACATGGTAAGGCGTTGACGTTTTTCCTTTTCTTTCTACTTTTCTTCTGGATCATTTGGTCGTCCCGTCTTCCCACAGACCCTGATAAAGGTACTATGATTTTATTTTCGGCGTATTTTTTAAATATATGCATTTAGGACACTATTTGGACAAATTTGGTCCACGTGGGAGACACGTGTACAATCCTAAAATTGAAAAATGGCTTGCTCAAGATGAGGAAAAGTTTATTTTGGATTTAGGCGCAGAAGGTAAACCCGGGTACCTCAGCCCTGAAGAAGCGTTAGAATCCGATAAACTCAAATTAAAAGAAGCCTTCAATTTATTGCTCAGTAATAAAATTCCATATAATCGCACACTTTTAGACCCTCGCCATCCCAGGTATGTTTTTCTGACAACTCAAATTTATTTATATATTTTTTACAGTTGTTCTTTTATTAAGTATCCAGAAGAACTTCCAAGCACTTCCGTCGTTATTATATTTACTGATGAAAGATGGAGTACTCTTATTCGAACAGTTCACAGTGTCTTGGGAAGGACGAGCGAAAAGTATTTGAAAGAAATCATTTTGGTCGATGATGCTAGTCTGCATGGTAAATTGTTATTATTGTTTAGTTTTTATGATTTTCTTTTTAGAGGAGCTCAAAGAAAAGTTGGATTACTACATAGAGACAAGACTGCCAAAAATAGTAAAACTCTTCAGGTTGCCAGAAAGGTCTGGGTTGATACGAGCTCGACTGAAAGGAGCTAAAGAAGCGACTGGTGACGTCATAGTCTTTCTTGATGCTCACTGCGAAGTCACCATCGAATGGTATACAAAATTAACTACTTTCCGATACTAATTTCATTAAAAGGTTAGAGCCACTTTTAGCACGGATCAAAGAAAACCCAAAAGCCGTCGTCGTTCCTATCATTGATGTCATCGACGATGTAACTTTAGAATATCAAAACAATGGTGGAAGTTCGAGTTTTGAAGTCGGAGGATTTACATGGTCCGGGCATTTTAATTGGATGTCAATTCCAGAAGAAGAGAAAGTTCGTAGAGGACGAATTTATTCTCCGACAAGGTTTTTATTTTTGGGTTTTATTTGTTATTTTTAATTAAATTCCAGAACGCCGACAATGGCTGGAGGGTTGTTGCTATTGATAGAAAGTATTTTTGGGACGTCGGCTCTTATGATGAAGGAATGGATATTTGGGGAGGTGAAAATCTTGAAATGTCATTCAGGGTATGGCTAAATTTTTATTCTTTTATGCTAGGGAGTTTGGTGCCATGCGATCAGACTTTCTTTTCCAGAATTTAAAACTTTTGAGAACCCCTTTTTAACTTCGTTAAAGAAGTTATTGCGATACCCTCGACGTCGGGTTTTTGGGGAAGGGTCTTCCAGACCCCGGAGGGTCAAATCGAATATTGATCTTTACCGATCTCAACTTTGTCTGTGGTGCCGGCCGTCCGTAGCATTTTTTTCCGGAACACTTTACAGCCACAGTTTTCATCCGATTTTCACCAAATTTTTACACAAATTTCTTTAGCCGGTGAAGAAGAATGTAACGAGGGGGATTTTTGAATTTCGAAAAAATGGCGGAGATATGTCTGTTTGAAATTTTAAAAAATTCGCTGCGGCCGAAACCGTTAATCCGATTTTCACCAAATTTTCACCAATTACTCCTTATATTTTTTAAGAATTTTTGGTGCAAAAAAATTGCCACTTTTTAATTACTATTTTATTAGTAGGGAGAAATTTCGTATTTCTACCCTTTACGAGAGGCACATCCCTAGGCCAAAGAGCCCATTATTTCTACCTCGACACTTAGAAAAATTTTCGAAAAAAAGAACTTAAAATGTTTTTTAAAAAAAAAAGAGTAAGAAAAACCCGGAAAATTTTTCGAAAAAAAAATTTTTTTTTACAAAAAAAACTTAGAAAATTTTTCGAAAAAAAGAACTCAAAAAACCGGCTCCGTGGCTGGGGGGTTCAGTCTCTGACTCACACACGTGTAGCGTGACTGTGGGCGTTTTTAAAGTAATTCAAACACTTCCGATTTATACACTTTATTATTAACTATTCAACACTTGACTATCTTCAATATTCACACTTACTCTCGTCTCATTACAAATCTCTCTTTCGTTACTCTCTCATCCCTCTCTCTCTACATTTTCCTACCAAGGTGGGGGGACGACTCCCACTCTTCTATTACTACCCTTACATCATCCCCTCCTTGGCGAAAAAAAAATTTTTTTTTTTCTCACAAAAAAAATTTTTTTTTATACATAAAAACTCAACAAAAAAAACTTACCAACAAAACAAAACTGAGAGGAGGAACTTATACTAGCATACATACAAACAACTAAAAACCCAATTTTTGATATGATTTTTTTTTTTGATTATCAATTATTTCTCTTTTAGCTACTTTTAGCACTTTATTAATATTGCCTACGCAATGTCGTCCTACATTTTTAACAAAAATACAGAAATTACACACTAAACAAAATTTTCGGCATTTTCACTCCGGCTATCGACTCAAACGGTTTCACCACATGATGTTCTCCGTACTACTCGGTTTCGCGTTGTTGAGCATGGCGCTCGGCCCTTCAACGTCCTCTCCATCAGGCGTTTTCATCGAAGAACTGCCATCCGTCATCTTAACCGATAGTAAGTGGACGATCGTACTTCAAATTCCTTTTTCCAAATTTCTTGACGACCTCATACATATACAGGATTTGGCTACCTCTATTCAAGTGTCTTTTTCCCATCAGGAACTTGATCATTTCCATGAAAATTTTGTGACAGAATATAAACACGTCGGCGAAAGTGTAAATGCGCTCCTCTCTGCCACGAAAAACCTGCTTCACCTGTTTCCTCGGATACGTAAGCCCCGCGGATTTGTTGATGTAATTGGTTTCGGTGTTCATAAAGCCATCGGCCTAGCAACCGATTCTCAGGTAGATGAACTGAAGGAGGCCATTAAGACCCTTGCGATCAAAAATGAAGATGTCAGCCACGACCGAAAGCAATTTTTGACCGTTTGCGGACTATAGAGGATCAGGTTCGGAACAACACCCTGACCGTTAAGGCTACTTTGCAAAACCTCCTCGCTTTCCGCAGCAACTTCTCTTCACATGTGGAACTTGTTTTTTCGAAAATGGAAGATAAATTACACGATCAACTGCAGTACATGTTAACCTCCACTCATTTGCGCCAGACCGAACTCGCGTTGTCTGATGCTGCGTTCGTGATTTCTAATTTGCATGCTGCTTTTATGTCTGCAAGCTCCGGTAAACTTTCACCTCAGTTTCTTCCCACCAAACAAATATTTCGAAGTTCTACTGGACGTTCAAAATTGTTTGCCTCCAGGTTTAACACTCTTCCAGCAGCCCAGTGAAGAAAACGTACCTCGATTTTATCAGTTGGCTAATGTTCACGCCTCTTCGGCTAACGACACGCTATATCTTCTAATTGATTTGTGGGTCCACCATCGCGGTTCTGTTTTGAGTGTCCATCTGATAAACGTGATGCCCGTGTACCATGCAAGCTTTGACGCTTGGATGACTCTTGATGTCGTCAACCAGGTCGTTTTAGTAGATTCTACCAGGTCCTTGTATGCTGAACTATCCCGGTCAGACTTCATTGCCTGTACTTCTGAGTCGCCTTTGTACTGTTTGCTGCCTCCTGTTCTCACCACAACCAATTCTTCCTCATGTGCCTTGAATCTGGTTTTGACCGTCCGTCGAACTGTCCTCTAAAAATAGGCCAGTTGTCCTATCCCCACATCTTAAGGCGTATTGACCACGGATTGTTGTATTCCACCTCTTGTTCTACCGAAGTGCGTTTATATTGTCCAACGCTAAACTTTACTCAGCACGTCGCTGGCACAGGGATCATCACGGACTGCGCTGACTGCTCTGTGTACACCGACCGGTATTACATTTATCCCACGTCAGCCGGAAAAATTGTTCGAAACATTTCCATCACACCCGCAATAACTAGTCCGACTTATGAAAACTTAACTTGCCGACCGGAAACGACTGCGCTCCGCCTGTATGACAGCACGCTCGCTCTTGCTGCACTGTCCGCGTTAATGAACGATACGAACGACGAGTCCTTCGTGAAAGTTTCCGACCTTCTTCAGAAGCTCGAAGATGACCGGACCAACACGCGAAACGGCATCCTATTAATTGCCAATCATTCGCTGACGCTGTTTAGCGTAGGAGGAACCACCGTCCTCGTAGTATTCCTCATCGTGTATTGTTATTATGCGTTACGGCAGCGACGTAACTAAACCTGTAACCGCACGAAATTTTGTAAAACCTACTTGAATTATACAAACTGTTTTTATTAACTTATGCTTATTTTACGGTAATTCACGTAGACAACCGCACATCCGCACTGAACTTTTTTTTTTATATCTATTTCCACCACACAATTTGACAAATTTTCTTACGACTACGTCTTACATACTAACAGAATTTTTTTTTTTTTTTTTTTTTTTTTTTTTTTTTTTTTTTCTCTTAAACATATTTTTCACTCTCTCTCCTCTCGGTTCCCTATTCTAAGCCGTTACTCTTCCTACTAATAATACAAAATTTTTTTTCTTATTACCAAACAATACATACAGCTAAACTTTGCGATACATTATTAGATGTTTCATCCCTTTTAATTACTCATGCTGTTTACAACAAATGTCTGGTCACTGGGTCAGTAGAAATCGAGTAGATAGTATGACAAGAAAACATTGACAATCAGCACTCTTGTCATTCACTCCTGACTTTTAAAATACTTGCACAGCAAATTCCACAAACCAATTAAACAAATTAAACTTAAATCCTTAACAAACTTTACTAATTTCTATTTATAACATTTTTTCTTTTATTATTTTTTTTCTTATATATATATATAATTGTCCCAATTATTTTTATTACCGAGTTGGCTACCAACTAAATTTCCTTAAAAAGCAATTTATTGGACTTTTTTTTTTTTTTTTTTTTTTTAAACTCTAAAGTTAACCATAAACTACTCAAAAAACAAAATTGATTAAATAAAAAAAATCCCCAAATAACGTACAATAAAAATACCCCTACAAAAATTCTACTCCCGGTAGTTCAGTTTTTGATTTCTAGGTCTCAAAACCATAGAATGACCATGTTCCTTATCGACATACAAAGTTACTTCTTCCGTGTCTTGCTCTGGCGGTGACCTAAGATCTGGCGGTGACCTAAGATCTGGCGGTGACCGAAGATTCGCTAATTTTACTCGGGACAAATGAACTACATCCTGCTTTCCTTTTCGGCTTATCTCAATGTTTGGTCACTGATTACTTTTAGGACCTTGAACGGGCCTTCCCATCTCTTCTGGAATTTTTATGCTCTCCAGGCAACTGGCCTTTGAGCAAGTAAATAAATTCACCTTCTTCAATCTTTGAGTGGGCTCCGTTTGGTTTTTCAGCCTCGCTGTTAAGGCTCTTTTTTCGTACTCCGCCTTCTTGACTGCCATGAACTCTAGTTTTTTAACTAGGCCGTCTACATGTGCCCTGTAAGGTAAATCTACGTTTGGCTCTGTAAGTTCGATGTCCCAGGGGCCACGTAAATTGCTCCCAAAGATGAGCTCATTCGGGGAAAACCCCGTTGTCTCGTTTTTTGCTCCATTTGATGTCATCTGGGCGTAGGGAAGAAGGTTATGCCATTGCTCGCCCTCTTTGTCCATGAAATGCGAACAAAAATCTCCCAGAACCCTGTGTCTCCTTTCACAACGCCCATTCCCCGCGGCATGGTAAGCGGTAGTGTTAACTTTTTTACACCCCAGTACGTCACACATGCCTTGGATGAGTTTTCCTGTAAAATTCGCTCCTCTATCCGTCAAAATCCTTTCTGGAAATCCGTAACGAGCGCAAAACGTATGTACGAACGCCCTTGCGATCGTCTCCGCGGCTTCATCCTGAAGCGGTATGAATTCTGTATACCTGGAATACTGATCGACAACAGTCAGAACGCATCTGTATGTAATATTCGTAATATTATCGTGACTAGGGCTTGATGGCTTCATTATGTCCATGCTGACTGCTTGAAAAGGTTTCTTCGGCTCTTTCATTAATCCTGCCGGCACCCGTTGTGCTGAACCTTTCCTTAGGTTGCAGCTTTCGCAAGTCCGAACATATTCTTTTACGTCTGCTATTAAGGTGGGCCAAAAATATTGGCGTTGAACAATACTTTGTGTCTTTCTGACCCCAAAGTGTCCACTGACCTTACTATCGTGGCAAATATACAATACCGTCGGTCTCAGGACTTTCGGAACCAAGATTCTAAAGCTTCCCCGTCTCGAAATTTTGCCAACGACTCCATCTCCGAGAGTCGTAAAACCTTTTGCTTCTTGTAACGACTTGCACTCTTGGTCTTTTTTTGTTCTGTTTTTATTATTTCCCGATCTATTTCACAGGAGTCCACGGCTATCTGATAGACACCAGTACCATCTTTTGTTGTTATTTTCAATCCTTCGACATGTTTCTCGACTAAGGCGATCATCGTGGAATCTAAATCGAAACTTTGAAAGCATGCTACACTCCTACTTAAAGCGTCCGCATGTGGAATTTGAGACCCTTTTCTGTGGATTATTTCGAAGTCGTAATCGTGCAATTTTAGCGACCACCTTAAAAGTTTTCCTGTTGGATCTTTTAGGTTCAACAAATATTTAAGGGCCGCATGGTCTGTTATCAATTTGAATTTTGTGAGGTATACATAGTAATGAAATTTTTGCACCCCAAAAAGAATTCCGATTAATTCCCGCTCGGTCGCGCTTCGGTTCCTTTCTGAGGACGTAAGCAACCTGGACGCAAACGCGATGGGCCTTTCTCCTTCATCGTGCATTTGGGACAGAATTGCTCCAACCCAACATCACTCGCGTCCGTTGTAATTATAAACTCTTTCCATAATCGGGATACGCGAGGCACCGAGCTGATAAGAGGGCCTTTTTTAACGCGACGAAAGACTCTTCGCATTCCTCTGTCCACTGAAACTTCGCCCCTTTTTTCAATAAGCGATTCATAGGATTCGTGAGATCCGCAAAACGATCCACAAATCGTCTGTAAAACCCACACAATGCAAGAAAACTTTTCACCGATTTTGTGTTGTGTGGTCTCTTGTAATTTTCTATTGCGCTTTGTTTCTCTTTCTGAGGTCGCAAGCCGTTTCTTGTGATTGTATAACCTAAATATGAGCATTCGGAGGCAAAGAACGAACATTTATCTAATTGGATACGAAATCCCGAAGTATAAATTTTTTCTATTACTTCTAACACCGCGTCCATGTGTTCATCGAAATCTGATCCGTAAAAAACCAAAACATCATCCATGAACACATGAGCTTTTCTACCGATTATGCCCGCTAGAATTAAGTCCATCAATTTCTGGAACGTCTTCGGGGAGTTTTTAACCCCATGGCTAAATATTTGTGTTTGAAATTTCCTACTGGCGTGCAAATTGTCGTCTTGTTTTGGCTCTCCTCAGTAAGTGGTATAGAATGAAATCCTGAAACTAAATCTAGACTAGTAAAAAAATTCGCCCCTGATAGTGTTCCAAAAATGTGATCAATATCCGGAAGAACCCACTCTTCCGTCTGCGTCACCGAATTTAACTTCCTGAAGTCGCAGACAATCCGATATGCTTTCCTTATTTGGGTGATGTCGTTCGGTTCCAAGTCATGTCTATCACCTTTGAATGACTTCTTTCTTATTAAGATGACGGGGGAAGTCCACTCCGAAGTACTTGGTTCTAAGATTCCTCGCTTGACTTGATCTTTAATCAGCGCCTCCAGTATGGGACGTTCCCTGTGCGCTATTTTATACGGCTTCTGGGTTATGGGTCTGTCGCAAGTTGTTATAATTTCATGCCTTACGAGATCCGTGTTGGCGCTTCTGAAGTGCTCGTCATGAGAAAAAACGGGTAAAAACGGTGCAAAAGCCTCTAAAGCCTTCTTCTGTTTATCCTGATTGAGGTGGGAAAATTTTTTCTTTAAGGCTTCTTGAGTGGCATTCAATGAATCATCTGAAACGTTAAAAATGTGACCCGTCTCCTGTTCGTTCAATTTCTCTATGACGGCTACGTAGGCAAATCTTAACTGACCCGGATTCTGCACTAAGCGCGTTCTAAAGTATCTCATTTCTAACAAAACCTTTTCCACCGAGCATTTCCCTTCTTTTTCTAAAATTTTCAAGCATGAGTCTATGAGGCAGAAGGTTCCGGATCTTCCGATACCTGCCGCACAATGTATTATTGGAGGACCACTCTCCGAATTTAAAATTTCGCTTTGTTGTACCGCATTAAAAAACTGTATAAAACCTTTTGTATTCTTAGGGACTCCAAAGTCTGGCCAGTGTAAATATTGAAAATGAGCTACTTCTCGGCATTCATTCGATTCGACGTCGATTAATTTTAAGTTTGTTTTCCGAAATTCATTCGTGTTTTCGTAAGATGTAAATTCTATTCGTAGTCCAACTTCAGAAAGCGTCATTGTATTTACTCCTCCAAGTTCTGTACCTCTCGGCCAATATTGGCAACATTTCTCTCGGTTATTTTCCATAACTTTATTTAACATGACAATTCCTTCGCATTGTTGTTCCCAGGCCATAAGCCAAAAATGAATGATAGTGTTTTGAAGCGGACTTTGCGTTAATATATATTTTCTGTCAGCACGGGGGGCTTCCACCAAACTTGCGTTTATGTAATCGCAATTTCCCTTTTTTAGAACTATCCTTGAGTGATCGAATGGCAAAATATTGTCGAACCGATTCAATTCGATGTGTTGGAGGGCTTTGGATTGTTCAAAATAATTTTTTGCTGATTCTAAGGCGACGTTCAAATGAAGTTTAGCCCAACAGTTCTCTACTTCATTATGTTTAAATTTCGATAATATGTCCTTTCTCGCGTTATTTCCAACATCCTCTTTTTCTTCTCTAGTACTAAACTGGTACAATGAGCTCGCTTCCAAATACGCAATGGCAAAATGCTTTTGAATTTTGACGGGTACATTCTTTGTATTAACACATTGGATCACACATGTGTTATCCTTCCCGATGGTAACCAGGGAATTCGCCATGTAGACTCCCTTTGGCAAATTTTCGTGACCCGTGAGAACGTAGTCCCCTTGGCCGATCTTATTTTGCTTATTGTAAATATTAATTGTGAATCGGCTGATTTTCCTCGATGGCAACTCCAGTTTCCGTCTAGATGAAATTTCATATCTTGATGACACTTTGTCTTTTGTGATACTGTCGACTTCCCTTATTTTATTTTCCGCTTTAGTCATTGAGATTATAAAACTTGTATTTTCCTTATTTAAAATTAGATTTCTTGATTTGAAATCTAGTATTACCTTATTATTGATAAAGAAATCTATCCCTAAAACTACATCGAAGGTGGATGGGAAATCTGCCACGATAAAATCTGTTCCAATTGGCCTCTTGCTATCCGCAATAAATAGCTCGGCCTCTGTTTTACCATGGACTTTTAAATTATCACCTGAAATGCTTCGTAAGGAGATTTCACAACTTTCCAACTCCATTCCTTCGCAAACATTTCTTTTTAATAATGAAATGCAAGCCCCTGTGTCTAATAAAATTTTCACCGGAATGCCTTTTCCGTTCACACAAACCTTTCCTGGGACCACCAGATCCTTTGCCAACTTCGACATAGCGTGAACGTCAGCAATTATCACTCCATCCTCTCTCCTCCATAGCGTTTTCCCAATCTCTTCTTTCACACCTAAGTTTCCCTCTTTTCTCTCTTTTATTTCTTCTTTTTGAGATTTCTCACAAGCGTTTTCTAATTCCTTAATTTCATTTTCAAGTCCTAACTTTTCTCTTTTGTCATTTTCAACTTTAAGAAGCATCTCTTTTATTTCATTTCCGTTTTCTTCGCTGAGACTTTGAAGGGAAGCATCTAAAGAAGACAATTTTTGCGTCAAATGTACAGTTTTTTCGTCTCTTATTTTATTCTGATCTAGACTTCTGTTCAGCTTTTCGTTTAATTCGAGTAGCTGTTTTGAAAAATTTTCTTTCCTCTTTCCTTCTTTTTCTTCTTCTTTTTGGTGTCCCTTTTTATCACAATTTTGTTCCGCCACGTCATCAATTTTGTCTATCTTATTTTTCAATGCATTTTCTGTAATCTCTAATGGCTCCGCCCATTTTACTCGTTTAATTCCGTTCGTTTCCTTTGCCGAAAATAATAAGTCCTTTCTTAACTGAGGGGTCCCGCTTTTTGACGAGGCCCCTTCAGCTAGTTTAAATGCGGCGCTGCTTTATATTTATAGCACTGCAATGCTTCATGTCCTATCTTTCTACAAATTTGACATGTTTTTTGCGGGCTTTGCGACCTGTTAAATTGACCTGTTGAATTGTTATTAAAAACAATTCGAGGTCGCCGGCAGTCCCTCAGTTCGTGGTACATTCTAAAGCCGTGCTCGGCACAGCGCTTACACGGCCATTGCGACCTGCTGTAGTAACGCTGCCCCGGCGGCGACGAACGCCCCGAACGCGGAGACGAACGCCCCGATTGTGGCGATGTACGCCCCGATTGTGGCGATGTACGCCCCGATTGTGGCGACGTACGCCCTGACTGTGGCGGAGACCATTTATTTGGGGTGGAAAAACGCTTGTTCTGAGGCGACTCTCGCCCTCTTTGCTGCGGATTATATTTCGGTTCTATTTTTGGTTTATTTACCGTCTTTTCTTCAATATGGAAAACGCTTCCGTTTTCTCCCTCATATTTGGCTATGTTTATAGCACATTCTATTGCCTGATTTAAAGTTTTGGGGACCGACGCCCTCATCAAATTTCTTACACTTGGCGGGACCAGTCTCATTAGGGTCTCTACCGCCTCTTCCTCTGCCATTTCCTCTACGAACTTCGTCGGATTTACCCGGGAAGCGCTTATTAGGTCGGCCTTTGCCTTCATCAGCGCGTCCCCGGTCCTCTGAATGTCGCCTGTCTTGTCCAGAGTGACGGACTTGATAGCCCTTAACAGAACTGCGGGTCGTTTATCCATTTTGTACCGGGTAGTCAGCCAATTTTTTATCTCTTCATAAGTTCCTTCGCGACGGACTTCGGCCTCCTTAATCAGGATCAAGGCCTTCGCTTCACCCTCTGTCGAAAATTTTAAAGCTTGCGCCCTTGTTACTGGAGACCATCCCAGTTTAAACGCAATGAATTCGACATGGTCGATATGGTCAATAATCGACCGTTTCTCGCTGACCCCATCAAACTTCGGCAGGCTGGTGAACACATTAAGATCTACCAGCTGCTGCTGAGTGGTTTGACTTACGCCTAGGATATTTGGTGAATCCAGTTGGTTTTGCGAGGGCACCCTGATTCTCATTTCCTCGACTTGCTTAGCTAGTCGTTCTAGCTGCCTGTCTTTTTCCTCTAACGCTGTTCTAGAGGCTTCCGCTAGAGACTTGAGGTCGTCTTCGACCCTTCCACAATAATCTACCACATCTTTATATGTGGCTTTGTGGCCTTTGAACATTATTTTCCCTTCTCCCGGATCCACCAAGGGTGCAAACAGGCTCTTTTTTGTTTGTTGTTGCCTCCGAGTAACAAACTCGCCAAACTCCGATCCTGTCTCTCCGCCTACCGCCCCGTCGTCAGAATCTGGAGAACTGTTCTTCTGACTGTTCTTCTCCGGGGTGTGTGTCAAACCATGTATGTTCGCGTGAAACATCGGTATTTTTCCAGATCTTATAAACCTTCCTACCTTTTTAACTAGTGCGGGCCTTTTTCCCCTACAAGATACCCCGTTCTTCTTTAGGAAATTTATTAGCTCCGACTTGGTCCAATAAATATACCCCCTATCAATAACTTTCCCCAGATTTTCAAAAAAAATTTTTCTTCTTTTTTACCTATTCACTTACCTGTAAACCGCTGCCACCAGTTGTAGCGTGACTGTGGGCGTTTTTAAAGTAATTCAAACACTTCCGATTTATACACTTTTATTATTAACAATTCAACTACTCGACTCTATTCAATCAATATTCACACTTACTCTCGTCTCATTACAAATCTCTCTTTCTTTACTCTCTCATCCCTCTCTCTACATTTTCCTACCAAGGTGGGGGGACGACTCCCACTCTTCTATTACTACCCTTACAAATCTACAAAATTCAAATTTACCCTGTGGCTAAGTTTCATTTTGTACACCTAATAAATAAAAATTGTAGGAAATTTAATTCTCTATAAATTTGCACTTAATTATTTTTTTCTAGTATGCACCATTTTCGGAAAATAATTTTTTTTAAATAAATTTATCTTGAAAACAGTGCTTCCTAGAGAAAAAATGAATAGAATATAAATTAAAGAGAATTAAATTTCCAACAGATTTTATTTAGTGCATTTTTTCAATATCTGTAACGGTTTACGATTTACAAGCGTTTAAAAATTAACCTTCTTAATGGTTATACTTCAATAACCTTCTTACACGGAGAAGGTCAACTTTTGATGGACTTTAACGCCTAAATTGTTAAAAATTTTGAAAAAATGAACTACTGGGTGTACAAAATGAAACTCGGCTAAAATCTACAAAATTTACCCTGTGGGTGAGTTTAATTTTGTACACCTAATAGGATGTTTTTTGGCTGACAGTTCTAAAAAACTGAGTTAATCCAAACAATTTGAAAAAATAATTTTCTTAAATGTAAAATAAAACAAACACACTCGCGACCTCATAAATGATTCAAAACGTCCCCCCAGACAAACTACCCGGTTTTAATTAATATTCATAATAAACTCCCACGTAGAAACAAAACTATCCTCGGAATAATTTTAGTAGACAGTTAGTAAAAAAAAAGAATTTTTTTTCATTAAAAATTTACGCCCAAAAAAAGACAGTTAATGATGTAGGCGTTTGAAAGTTCAATAGCTCATTTTATGGCTAAAAAAAATGTTTTAATTAAAACTCCAAATTGAAATCCTGTTTTTCACATACGCCAGAAGTTAAATGTTGCAATTACGCCAGGTCCCGAAATATACCAGAAGATAAATTAGACATTCCCCAAGATTTACGATCATTCGCAATGAAGTAAACAAGCAAAAAAACCAATGTTCGATGAAATCTTTTAAATCCTGTTTTTTTCTCTTTTAACATTCCTATATCTGTACATTTTTATGAAGAACAACAAAATTTGAAAGACTTTTTTTAACAAAAAACTTTTTACTACCTTCCCTACTTTCCATAATAAAACTTTGAACACACCATATAATGTATCCTTTGTTTCTCCATTTTGTATTTTTAGACATTTTTCCGAAGGCCCTTGGTAATTTAATTCGGATTCCATGTTAGAATTTACACATAAATCGAATATCACGTTATAAAGATCTTTTATTTAAAAAAAATTCTGGTTTTAGCAATGCCCGAAATATGAAGAAAATGGGGTTATTTCAACGTAAATTAATGATTAATAATCATAATCGCTCATATAGTGTGGTTACTGATTACTTTTAATCATTAATCACGCTTAGAACTACATATTAAAGTACTGGTTAGAAGAGCTTCCAACGAAAACTTCCTTAAAGAGAAGTATCTATATAGGAGGAGGAAGTATAACGGAGGGGAAGTAAAACATAGGGGGAAGTATATGGGAGGGGAGTGCAACGGTTTATGATTTACAATCCTTTAAAAATCAACCTTCTTAATGGTTATACTTCAATAACCTTCTTACGCGGAGAAGGTCAACTTTTGATGGACTTTAACGCCTAAAATGTTTAAAATTTGAAAAAATGAACAAAATGAAACTCGGCTAAAATCTACAAAATTCAAATTTACCCTGTGGCTGAGTTTCATTTTGTACACCTAATAAATAAAAATTGTAGGAAATTTAATTTTCTATAAATTTGTACTTAATTATTTTTTTCTAGGATGCACCATTTTCGGAAAATAATTTTTTTTAAAATTTTATCTTGAAAACAGTGCGTCCTAGAGAAAAAATGAAAAGAATAAAAATTAAAGAGAATTAAATTTCCAACAGATTTTATTTAAAGCATTTTTTCAATATCTGTAACGGTTTACGATTTAGAAGCCTTTAAAAATTATCCTTCTTAATGGTTATACTTCAATAACCTTCTTACACGGAGAAGGTCAACTTTTGATGGACTTTAACGCCTAAAATGTTTAAAATTTTGACAAAATGAACTACTAGGTGTACAAAATGAAACTCGGCTAAAATCTACAAAATTCAAATTTACCCTGTGGCTGAGTTTCATTTTGTACACCTAATAAATAACAAGAAAAAAAGGAATTTTTTGGTTTTAAGATGTAGCAAAAGAGGCCGTAACTAAGCGTAGGTGGCAACTACCCGAGGGATAGACCTTAAGTACTTAAAAGGGATAGACCTTAAATACTGTAGGTATAATGAATAATAGAAATACTAATTTTGGGTGAAAAGTAGACCTCGAGAGAATTCGTGTTTGCTGAAATCTCGTAAATTGAGGAAAAGCGGGATGTTAAATGCACTCCCGTGATAAAGGGGGTATGGAAAATTATGAAAAACGTAAGAAAATCTAATAAAATAGGGAAATCCGGGTTAAAAACCGAAGAAAACTCCGACAGATTCCGGTGAAAAAGTATATCTTTCGGCCTAAAAATGAGAAAAACTCCCTAAAAAACGGATATGATTGGTTTTTCATGGAACATCAGAAAATCCTAAAAACTTCCAAAATTTGGTTGAAATCGTTTTGAACGAAAGATCGAACCATAAAATGAATGGTTTTTAGGGCCAAAAACCCGAAGAAATCGGAGTAATTCGGCTTTTGGAATTTAGAAAAAGAGTTTTTTTTTTATCTTTGACATTTCGTTGTTATTTAAAGTTGACTGGGCTTTAGAGAAACAAAAGGTCGAAAGAATAAAGCCAAAACTTCTCTTGACGTATGCATTAATTTTTCCCATTTTTTTCTCCCACGTTCTCCGTCATTATTCAAGATTTTTCTTGGTCGTCATGAGCATTCTTGGTTTTTATGTCGGATTGTGGGTTGGGTTCATTTCCCTATCAGAAAAAGAAAATTTTATATCGCCTCCTTTTTATCTACCCTCGTTCAAATGGAAAGTACTTTTTTTTTTCCCTTGATTTTCACCTGTTGACATTTTATTTATCCACTTATAGAAAAAGAATTTTTTTAAAAGGTGTTAAGTCTTTAATAAACGCTACCGTTAGGAAAAGACCGAGCGATAAAAATTGGAAAAACATCACTTTGTTCTAAAATTAAACGGGGGAGAAAAAAACCTTCTGGCTCCCTCTCTTTTCCTCCGTTGAAAAAAAATGTTTGGATAGGACAATAAATTTTGATTAAATATGGATCGGCGTGGCGTTTCTAGTCTATAAAGATTAGTTTCTATAATTTATTACCTTACTGGGGATTTTAACATTGATTGAAAAGGTTTAATGGCCCATCTACGGCAGGAAAACCCACTTTTTCTGATATCTCGCCCTTCCCGCTCTATCCAGAAAACTTCAAGGCTTTTGGTAAAAAAAAAGATGTTATTGTTTTACCCTCCAAGTACGGTTTTTGGGGAAGGGTCGAGGAAAACGGTCAAAAGTCAAGCGTTCAAACTAAGTTCGATTACTTTTTGTAACCGATTATATTTTGATTATTGTAATCTGACTGTTAAAAAATCTTGATTTTAACTTCCTTAAAGAAGTTATTGCGATACCCTCGACGTCGGGTTTTTGGGGAAGGGTCTTCCAGACCCCGGAGGGTCAAATCGAATATTGATCTTTACCGATCTCAACTTTGTCTGTGGTGCCGGCCGGCCGTCCGTAGCATTTTTTTCCGGAACACTTTACGGCCACAATTTTCATCCGATTTTCACCAAATTTTCACCAAAATTTCTTTAGCCGGTGAAGAAGAATGTAACGAGGGGGATTTTGAATTTCGAAAAAATGGCGGAGATATGTCTGTTTGAAATTTTAAAAAATTCGCTGCGGCCGAACCGTTAATCCGATTTTCACCAAATTTTCACCAATTACTCCTTATATTTTTAAGAATTTTTGGTGCAAAAAAATTGCCACTTTTTAATTACTATTTTATTAGTAGGGAGAAATTTCGTACTTCTACCCTTTACGAGAGGCACATCCCTAGGCCAAAGAGCCCATTATTTCTACCTTGACACTTAGAAAATTTTCGAAAAAAAGAACTTAAAAAATTTTTCGAAAAAAAAAAAAAAAGGAAAACCCGGAAAATTTTTCGAAAAAAACTTTGAAAGTTTTTTGAAAAAAAAAATTTTTTTTTTTGGGACAAAAAAAACTTAGAAAATTTTTCAAAAAAAAAGAACTTAGAAAATTTTATCGGAAAAAAAAAAAGGAAAACCCGGAAAATTTTTCGACAAAAAAAAGGAAAACCCGGAAAATTTTTCGACAAAAAACTTGGAAAATTTTTCGAAAAAAAAAAAAAAAAAAAGGAAAACCCGGAAAATTTTTATACTTTCCCTCCCTACTACATCCCCTTCCTTTATACTTCCTACTCCGTTATACTTCCCACTCCGTTATACTTCCCCCTCCGTTATACTTCCCACTCCGTTATACTTCCCCTCCGTTATACTTCCCCCTCCGTTATACTTCCCCTCCCATATACTTCCCACTACGTTATAATTCCCCCTCCTATATTGTTACTTCTCTTTAAGGAAGTTCCCGTCGGGGCCAGCTCCAGACTAGTACTATATTTCTTGAAAATGGTGCATCCTAGAATAAAATAATTAAGTACAAATTTATAGAAAATTAAATTTCCTACAATTTTATTTATTAGGTGTACAAAATGAAACTCAGCCACAGGGTAATTTGAATTTTGTAGATTTTAGCCGAGTTTCATTTTGTACACCTAATAGAAGATCTATTTTCAAAGACACGTGTCACCCACACAGTGACACCAAGTGTCACAAGAACTTTTCTTTGAAGAAGTAAAATGTTTTTATGATAATTGACGGCGAAAATAAAATAAATGAAAATGTTGACCTGTAGGTAATGAATAGAAGTGGGTTTTGTGGGGTGGGTTTTTCATTTGGTCCACTTAAAATCAATCATCATTAAGTTCACCTTTGATTTTTTTTCCCCCCGATTCAATTTATTCTCTCTAATTTTCGCCATTTTCTTTGGTTAAAAGAATATTTTGTAAAATAAAATTGTCTCATACGTCTCAGAGGTGTTGAGATGAAAGTGAGGCGATAAAAGAGAAGAAAGAAGAAGAAAAAAAAAACACACTTGCTGTGAAAAGACGCCAAATGGGGCTCAGAGCACTCGTTAAGGGCTTATCCAGACGGCGGTGACTCTATAGGTGGGAGAATTGGCTAAAATGTTTGGAACAAACAACCCCACGGGCCCCCCTCGCCCCGCCCGGTTCCCTCGGCCCCCCCGACACGTATTGCGGTCTAGATAAAGCTCCGCTAAGGCTCTTAGGAATTTACACACGAAACTTCCACAAAGCTCTAAACAATATGAAACCAAATTCATAATATTTCACAGACGCAAGTTTGCTTACATTAACATCGGAATTCAATTACTAAAAACGTTTTAAAAAATTTAAACTTGTTAAATTAAATTAATAAATTTAAAATTTTTTTAAAATTAATTCAAAAAAGCTGTTATTTTTCCGTCTGATCTCTTCCACACCCTCCGTCTTCCTTTTACTTTTTGTGCATTATATTTGCTCTTAACATTCTCAAGGATACGGTTCTATTAGGTGTACAAAATGAAACTCGGCTAAAATCTATAAAATTCAATTTAACATGTGGCTGAGTTTCATTTTGTACACCTAATAAATAAAAATTGTAGGAAATTTAATTCTCTATAAATTTGTACTTAATTATTTTTTTTCTAGGATGCACCATTTTCGGAAAATAATTTTTTATTTAAATAAATTTATATTGAAAACAGTGCGTCCTAGAGAAAAAATGAATAGAATAAAATTAAAGAGAATTAAATTTCCAACAGATTTTATTTAGTGCATTTTTTCAATATCTGTAACGGTTTACGATTTACAAGCCTTTAAAATTAACCTTCTTAATGGTTTTACTTCAATAACCTTCTTACACGGAGAAGGGAAACTTTTGATGGACTTTAACGCCTAAAATGTTCAAAATTTTGAAAAAATGAACTACTAGGTGTACAAAATGAAACTCGGCTAAAATCACAAAAGTCAAATTTACCCTGCGGCTGAGTTTCATTTTGTACACCTAATAAATAAAAATTGTAGGAAATTTAATTCTCTATAAATTTGCACTTAATTATTTTTTTCTAGGATGCACCGTTTTCGGAAAATAATTTTCTTTGAAATAAATTTATCTTGAAAACAGTGCGTCCTAGAGAAAAATGAATAGAATAAAAATTAAAGAGAATTAAATTTCCAACAGATTTTATTTAGTGCATTTTTTCAATATCTGTCACGGTTTACGATTTACAAGCTTTTAAAAATTAACCTTCTTAATGGTTATACTTCAATAACCTTCTTACACGGAGAAGGTCAACTTGTGATGGACTTTAACGCCTAAAATGTTTAAAATTTTGAAAAAATGAACTACTAGGTGTACAAAATGAAACTCGGCTAAAATCTACACAATTCAAATTTACCCTGTGGCAGAGTTTCATTTTGTGCACCTAATAATACCCTCCACAAAACTTCATTGAGGTCTCTACCTATCATAAAGTTGTCTGTAGTGCCGGCTGTCTTTCTTCGGTTTTTTCTTTTTCTAGGCCGGAATTTTCATCCAGTTTTGACCAAATTTCACTCAAAGTTTTCTCAAAATGTCGCGTTTTTCGACGGCGTTCTTGGCTACGGCTTCTCTATTTGTCTAATTTTGACCAAATTTTGGCCAAATTAAAAAGCAAAAAATTTCCCTCATCAGAAAAACCCCGAAATACCTCGTATTTCACCGCAGTTTTTTCGGAATCGTTTTTCCTCCTCGATTGAGAAACCCCTATTTTACATAAATGATTTAGAATAATCAATTCAACCCTTGGATCTTATCCAAACCCCATTGAAAATTGCTAAAATGAATGTTTTTAATTTAAAGTTGAGTAAACAAAACCATTATTTTACCCTTTTTTTTAAATTCGTTTCTAATCCGCAAGTTAACTACATATTAGGTGTACAAAATGAAACTCAGCCACAGGGCAAATTTGAGTAGATTTTAGCCGAGTTTCATTTTGTACACAAAGTAGTTCATTTTTCAAAATTTTGAAATTTTAGGCGTCAAAGTCCATCAAAAGTTGACCTTCTCCGTCTAAGAAGGTTATTGAAGTATAACCATTAAGAAGGTTAATTTTTAAAGGCTTGTAAATCGTAAACCGTTACAGATATTGAAAAATGCACTAAATAAAATCTGTTGGAAATTAAATTCTCTATAATTTTTATTCTATTCATTTTTTCTCTAGGACGCACTGTTTTCAAGATAAATTTATTTAAAAAAAATTATTTTCCGAAAATGGTGCATCCTAGAAAAAAATAATTAAGTACAAAATTATAGAGAATTAAATTTCCTACAATTTTTATTTATTAGGTGTACAAAATGAAACTCAGCCGCAGGGTAAATTTGAATTTTGTAGATTTTAGCCGAGTTTCATTATGTACACCTATATATCAAGGAAGAAATGACTGAAGCTATAAAAATTGAGGGGAGCTTATCTGACGACGCTTATTAAGCCGAAACTAGTCGTCAGTCATTTTTTCCTCGATTATCGCTCTTGATAACGTTAAATAAAATTAGTTTCGCTCACCTGATTTTTACAAATCCCTTTTTCCGAATGCCATTAATCTGTAAAAAGAAAATAGTTATGAAAAACAAGGGGTTTAAAAGATTAAATTCATGATATTCGACCGTGTGTAAAAATAACAATTCTGTTCCCTCATGCGGAAATGAAGGGGGAGACTATTATTATTCCGGTAATATCTTCAAGGAGACAAAAAGTAGTTTTTCAATTTCCTGAAGTGGGAAAGCTTTTAAATTTATTACTTTTCCTTTCTTTTTTTTTTTATTAGAATCGTTTTACGTGTGAGATTTCGTCTCGATAACCCTTCACGTTTCTGTTATCTGATGAGAAGTTAATGTTTGGATTAAAGACTTCTTAAAGTTGGGAAGAACATGTTTCCTCGTGGGAAGAACTAAGTTAATTCTAACTTCTGCTCTTCTTGACTTAACAAAACCCTAGAATTTCATTAGCTAAATCCCGATTTTAAAAAACATCTTTCTTTTTTCTTTTTTTTTACATGAATAATGGAATTTTTTTTATTCATAATTTTAATTTATAACAGGGTATTCGTAAAAAAAAGTTTTTCCCCCTCAATAAAGTACTGGTTTGAAGAGCTTCCAAAGAAACTTCCTTAAAGAGAAGTAACAATATAGGAGAGGGAAGTATATAGGAGGGGTAGTATAACGGAGGGGACGTAAAACGGAGGGGGAAGTATATGGGGGGGAAGTATAACAGAGTGGGAAGTATAAAGGAGGAAAGAATAAGGGAGGGGGGAAGTTTTTTTTTTACGAAAAATTTTCCGGTTTTTTTTTCGAACAATTTTTCAAGTTTTTTTTTGAAAAATTTTCAAAGTGTCAAGGTAGAAATAATAAGCTCTTTGGCCTAGGGATGTGTCTTTCGTAAAGGGTAGAAGTTCGAAATTTCTCCCTACTAAAAAAAATTAATAATTAAAAAGTGGCAATTTTTTTACGCCAAAAATTCTTAAAAATATAAGGAGTAATCGGTGAAATTTTGGTGGTTTTGACAAAAAAAAAACTTAAAATTTTTTCGAAAAAAAAACCGGAAAAGTTTTCGGAAAAAAACTTGGCAAATTTAAAACAAAAAAACTCGAAAAATTTTTGGGAAAAAACAAAACTCGGACAATTTTTCAAAAATAAACTTAGAAAATTTTTCGAAAAAACAAACTTGGAAAATTCTCCTTTACACTTTCCCTCCCTTATACATCCCCTTCCGTTATATTATGTACTTTCCTTCCACTATACTTCCCCCTCCCATATACTTCCCACTCCGTTATACTTCCCCTCCCATAACTTCCCCCTACGTTTTACTTCGCCTCCGTTATACTTCCCCCTCCTATATACACCCGTATTTTTGTCCGGAAACACATGGCAAGCGTCTGGGAGAGCGTTAAAAAGTGGTTTTACGAAAAAAAGTTAAATGTAAACCCCCCTTAATTTAAATCAAAGAATTTGATGGTGTAGTTTAAAATCCGCCTGGATATACAGGGTGTCCCAGACACAACCTAACTTCGTTATTTCAAATAAGAACCCCTATTTTTTATTTCAGATTCGTAATCTACGCAAAATTTCAAGTAGATTTGAGTACTCATATGACGATTTTGGACAACTTTTAAAAAATGTCAAAATTTAGCGTTTTTTTGCGCTAAAATCCGTTAAAATTGACCTAGGAGACTCGTTTTTTTTAATTCCACTTATTTTTTCCCGAAGAATCCAACTGTCTCAAATTTGAGCATCTTCGCATTCTGCATCACGAGATTTCGTCGCTAATGGCCTTTTTTCAAGTTAGAACCCAAATTTTTAGTTCAGAAATGAAAATTAGCACTTGTTGAAAGGAATTTTTCTTTCGGACCACAAATTTTAAAAGAGCAACAGCGTCTTTTGTGTTTATGCATCAAAAATTAAAATTCCGTCAACAAATCGCTAATTTCCATTTTTGAAGTATGGAATTTGGAGTTAAACTTGAAAAAAGGCCATTAGCGACGAAATCTCGTGATGCAGAATGCGAAGATGCTCAAATTTGAGACAGTTGGATTCTTCGGGAAAAAATAAGTGGAATTAAAAAAAAACGAGTCTCCTAGGTCAATTTTAACGGATTTTAGCGCAAAAAACGCTAAATTTTGACATTTTTTAAAGTTGTCGAAAATGGTCTCAAAATAGTCAAATCTACTTGAAATTTTGCGTAGATTACGAATCTGAAATAAAAAATAGGGGTTCTCATTTGAAATAACGAAGTTAGGTTGTGTCTGGGACACCCTGTATATCCAGGCGGATTTTAAACTACACCATCAAATTCTTTGATTTAAATTAAGGGGGGTTTAAATTTAACTTTTTTTCGTAAAACCACTTTTTAACGCTCTCCCAGACGCTTGCCATGTGTTTCCGGACACCCTGTATGGGAGGGTAGTATAACGGAGGGGACGTAAAACGGAGGGGGAAGTATATGGGAGGGGAAGTATAACAGAGGGGGAAGTATAAAGGAGGGAAAGAAAAAGGCAGGGGGTAGTTTTTTTTACGAAAAATTTTCCGGTTTTTTTTTTCGAAAAATTTTTTAAGTTTTCTTTCCTAAAATTTTCCAAGTTTTTTTTTTTTTTTTTTTTTCCCCGAAAAATTAGCCATGTTTTTTTTTTCGAAAATTTTTCAAAGGGAAAATTTTCTCGGAAAAACTGCTCCCAAGATCGCCTAGACATTCCAAAAATAACGAGAAAAAGCTTTTTTAAAAAATTTTCCGACATTTTTTAGTGCTTAAATATAGGAAAGTAATTTTAGGGATCCTCCCTAATGTATTCTTAATGAATCTTATGATTAAGCCCGTATTTGTAAACGTTCCTTGGAAATTTCCATTCCTTATCAGAAAGGATTCTTTAAAGAAGGGATCCTTTGCTCTAAAGCTTCCTCGAAAGGCGTATTTACATCACTTTTTCGTTCCTTAACGAAATAAAATTCAACGATTGCGTTATCATCAGCCAATGAGAGTCCTCCGTTCGAGGAATCCTTAAGACACCTCAGTTGCTAGCTTGAAAAGGCGGGGGGGGGGGGGGATCTGAAGGATAAGTTAATACGGTCCATTGTTTGAAATATTCTCAACATTATTTCATTTCCTAGCAATATTAGTTTCAAAAAGATGCCAAAATTAAAGGGACTGTCGCATCGATTTTGTACATAATACCCTATTTGCCCTAGTGACGTCATAATTTTCGTATCAATTTCATCCCCCCTTAAAATAACGTTAATTTCCTTTATTAATAAGTCCTTTGTTCAACTTATTCCTTTTTAAACTAATATATTGTTAATTTCTTGACAACAATACATTAGATTTATATTCGATTTTAAGTTTGAGAAGGTGATTGTCTCATATGCTGTTTAAACACATTTGGGTAATCAGTTGCCATGGTCACCAGTTAGTTTATCCTAGACCAAAACCCATCAGAATACTAGAGTTTGAGCAAAACTAGCCTCAAGAAGTTCTTAATATGCAGGTTCGGAGACTTTCCCAAAATATTAGGTGTACAAAATGAGACTCAATCACAGGGTAAATTTGAATTTTGTAGATTTAGCCGAGTGTCATATTGTACTCTTAGTAGTTCATTTTTTCAAAATTTTCACATTTTAGGCGTTAAAGTCCATCAAAGTTCACCTTATCCGTGTAAGAAGGTTATTGAAGTATAACCATTAAGAAGGTTCATTTTTAAAGGCTTGTAAACCGTTACGGATATTGAAAAAATGCACTAAATAAAATCTGTTGGAAATTTAATTCTCTTTAATTTTTATTCTATTCATTTTTTCTCTAGGACGCACTGTTTTCAAGATAAATATATTTAAAAAAAAAAATTATTTTCCGAAAATGGTGGATCCTAGAAAAAAATAAATAAGTACAAATTTATAGAGAATTAAATTTCCTACAATTTTTATTTATTAGGTGTACAAAATAAAACTCAGCCACAGGGTAATTTTGAATTTCGTAGATTTTAGCCGAGTTTCATTTTGTACACCTAATAACTTTCTCAATGAGAAATTATTGTACAACCCTAAAGGGGCGGTTTTTATTTATTTTTATTTTTGAATAGGGTCTTTCACACTCCGGCCGTCGTTCGCCAATTTTTTTTTATTATTATTTTTTTTTTTTTTGCTTTTTTTTTAGCTTTTAGAGTGTTTTAAAATACATATAAATAATTTCCGATAGAATCATTTTAAAGACGCCTGAGGGCAGAGGCTACCCCTTTCCGCTGAAAATTTCAAAAAAAAAAAAAACGTTTGGGAAGTTCAACTAACTTTTTATTTAAACTCACTTCATTATTTATCAATATTAACTTTTAAAAGCCATTAGTCTTATTCATGTTATTAATTGTTTAGGAGCCAGGAGGGGTAGGCTTTTTATCGAATAAAGTTCGAAAGAGAAAAAAAAGGTGTTTTACTTCATTAGAGGTGGGGTGGCTTTTTTTTTATCGTTACCTCACACTCCTGAACTTCCTTGAAAGTTAAACCCTGTCAGACCCCCTTACACACTCCATTACAATGAATTGTCGAAGGTAAAATATTGTTTTCGCCCTTCTTTAACTTGTTTAAAAAAGTCATTGTTTTACCCTACTAGCAGGGTTTTTGGGGAAGAGTCTGGAAGACCATGTAGCGTCAAATTGATAGAGGATCTAAACCGATCTCAATTTTGTCAGTGAAGCCGGCCGGCCGTAGCATTTTTCCTGAACAGTCACACAATTTTTACACTTCCTAATTAGGTGTACAAAATGAAACTCAGCCACAGGGTAAATTTGAATTTTGTAGATTTTAGCCGAGTTTCATTTTGTACACCTAGTAGTTCATTTTTTCAAAATTTTAAACATTTAGGCGTTAAAGTCCATCAAAAGTTGACCTTCTCCGTGTAAGAAGGTTATTGAAGTGTAACCATTAAGAAGGTTAATTTTTAAAGGCTTGCAAATCGTAAACCGTTACAGATATTGAAAAAATGCACTAAATAAAATCTGTTGGAAATATAATTCTCTTTAATTTTTATTCTATTCATTTTTCTCTAGGACGCACTGTTTTCAAGATAAATTTATTTAAAAAAAAATTATTTTCCGAGAATGGGTGCATCCTAGAAAAAAAATAGTTAAGTACAAATTAATAGAGAATTAAATTTCCTACAATTTTTATTTATTAGGTGTACAAAATGAAACTTAGCCGCAGGGTAAATTTGAATTTTGTAGATTAGCCGAGTTTCATTTTGTACACCTAATAGATGAGCAAAATAATTTTTAAAAATGGAGGAATTTTTTTTTTTTTTCATAAGCATGTTCCTTTTTCCGTCATAATTTAATCCTACTTTATGTCTAAACAATATAATACGTGTGAGAGAACCAAAGGTTGGAGACGTGCGCTGAAGTTCAAGTACACAAATCCAAAAAGACAAATGGAAACCCACAAAAGGGGTTTGCAAAGTAGCAGTTTACAATAGTGTAACAGTTTCAAAACTGAAAACATAACATTTCCTAAAGGGTCACAAAAGTAAAGGAGCCGATGGGAACTGAAAGTATTCGTACAATTTTTTCCAGTTTTGAGCTAAAGAAAAAGTCTTCCGCCAGCCACAGGGCGAGAACTTTCTCCCTACTTTTTCTGAGGAACTTAAAATCATTCGGGTTTCACACACTTAAATCTGGATCATCTGGGTGACAGAGAGGGACGATGAATAAAATTACTTTCCTATATTTAAGCACTAAAAATCGTCGGAAAATTTTTTAAAAAAGCTTTTTCTCTTTTTTTTTGGAATGTCTAGGCGGTCTTGGGAGCAGTTTTTCCGGGAAAGTTTTCCTTTTAAAATGGAAAACTTAATTTTCTACCAAAACATTTTTTCAAAAAAAAAACCGCTTGCCATTTTGAAGGTTTTGATGAGCTCTTTGCGAAAACATATTACACAAGAAAATACGATGAAGAGTTTCGTCGTAATCCTTTTACAAAGATTTGAAGCAAAAATTTCAGCGAGCTTAAATTTAAGTTAAGCTTAAAGCTTAAAGAAAAGGACCTCGGAATCGGGGGAAAAAAAAACTTTCTTGGATACTCCACTCTTTATATTAATATAATTAATTTAAATCCGCCATAAATATTGTAAACGGAAATCATAGGTGCATCGAAATTGATAAAACGTCAGTTATCTTAATAAATTAAACGTCCAACTCCGGTGATTGGACGCAGCCATGGAAAAGTAATAATGGGATTTCTTTTAATTAAATAACTTGAAACTGTAAATGGGCTTTTAATTGCTTTCACTTAAACTCCTTTTTTTTATGCCAGTAATAAAGACGAAAGTTTTTGTTTTTAAATACTTAAAACCGTAAAAATTATAAATGAATTTATTTTAGGTAAAAGGAGGTCAAAATTATTAGGGTACAGAATGAAACTCGGCTAAAATCTACAAAATTCAAATTTACCCTGTGGCTGAGTTTCATTTTGTACACCTAATAAAAACTAGAAATTTCGTTTTTTTTTTCGAGAGGGAGAGAAAAAAAGTTTGGCTCCCTGTGGGGTTTGAACCAACGACCTCTGGGTTTCTAGGCTGTGGAAGCCTTCTGAATAGAATACAGAACGTCAAAAAAAAAAAAAAAAAAAAAAAAAAAAAAAAGAGACCACGATCTTCAATAATTTAAAACTACTCGTAAAAGGAATTCAAAGAGTATAAAATTGTTTTTTTTTTTTACTTTATCAACCAGACTCGTTATTGTAGGGTAATTAGTAAGATAGGAAAAGCGAGTTTGAAATTACTTGATTGAATAGCGCATAATGATTAATAGACGTAACGACTCCAATCATTAATTTTCAATCAATAACGATGATTATTCATAAAAGTAATTTTAGGACTTTTCAAAGTTAGTGTATAAAAAGGATAGAAAAAGAAACTCCTCGACATTTTAACTTTTATTTTCCAAGGGTGAAATGTCAAAAGAAGTTTAAAGGAAGATATACATCAAAATTTAGGATTTTTTATCACCACTTAAAACTTCTTTATGTCTTTCTATTTTCTCGACATTCATCCCCGTCTTTTTACTAAAAGAAAAAAAAAAATTAACGAAGATTAAAATTATGAATCAATTATGGATCAGTAAGACCCTCAGCGAAAAAAAAACCGCGGAGAGTAAAAGAATAATTTTTCTTTGAGAAAATTAAGAAGAACATTAAGAAGAACATACTTAAAAACCGTTCGTAGAGGGAAATAAAAGTACTGGTCTGGAGCTGGCCCCGACGGGAACTTCCTTAAGAGAAGTAACAATATAGGAGGGGGAATTATAACGGAGGGGGAAGTATATGGGAGGGAAGTATAACGGAGGGGAAGTATAATGGAGGGGAAGTATAACGGAGGGGGAAGTATAACGGAGGGGGAAGTATAACGGAGGGGGAAGTATAACGGAGTGGGAAGTATAACGGAGGGGGAAGTATAACGGAGTGGGAAGTATAACGGAGTGGGAAGTATAACGGAGGGGGAAGTATAACGGAGTGGGAAGTATAACGGAGTAGGAAGTATAAAGGAAGGGGATGTAGTAGGGAGGGAAAGTATAAAAATTTTCCGGGTTTTTTTTTTTTTTTTTTCGAAAAATTTTCTAAGTTCTTTTTTTTGAAAAATTTTCCGGGTTTTCCTTTTTTTTTTTTTTCGAAAAATTTTCCGGGTTTCCCTTTTTTTTTTTTTTTTTTTTTTTTTTTTTTTTTTTTTTTTTTTTTTTTTTTTTTCGAAAAATTTTTAAAGTTCTTTTTTTCGAAAAATTTTCTAAGTGTCAAGGTAGAAATAATGGGCTCTTTGGCCTAGGGATGTGCCTCTCGTAAAGGGTAGAAGTACGAAATTTCTCCCTACTAATAAAAATAGTAATTAAAAAGTGGCAATTTTTTTGCACCAAAAATTCTTAAAAATATAAGGAGTAATTGGTGAAAATTTGGTGAAAATCGGATTAACGGTTCGGCCGCAGCGAATTTTTTAAAATTTCAAACAGACATATCTCCGCCATTTTTTCGAAATTCAAAAATCCCCCTCGTTACATTCTTCTTCACCGGCTAAAGAAATTTGTGTAAAAATTGGTGAAAATCGGATGAAAACTGTGGCCGTAAAGTGTTCCGGAATAAATGCTACGGACGGCCGGACGGCCGGACGGCCGGCCGGCACCACAGACAAAGTTGAGATCGGTAAAGATCAATATTCGATTTGACCCTCCGGGGTCTGGAAGACCCTTCCCCAAAAACCCGACGTCGAGGGTATCGCAATAACTTCTTTAAGGAAGTTAATTACATCTCTTTGGGTAAGCTAAGAATACGGATTTGCAAGGCCATCTTCCAAAACCGTTCTTGGGGAGTAATGCAATAAACTCGAAATTATTGCGATACCCTCGACGCCGGGTTTTTGGGGAGGGTCTTCCGGGGTCCGGAGGGTCAAATCGAATATTGATCTTACCGATCTCAACTTTGTCTGTGGCCGTCCGTAGCATTTTTCCGGAACACTTTACGGCCACAATTTTCATCCGATTTTCACCAAATTTTCACACAAATTTTTATCTAGGATGCACCATTTTCGGAAAATAATTTTTTTTAAATAAATTTATCTTGAAAACAGAGCGTCCTAGAGAAAAATGAATAGAGTAAAAATTAAAGAGAATTGAATTTCCAACAGATTTATTTAGTGCATTTTTTCAATATCTGTAACGGTTTACGATTTACAAGCCTTTAAAAATTAACCTTCTTAATGGTTATACTTCAATAACCCTCTTACACGGAGAAGGTCAACTTTTGATGGACTTTAACGCCTAAAATGAAAACTCAGCCACAGGGTAAATTTGAATTTGTAGATTTTAGCCCAGTTTCATTTTGTACACCTAATATTTATCCTAAATTCACCAAATTTTCACCAATACTCCTTATAGAGATTTTTTTCGTTCTTTAATAGCAAAGAAAGATTAACTTTAGGATCAACAAGCAACTTAAACTTGGCGCCGTGAAAAATTATGTTATCCTTAGTTTCCTTTAACTTGATTTGGCCATAATCAATATTGATATTTATTATTTATAGTACTTGAGAATATATCCCTTCTACTTCAGCGTATAAGTTATAAACTAGTATATTAATATTTCTGGGAATTTCCCTCGTTAAAAAGCTCAACTTTGTGGATTTTAAATTAAAATTAGGCCCTTTTAAATGTCTTAATTGTTTAAAAAAAAAGATTGTATGTATGAAAGAATATAAATTTGTTCTAAAAAGAAAATTTACGGAGCGAAAAATTGGTTTTGAAAAACGGAAAAAAAAGATGGTTTATTTTAACATTCTCGTTCCTTATTGTCATCGCCGGAAGGCTGAAATGATTTTTATTCCCCTTCACCTTTTGTCGTTTGAAAGATGCATGATGTCCTACGATAATCTTTTATTTTTTAACCTCGACGGCTTTCCGGACGCGGCGTTTCCATATTAGAACTCCGGTTCCTCTATTCCAATCAGCTCTCGTGACTTATTCACAGACGGAAAAAACCCCTCGTTTTTCAAATGAAATATTTTCCCGAAAGGGGGTCATACTAGGAAAGTCTAGATAAACTACAACTTGGAAAAAAGTTCCGGTTTGAAGAGCTTCCAACGATAACTTCCTCAAGGATACAGGAGGAGGAAGTATTAAGTAGGAGAACTAAATTTTTGTAAAAGTGTGAAATAAATTTGGTGGGTATCGCAGTAAGTCTTGAGGAAGTTAGAAATTTTAGGTATTTTTGTTGTTCGTTTTCTGTTTTTTGAAAAAAAAAAAAATAAAAATTAAGTACCTAATAAATCGCCATTTTATTTTCCGTTAAAAAAATTCTGAGGAAGTTAAAAAAAAAAAAAAAAAAAATTATTTTGAAAATTTTATATCAAGGTAGAAATTCAGTACGGTTAGCCAAAGAGAGGCCGCCCTCGAGCCGGCGAAGTGACTCACATTCTGCCTAGAAAAATTATTAAGTAAAAAAAATTTTGGAAAATTAAAATTTTAAAAAATGGAAAATTTTTAAATAATTCAAGGAATGTTTAGTGAAAATTTGGTGAAGATCGGACCAACAGTACGCCCACAGCGCTCATTTTAAATCTTTGAACAGTCATATCTCCGCCATTTTGAAAAATTTCGAAAAAAGCTCTCGTCATTTTCAAGATTTCTGTGAAAGGAAGTTGTGTATAAATTTGGTGAAGATCGGATGAAAATTGCGGCCGTGAAGTGTTCCGGAAAAAGTGGCGACGGACGGCCGGACGGCCGGACGGCCGGCACCACAGACAAAGTCAGGATCGGCAAAGATCACTTATCAGATTTATCCTACGGGGTCTGGAAGACCTTTCTAGTAACAGGGGGTCGGAGGGTATCACAGTAACTTCTTGAGGAAGTTAATAAACATCCTTCTTTCCAAGATAAGGGCTAGTAAATGCGGTGAATATCGGACCATCCAGAACGTACAAAACTACTTTAGGTGTACAAAATGAAACTCGGCTAAAATCTCCAAAATTCAAAAATAATTTTTTAAAAAAATAAATTTATCTTGAAAACAGTGCGTTCTAGAGAAAAAAATGAATAGAATAAAAAGGAGCTGGCCCCGACGGGAACTTCCTTAAAGAGAAGTAACAATATAGGAGGGGGAATTATAACGGAGGGGGAAGTATATGGGAGGGGAAGTATAACGGAGGGGGAAGTATAACGGAGGGGGAAGTATAACGGAGTGGGAAGTATAACGGAGGGGAAGTATAACGGAGTGGGAAGTTAACGGAGGGGGAAGTATAACGGAGTGGGAAGTATAACGAGTAGGAAGTATAAAGGAAGGGGATGTAGTAGGGAGGGAAAGTATAAAATTTTCCGGGTTTTCCTTTTTTTTTTTTTCGAAAATTTTCTAAGTTCTTTTTTTTGAAAAATTTTCTAAGTTTTTTTTTCGAAAAATTATCCGGGTTTTCCTTTTTTTTTTTTTTTTTTTTTTTTTTCGAAAAATTTTTTAAGTTCTTTTTTTTGAAAAATTTTCCAAGTTTTTTTTCGAAAAATTTCCGGTTTTTTTTTTTTTTTTTTTTTTTTTTTTCTTCGAAAATTTTCTAAGTTCTTTTTTTCGAAAAATTTTCCAAGTTTTTTTTTTCGAAAAATTTTCCGGTTTTTTTTTTTTTTTTTTCGAAAAATTTTCCGGGTTTTCCTTTTTTTTTTTCGAAAAATTTTCCGGGTTTTCCTTTTTTTTTTTCGAAAATTTTCAAAGTTCTTTTTTTCGAAAAATTTTCCGGGTTTTCCTTTTTTTTTTTTTTTTTTTTTTTTTTTTTTTTTTTTTTTTTTTTTCGAAAAATTTTCCGGGTTTTCCTTTTTTTTTCTTCTCTTTTTTTTTTTTGAAAAATTTTCTAAGTTCTTTTTTTCGAAAAATTTTTTAAGTGTCAAGGTAGAATAATGGGCTCTTTGGCCTAGGGATGTGCCTCTCGTAAAGGGTAGAAGTACGAAATTTCTCCCTACTAATAAAAATAGTAATTAAAAAGTGGCAATTTTTTTGCACCAAAAATTCTTAAAAAATATAAGGAGTAATTGGTGAAAATTTGGTGAAAATCGGATTAACGGTTCGGCCGCAGCGAATTTTTTAAAATTTCAAACAGACATATCTCCGCCATTTTTTCGAAATTCAAAAATCCCCCTCGTTGCATTCTTCTTCACGGCTAAAGAATTTGTGTAAAAATTTGGTGAAAATCGGATGAAAACTGTGGCCGTAAAGTGTTCCGGAAAAAAATGCTACGGACGGCCGGACGGCCGGACGGCCGGCCGGCCGGCCGGCACCACAGACAAAGTTGAGATCGGTAAAGATCAATATTCGATTTGACCCTCCGGACCCCGGAAGACCCCTCCCCAAAAACCCGACGTGGAGGGTATCACAATAACTTCTTTAAGGAAGTTAATTAAAGAGAATTGAATTTCCAACAGATTTTATTTAGTGCATTTTTTCCATATCTGTAACGGTTTACGATTTACAAGCCTTTAAAAATTAACCTTCTTAATGGTTATACTTCAATAACCTTCTTACACGGCGAAGGTCAACTTTGATGGACTTTAACGCCTAAAATGTTCAAAATTTTGAAAAAATGAACTACTAGGTGTACTGAAACTCGGCTAAAATCTACAAAATTCAAATTTACCCTGTGGCTGAGTTTCATTTTGTACACCTAATATTTTGGACTTTGTCTTTATCTCGCCAGGACCAGTGGTTTTTGAGTTATTGAAACTTCGTTCAAACCGCAGTTTGAAACTGGCTTGGAACTCCCGGAGCATGCGCAAAGGATTTGCACGTCAATTTTGACGTCAGATGACTTCTGCTATGACGTACAAACGATTTAAACGACGTCAAACCAGGTTGAACAGTCTAAAATGTCAACAGAATCTTTTTTTTTTTTTTTATGGCCCGTAACTCCGAAACCATTCACTTTAGGCAGGTTATGTGTTTAACACTTTATGTTGAGATTTTGATGTAGATATTTTTGTACTTAATATTTTTTGCGCTAAACCCCATAGTTTTCGAGAAAACTAATAAAAATAGCCTTCTTCTGGACAGAATTTTTTTTTTTTTTTTTATGGCCCGTAACTCCGAAACCGTTCACTTTAGGCAGGTTATGTGTTTAACGCTTTATGTCGAGAATTTGATGCAGATTATTTTTGTACTTAATATTTTTGCGCTAAACCCCATAGTTTTCGAGAAAACTAATAAAAACAGCCTTCTTCTGGAAACTCCAATCCAAATGTACTCCCACAAAAACCGAGGGTGTAAATAGCTTAAAATATTAATTTTTGATGGCCCGTAACTCCGAAACCGTTCACTTTAGGCAGGTTATGTGGTTACACTTTATGTCGAGAAATTGATGTAGATTATTTTTGTACTTAATATTTTTTGCGCTAAACCCCATAGTTTCGAAAAAAAACTAATAAAAACCGCCTTCTTCTGGAAAACTCCGATCCAAATGTACTCCCACAAAAACCGAGGGTGTGAATAGCTTAAAATATTAATTTTTGATGGCCCGTAACTCCGAAACCGTTCACTTTAGGCAGGTTATGTGGTTAACACTTTATGTCGAAAATTTGATGTAGATTATTTTTGTACTTAATATTTTTTGCGCTAACCCCATAGTTTTCGAGAAAACTAATAAAAACAGCTTCTTCTGGAAACTCCAATCCAAATGTACTCCACAAAAAACCTAGGGTGTGAATAACTTAAAATATAATTTTGATGGCCCGTAACTCCAAAACCGTTCACTTTAGGCAGTTTATGTGTTTTTTATTTATTTATTTATTTCATACAACGCTTACAGGCGGACCCAAATAGCGTGTTGACAACAATACATATACAAAATCATGACTATAAGAAGAAATAACAAATATTAAAAATATATTATATATAAAATATTAAAATAATATAAAAATAAAAATGAATTTGTGTATAACATGTTAAATAAATAAGCCCACCCATAAACAATTAAATAATAACCTATTATAACACAGACGAATCAATTTTCAACTTACGAATAGAGGACTTGAATTGAGACAAGGTACAATTAAAGTAGTCAACATTATGATTAATGATTTTATTCGAAATATGCAAAAGCCCGAGAACGTAAGTGAACGACCGTAGTCCGTTCTATGAAACGGGATAGCGAAACAAAACTCCGGACGCCGTAAAGACCTCTGAGGAACACTAAAACCAACGAGTGCCAATAATTCTGGACAATCCAATTCACCTTTCAAGAGCTTATAGAGAAAACAAGATCCCAAGTACACAATTCTTTGAAAAGGCGACATTAGTTGAAAATGACAGAGCCATTCATCAATGGATTTTGAGTCGTAACAATTTTTTTCAATATAACACAAATGACGAATCGCAGAACGTTGGATCCTAGATAATTCATCATAGTTACATTTATGATACGGTTTCCAAACTAAAATGGCATAGTCCACGATGCTATTGACATAGGCGAAGTATAACGATCTTACAACTTTAATATTTTTAAAATCGTTGGTTGCTCTCCTTATGAATCCAACCATACGATACGACCTGGAAATCACATCCTGGAAATGATCTGAAAACAACCCATTTTCACTAAAGATGACTCCAAGATCCCTTACAGACGATACACGAGAAATAGATATTCCACCACATTCGTATCCAAAGAAAGTGGGGAAGGCCTTACGATGAAAGCTTATAATGCTACACTTGGGAATTTCAATTTTTAAGCCATTCACACAACACCATTCGGAAAAACGACGAAGATCTTCATTAAGGGCAACACAGTCACTAATAGAATTAATTTGACAAAGAGTTTCACATCGTCGGCAAAAGCCAAAGAACGAGAATGCAAACTAGAAAACAAGTCATCAAAGTACAAAAGAAATAACAACGGTCCAATGTGGGAACCTTGCGGAACACCTGAGGATATAACAAATTCATTGGAATAAGAACCACGAAAGGAAACAACACTAGTTCTATTTTTTAGGTAAGACTGTAGCCAAATTAGCAACGTATGATGGAAACCAATGTGCTTTAATTTAAATAAAAGACGGTTGTGATCGACAGAGTCAAATGCCTTGCTGATGTCGGTATAGATCACATCAACCTGACTGCCTTGTTCAATTTTATTGATCATGTACTCCCTGAGAAGTAACAAATTGGTTGTGGTTGACCTGCCAGCAACAAACCCATGTTGGCTATCACAGAAATAGTTTTTTAGATGACTAGAAATATTTTCAGTAATGATAGATTCGAATAACTTTGGAATGCTAGATAGCTTAGAAATTGGACGGTAATTAGTAACAATAGATTTATCACCCTTTTTATGAACAGGTACAATGTGACTTTTTTTCCATATATCAGGAACAACACCCAAGGAAAGTGACCTACTATATATGTACAAGGGTGCAGATAAATTTTTGGCACAGTTTTTTAAGATTAAAGGAGGTACATGATCCGGCCCAGGAGATGCACTAGGAACTATAGTTAACAATTTATCAAGAATCATAGCCTCAGTTATATCACAGTCAATTAAGGTGTCACAGGACTTATGGACAAATGGTGAAAATGGATTAGCCATAGGGGCAGAAAAATTGCTCTTGAACAATTCTGCATATTCATTAACAACCTCAGAATCATCCGAAAGTACTTTACCATTTATAGACATATAGCGAGGATATCCATCCTGTTTCCTCTTCGAACCCATAAAGTCCCAGATATAATTGACATCACTTTCAAGTCTTAATTCTGCTGAAGTGATAAAAGTCCTATAATCAGTCTCTATTGAAGACTTAACCGATAGTCTAAGGGCAGAAAAATCATTGTAGTGTCGACTATCCATCTTTCTTCTATAAACCTGATAGGCTCTATTTTTCCTATTAATTAAATTTATTGTCTCCTTAGAGTACCATGAAGGAAACCTATTAGTGACAGCAATACCTTTCATCGGAACACACTCCTCAAACAATCTATAAAGGATGGAATAAAAGACATCAATCGAATCATGGAGTGAATAACTATACAGGAATGACCAATTAATTGTTGAGAGGTGTTCATTAAGGAGGACAAAATTTGTTTTATGAAAATTAAAATTCTTACCAGGGATTATACGACGAAACATTTTTAGAGGTGCAAAAAAGGTACAAGTAGTTGAGAGCGATGGGTGGTAGACATCTTCCTGCACCAGAGGCAAAGAATCCCTAGTAACTGTCGACAACATATCTGAGAAGATAAAATCCAGAATACGGCCGGATTCATTCAGAACAGAATTTATTTGCTGAAACTGCAATTCTTCCTTAAATCTGTCAAGTACAGTTTGTGCAACTTTACCACCTGAATGAACATTATAATCACCTGCAATTAAATAATGAGACTTAGGATACAATGAAAGTATGTACTCCATGTTAAGAAACAAGCCAGAATACTCAGCCTCAGACGAACCAGGCGACATATAAAAACATCCAACAATAAATGAAAAACCTTTACAACTGATAGCAATCCAAAGGTCCTCAACATTCGAAACGGGAGGCCTAAGCCGTTTCACCAATAAATCGTTCCTAGTTGCAATTAATACACCTCCACCATCCGATTTAGTGCTGTTGATAGCTGACCTATCATTCCTGAAAACCAAGAAATTAGAATTAAATAATTCTGTTGACATAACATTAACATTTAACCAAGTCTCAGTAATTAAGATAATATCGTAATGTGAAGATGATGAATTGAGTAAAAATTGATTCGTCTTGGAGCGAAGGCCCCTAACATTTTGGTAGTAAATTGAAAGAGTAACTTTAGAATTATAAAAAGGCTTAGAACCCGATTTTTTACTACTACAACCAGCAGAATGGGCATTAATATTACTAGAATTTGTCGCTACGCATTGCATTGGGGGAGAGAAAGATAAACTTAAGCCGTCTGCGACGGCTCTTGAGCTAAAAAATGACAATGCTCATTAATCGATTTAAACATTAAGGGACCAACAATTTTATTTTGTGAAGCAATATGCAATTTTATAATTTTTGAGATATCACAAGTAATTACATCTCTTCCATTTCGATTGAAAGACTTGACATTTCTCATAATTAATCGGGGATTTATGAAATCTAGCTTAACAAGCTCAACATTATTAAATTTCTTTGCTAAACGCACAAGAAAAGAGTTAAAATTATATATGGTCTTATTGACAATGGACCAAGTAGGAAGGTCATAATTAAAAGGAACCCCTAGTATTATTAACTTAGTATTATTACAGCAATTAACGATAAATTTATAAAGACCAATTTTGAGCTTTCTGACCATATTATATTCAATGTCTTTATAACCTGCACTAAGTATGAGAAAATCACAATTATTTAAATCATCAAAGTTGGTGTTAGCAATACTTTCAAAAAAACAATGGGACCTAACTTTGGAAGAGATTGAAAAATTAGAAAGGTCCCTCCTTAATGCATTACCTAATCCAGACGCATAGTTATCACCAATTATCATCACTTTGCGTTTACCAGTCAATGGAGTCTTTGTTGAGGTGACAGGAAGAGCCACAGGTGTAGTTGAATGAAGTGGAGTCCCAGAAGACTGCTCGACAATCGTAGTGGCAGAGGACGGGGTACCATAAGAAGAGGAACCAGACTGATTGAGAGTAGGTGATGAAGACAAGGATGAAGCACCATCATACGGTGTAACAGAAGGTGGCGAGATTCCCCAAGAAGAAGAACCATTATTGTCATCCGATGCAAACGAAGGTAATGCGACGTCACAAAAAGAGGAAGACCTGGTGTGACCTTGACGAGGTGGTAAGGAGGAAGGAAAAACATCACAATTGTCATCATTCGTAACTTCCCGCGAGTTAAGAGATATATCGTGAATCTTTATCGTGAGACGGGCATTTTCGGCACACACAATATCAATATTCTCTTCAAGGACTTTAATGCGGGTCTGGAGGTCCACCACTTTCGAAGGTAGATCATCAAGATCCAGTTGGTGTGAAAAGTCAGCCCGTTTTGGACTTTCAGTTTGTTCACATTTATCATCTGAAGCCAGGGTTTCAGTCTGTTGATAGACATCAGTAAACAGACTTACAGTTTGTTGATATTGATTTACTGAAGGCGAGGGCGATGGAACCAGAACATCATGAATCAAAAGATCACGCAGACGACGCGTTTCCTCGTCGTATAAAGAAGTAATATTTTCTTTCTCAGATTGAAGAGTAGAAAGATCAAGCTTCAATTTGGCCAACTCACTTTCAAGACTTAAGAAATGTTCTACTACAGACTGAAGCGATGATAACGATTTCTTAAAAACAACCTTCGGAATCACTGACGAAAACTCATGTAAAAACTTCAAGTAAACATCAAATTGGTCGGAGATGGAACTCCTTCCACAGGTGACCCTCAAAAGATCAAACGATTTGACCAAAGACGACGACTTACGAGCTTTTGAAGTTGTTGTTGTTGAGGACATTGTTTGTAGTGATACGATATCTCTCGACGTAGGTTACAGTTTGGTTGTACGTGTGATGGCTTGGTTAAAGGTAGTTACAACTAGCGCGAGATTAACATCAACGGCCACTACAACAACTAAGCACATTGTTCCAAGTTCAAAGTTAATAGGCAAATTTAAAACGATTTACCAAAACTCACGATTGAAAATAGAGAAAACACATGAACATTATATAAAAAAAGAATAAACACTTCCCGGAGATCAAAATCAATTTAAAACGTAGAAGGAAACACGGACCGATATCGAGGCCTGTTTACGTGGCAACGGGAAGGTTGCAAAAAAGTTTAACACTTTATGTCGAGAATTCTATGTAGATTATTTTTGTACTTAATATTTTTTGCGCTAAACCCCATAGTTTTCGAGAAAACTAATAAAAACAGCCTTCTTCTGGATAGAATATTATTTTTTTTTGATGGCCCGTAACTCCGAAACCGTTCACTTTAGGCAGGTTATGTGGTTAACACTTTATGTCGAGAATTTGATGTAGATTATTTTGTACTTAATATTTTTTGCGCTAAACCCCATAGTTTTCGAGAAAACTAATAAAAATCCTTCTTCTGGACAGAATATATTTTTTTTTTGATGGCCCGTAACTCAGAAACCGTTCACTTTAGCCAGGTTATGTGTTTAACACTTTATGTCTAGAAATTGATGTAGATTATTTTTGTACTTAATATTTTTTGCGCTAAACCCCATAGTTTTCGAGAAAACTAATAAAACAGCCTTCTTCTGGACAGAATATATTTTTTTTTGATGGCCCGTAACTCAGAAACCGTTCACTTTAGCCAGGTTATGTGTTTAACACTTTATGTCGAGAATTTGATGTAGATTATTTTTGTACTTAATATTTTTTGCGCTAAACCCCATAGTTTTCGAGAAAACTAATAAAAACAGCCTTCTTCCGGAAACTCCAATCCAAATGTACTCCAACAAAAAACCGAGGGTGTGAATAGCTTAAAATATTAATTTTTGATGGCCCGTAACTCCGAAACCGTTCACTTTAAGCAGGTTATGTGTTTAACATTTTATGTCGAGAATTTGATGTAGATTATTTTTGTACTTAATATTTTTTGCGCTCAACCCCATAGTTTTCGAGAAAACTAATAAAAACAGCCTCTTCTGGACAGAATATATTTTTTTTTTGATGGCCCGTAACTCCGAAACCGTTCACTTTAGGCAGTTTATGTGTTTAACACTTTATGTCGAGAATTTGATGTAGATTATTTTTGTACTTCATTTTTTGCGCTAAACCCCATAGTTTTCGTGATATTTGAGAAAACTAATAAAACAGCCTTCTTCTGGAAACTCCAATCCAAATGTACTTCCACAAAAAACCGAGGGTGTGAATAGCTTAAAATATTAATTTTTGATGGCCCGTAACTCCGAAACCGTTCACTTTAGGCAGGTTATGTGGTTAACACTTTATGTCATGAATTTGATGTAGATTATTTTGTACTTAATATTTTTTGCGCTAAACCCATAGTTTTCGAGAAATCTAATAAAAACAGCCTTCTTCTGGACAGAATATTTGTTTTTTTTGGTGGCCCGTAACTCCGAAACCGTTCACTTTAGGCAGGTTATGTGGTTAACACTTTATGTCGAGAATTTGATGTAGATTATTTTTGTACTTAATATTTTTTGCGCTAAACCCCATAGTTTTCGAGAAAACTAATAAAAACTGCCTTCTTCTGGAAACTCTGATCCAAATGTACTCCCACAAAAACCGAGGTTGTGAATAGCTTAAAATATTAATTTTTGATGGCCCGTGACTCCGAAATCGTTCACTTTAGGCAGTTTATGTGTTTAACACTTTATGTCGAGAATTCTATGTAGATTATTTTTGTACTTCATATTTTTTGCGCTAAACCCCATAGTTTTCGAGATATTTGAGAAAACTAATAAAAACAGCCTTCTTCTGGAAACTCCAATCCAAAAGTACTCCCACAAAAAAACCGAGGGTGTGAATAGCTTAAAATATTAATTTTTGATGGCCCGTAACTCCGAAACCGTTCACTTTAGGCAGGTTATGTGTTTAACACTTTATGTCGAGAATTTGATGCAGATTATTTTTGTACTTAATATTTTTTGCGCTAAACCCCATAGTTTCGAGAAAACTAAGAAAAACAGCCTTCTTCTGGAAACTCTGATCCAAATGTACTCCCCCAAAAAACCTAGGGTGTGAATAGCTTAAAATTCATGTAGTTTTTGGATAAATTGAGAAATAGTGGAGATTAAAAGCATTTTAGTGCAAACAATCCCACGTCGTACGCAGAGGATTATCGATGACATATTGAACAACTTCGTCTTCCATGACATGAATGGACCTAAATTAATATTTACTCCGTTCAAATGAAAATCTTTATTGACCATTTATAAAGGGACCTTTAAAATTGCCCCTATTTAAACAAGTTATAAACGTTTTATGTCCTTATCGGGTCGACAGGGAAGAAATTTTATACGGAAACCCGTCTTTCTCACTAGGAAAATGTTAGTCAAACCTTATCAGTGGTCTTTTGTTATACATAAAACCTGACGGGTAAAAATATTTACTTTGTTGGCTATGGCAGTTTTATAAGTTCATAAATAAAGTATAAACAGGGTTTATTTTTAAACTGATGTCATTGATGGTGATGAAATAAATTTTATATCAAGGCAGAATCGAAGCTAAAACTCATTCAATTCGAGCCCAACAAGGAAAATGGGGCTCAAAATTTGGCAGGAAATGGCGAAAGTTTAATAGAATGTATTATTTGTACAAAATGAAACTCGGCTAAAATCCACAAAATTCAAATTTACCCTGCGGCTGAGTTTCATTTTGTACACCTAATAATAAAAATTGTAGGAAATTTAATTCTCTATAAATTTGTACTAAATTATTTTTTTCTAGGATGCACCATTTTCGGAAATAATTTTTTTTTAAAATTTATCTTGAAAACAGTGCGTCCTAGAGAAAAAATGAATAGAATAAAAGTTAAAGAGAATTAAATTTCCAACAGATTTTATTTAGTGCATTTTTTCAATATCTGTAACGGTTTACGATTTACAAGCCTTTAAAAATCAACCTTCTTAATGGCTATACTTCAATAACCTTACACGGAGAAGACGCACCATTTTCGGAAAATAATATTTTTTTAAAATAATTTATCTTGAAAACAGTGCGTCCTAGAGAAAAAAAGAATAGAATAAAAATTAAGAGAATTAAATTTCCAACAGATTTTATTTAGTGCATTTTTTTAATATCTGTAACGGTTTACGATTTACAAGCCTTTAAAAATTAACCATCTTAATGGTTATACTTCAATAACCTTCTTACACGGAGAAGGTCAACTTTTGATGGACTTTAACGCCTCAAATGTTCAAAATTTTGAAAAAATGAACTACTAGGTGTACAAAATGAAACTCGGCTAAAATCTACAAAATTCAAATTTACCCTGTGGCTGAGTTTCATTTTGTACACCTAATAAATAAAAACTGTAGGAAATTTAATTCTCTATAAATTTGTACTTAATTATTTTTTTCTAGGATGCACCATTTTCGGAAAATAATTTTTTTTTAATTTTATCTTGAAAACAGTGCGTCCTAGAGAAAAAATGAATAGAATAAAAATTAAAGAGAATTAAATTTCCAACAGATTTATTTAGTGCATTTTTTCAATATCTGTACCGGTTTACGATTTACAAGCCTTTAAAAATTAACCTTCTTAATGGTTATACTTCAATAACCTTCTTACACCAAGAAGGTCAACTTTTGACGGACTTTAACGGCTAAAATGTTCAAAATTTTGAAAAAATGAACTACTAGGTGTACAAAATGAAACTCGGCTAAAATCTACAAAATTCAAAACCCTGTGGCTGAGTTTCATTTTGTACAACTAATAGTAGGCAGAAATTTGATACTTCCACCCTTTACGGGAGATGTATCCCTTGGGCAGAAAGGCCGTTATTTCTACCTTGATTGCAAGTCAAAAAGAAGGTTAAATTACCCTAAAAGAGTGAAAACTGAAACTACAAATTCTACGCCATTGTTTGCGCTAATGATTTCGAATAACCGATTGTCGAGAAACTCGAGCGCTTTTCCCTCGTCTAAAGCGTCATCGTTGTAAAGACTGCGCGGTTAATACGTTCCGGGGATCGTCTCGGATGGATCGATCCGCCGTTCCGTTCGGGATGAAATCCGATGGAATTCTCAAAGGTCCGTCGAGTAGAAAAGCGTGCAGAATTCGGAATTCCGTTAATAGATCTTGTCTTGAAAAACGGAACAAGGGAATTCCTGTTTTATAACTAGAGAAATATTTTGTATCTTTTCTATTTGACGAGTTCAAAGGCGTTTTGAGTAGATAAAGTTTATTTTTCATCTCAATTCTCTCTTATAAAGAAATTCCAACATGAAATATAGCCCAGAGTTCCCATTGATCGACCACTTGAAAACCAATGGCTTTTTCAGACTTGACACAGTGGACAATAAAGACAGATATGACAGGGGTCTAGCATATTTTAGAAAGATTTATGGAAATCATATTAGCTTTTAACAGTTTGAAACTCCTGGGGTTTTAGACGTCAAATTTGACTTCGTTCAAATCGTTTGTCCGTCAAATCTGAAGTCATCTGACGTCGACGTGTAAATCCTTCTGCGCATGCCTTAGAAGTTCCAAACTGCTAACATAATATCTGAAATTTTCAACATGTCTGGTTTGGAGGTTGTCAAACGTCAATTTTTTTTTCTCGATTTTATTCCGACATTATACACAGAGGAGTAGAAAATATATCAAGGGAAAACTACTTACAAAATATTGACATTTTTATGGAATTAAATATTGGTTATCCTACTTCTGATATCGGTCATCCCAATGTTGATTGGCTTATCAAACTTCAGATGTCGGTTATCCCACTTCTGATATAGATTATTAAACTTTTGATAACGGTTATCACACTTCTGATACACCTTATCATACTTCCTAGGATACGTTATAAGTGTTATAACACTTCTGATATCGGTCATCCTACTTCTGGTGTAGCCTATCAAACTTCAGATGTTGGTTATCCCACTTCTGATATCGGTCATCCCACTTCTGGTATAGCTTATTAAACTTCAGATGTCGGTTATCCCACTTCTAATGTCGGTTATCCCACTTCTGATATCGGTCATCCTACTTCTGGTATAGCCTATCGAACTTCAAATGCCGGTTATCCCACTTCTGATGTCGGTCATCCAACTTCTGATATAGCTTATTAAACTTCAGATGTCGGTTATCCCACTTCTGATATCGGTCATCCAACTTCTGATATAGCTTATCAAAATTCAGATATCGGTTATCCCACTTCTGATATCGCTCATTCCACTTCTAATATCGCATATCAGACTTCGGATATCGGTTATCCAACTTCGGATTCGGTTATCCCACTTCTGATATCGCTCATTCCACTTCTAATATTGCATATCAGACTTCAGATGTCGGTTATCCCACTTCTAATGTCGGTTATCCCACTTCTGATATCGGTCACCCTACTTCTGGTGTAGCCTATCAAACTTCAGATGTTGGTTATCCCACTTCTGATATCGGTCATTCCACTTCTAATATTGCATATCTGTCTTCGGATGTCGGTCATCCAACTTCTGGTATAGCTTATCAAAATTCAGATGTCGGTTATCCCACTTCTAATGTCGGTTATCCCACTTCTGATGTCGGTCATCCAACTTCTGATATAGCTTATCAAACTTCAGATGTCGGTTATCCCACTTCTGATATCTGTCATTCCACTTTTAATATTGCATATCAGACTTCGGATGTCAGTTATCCCACTTCTGATGTCGGTTATCCAACTTCTGATATAGCTTATCAAACTTCAGATGTCGGTTATCCCACTCCTGATATCGGTCATCCCACTTCTCGTAGAGCTTATCAAAATTCAGATGTCGGTTATCCCACTTCTAATGTCGGTTATCCCACTTCTGATATCGGTCATCCTACTTCTGGTATAGCCTATCAAACTTCTAATGTCGGTTATCCCACTTCTGATATCGGTCATCCTACTTCTGGTATAGCCTATCGAACTTCAAATGCCGGTTATCCCACTTCTGATGTCGGTCATCCAACTTCTGATATAGCTTATTAAACTTCAGATGTCGGTTATCCCACTTCTGATATCGGTCATCCAACTTCTGATATAGCTTATCAAAATTCAGATATCGGTTATCCCACTTCTGATATCGCTCATTCCACTTCTAATATCGCATATCCAACTTCTGATATAGCTTATCAAACTTCAGATGTCGGTTATCCCACTCCTGATATCGGTCATCCCACTTCTGGTATAGCTTATCAAAATTCAGATGTCGGTTATCCCACTTCCAATGTCGGTTATCCCACTTCTGATATCGATCATCCTACTTCTAGTATAGCCTATCAAACTTCAGATGCCGGTTATCCCACTTCTGATATCGGTCATCCAACTTCTGATATAGCTTATCAAACTTCAGATGTTGGTTATCCCACTTCTGATATCGGTCATCCAACTTCTGGTATAGCTTATCAAAATTCAGATGTCGGTTATCCCACTTCTAATGTCGGTTATCCCACTTCTGATATCGGTCATCCTACTTCTGGTGTAGCCTATCAAACTTCAGATGTTGGTTATCCCACTTCTGATATCGGTCATCCACTTCTAGTATAGCTTATCAAAATTCAGATGTCGGTTATCCCACTTCTAATGTCGGTTATCCCACTTCTGATATCGGTCATCCTACTTCTGGTGTAGCCTATCAAACTTCAGATGTTGGTTATCCCACTTCTGATATCGGTCATCCCACTTCTGGTATAGCTTATCAAAATTCAGATGTCGGTTATCCCACTTCTAATGTCGGTTATGCCACTTCTGAAGACTGTGGGAGGGAAATCGATTTGAGGAATGAAGTTTACCATACAAGACTAATGGTTTCATAACTCACATTAAGGTAGATTTTAAAAACCAGGCACGTAAAATAACAATCACGGTGCCTAATGAACGTCTTGGACGGGGGGAGGGAAGAAGGTTATTACATGTGTTGTAAGTAAAATTTTTTTTCTTTAAAAGATTTCATTTCTGAAAATCTCTTTCCCAGCCACACAAAAGGGAAAAGAAATTCAGTTTATTGGCTTCTCTCCATTTAATGCTAGAGAAACGGCTTTTTCAATTTGTTTCCACATTTTTTTCTTTTTCTTTTTCATTTTAATTTTAACCATATCCAAACGTTTGTTTCGCACAAGCGGAGACGTCGACGTCAATTATCTCTAGTGTGGCGAAATTAGGTTTTAAAAGTTCAAAATTTATGGCGTACTTCATAAAAGGGGCACGAAATCTCATTAAAAAAGAAGACTAATGGAAAAAATGAAAGTTTATGGCCCACTTGGAAAAAAGGCTTTTCGTGAAAACTAAAAATTTTTTCTTCTTCTCGGAATTAAACAAATCTATGAAGTCAATTTAAGGGGATATGAGGGTTTTAAGTTGGTTGCATTGTACATATTTCGTTGTGAGCAACGGTTTTCGGTTTTTCCCTTCTATCTTGGAAACCGTCGCTCAAAACGAAAAAATGTCTTAAGTAAAAGTTGTAGCTACAAAAATTTACTACATAAAATATCTTATTAGTTTTTTCCGTCAGAGCAATATTTTAGGAGATATTAAGGTTTTAAGTTTTCAGACAGGCTCTGTAGGATTATTAGTTTTAACCTCATAACTCCTTAAATATTGCTCTTACGAAAATAATAAATAAAGAAATTTTGTAGGAAATCTTTGTACCTACAACTTTTACTTTAGACATTTTTTGTTTTGAGCGACGGTTTCCGAGATAGAAGGGAAAAACCGAAAACCGTTGCTCACAACGAAAAATTTGCAAAGCAACTCACTTAAGAACCCTCATATCTCCTTAAGTATTGCTCTGACAAAAAAACCAATGAGGGCATTTTTGTAGAAAATTTCCGTAGCTACGACTTTTACTTATGACATTTTTTCGTTTGAGCGACGGTTTCCGAGATAGAAGGGAAAAACCGAAAACCGTTGTTAACAACGAAAAATTTGCAAAGCAACCAACTTAAAGACTTCCATATCTCCTAAAGTATTGCTCTGACGGAAAAAACCAATAAGATATTTTATGTAGTAAATTTTAGTACCTACAACTTTTAGGGTGCCTACAACTCATCCGAAAGTACTCTCATCCGAATGTCGACTCATCCGAAAAATAATAGAAATAGAAAAATATAAACAGACAACTCATCCGACTGTCAACTCATCCGAAAAAGGGGCGTGGCCGTTTAGGATGAGTTGTCAGTCGGACGAAAATACTTTCGGATGAGTTGTCTGTTTATATTTTAAAAAATATAATACTTTAATAAAATAGAAAACAGTGAATACAACTCATCCGAAAGTATTCTCATCCGAATGTCAACTCATCCGAAAACTAACGTACAAAAATTGCTGCGTCGTAGAAATGAGGCAGCGTTCCACCCCAGCAAGTTTTAAACTTTTTGGGCGTACCGAGCTCATTATCCATCCCAGGGCAGCCTACGGGGTGAGCAAATCCTCGCGAGAGGAAAAAAATCAACCCCCTTGTGTCATAAAACGAGCTGATCCTCGCGAGAAAAAAAAATTAACCCCTTTTGACATAAAACGAGCACATCCTCGCGAGAGGAAAAAAATTAACCCCCTTGTGTCATAAAACGAGCACATCCTCGCGAGAGGAAAAAATTAACCCCCTTGTGTCACAAAACGAGCTGATCCTCGCCCTACAGGGTGAGCAAATCCTCGCGAGAGGAAAAAAATCAACCCCCTTGTGTCATAAAACGAGCTGATCCTCGCGGGAAAAAAAAATTAACCCCCTTTTGTCATAAAACGAGCACATCCTCGCGAAAGGAAAAAATTAACCCCCTTTTGCCATAAAACGAGCACATCCTCGCGAGAGGAAAAAAATTAACCCCCTTGTGTCACAAAACGAGCTGATCCTCGCAAAAATAAACAAACAAACCGACCGTGACTTGCGGGGGTCGAACGCTGCCTCATTTCTACGACGCAGCAATTTTTGTACGTTAATTTTCGGATGAGTTGACATTCGGATGAGAATACTTTCGGATGAGTTGTATTCACTGTTTTCTATTTTATTAAAGTATAATATTTAAAAAAAATATAAACAGACAACTCATCCGAATGTATTCTCGTCCGACTGTCAATTCATCCGAAACGGCCACGCCCCTTTTTCGGATGAGTTGACAGTCGGATGAGTTGTCTGTTTATATTTTTTCTATTTCTATTATTTTTCGGATGAGTTGACATTCGGATGAGAATACTTTCGGATGAGTTGTGTGCCCCCCAACTTTTACTTTGGACATTTTTTCGTTTTGAGCGACGGTTTCCGAGATAGAAGGAAAAAACCGAAAACCGTTGTTAGCAACGAAAAATTTGCAAAGCAACTCACTTAAAAACCATCATACCTCCTTAATCGGGAAAATTGTACACTTATAATATTTATTCTCATACGTTTTATGAAAATGCCATTTTCCCAGAAACATTTTTCCCGGAAAAAGGAAGCTTTGTGTATAATAAATTACAACGAATTTTTTAGGCTTTTTTTTTAGGGCTTAGACGTTTTCACTATGTTGGGGAACGTGCGATTATTTTTTCAGGAAGCGAATAAGGGGGCACAGATGTCCCTTTTGAGACCTTTATCAAAAGGGACATCTGGGGACAAAAGGGACATCTTTATGAAAAGGATTACTTTAAGTGGGGTTCAGAACGAGGAGGAAATTCAGTTTCGCATCGAACATTTTGCGGCTTCGAGGTCAAATGAACAATTTTGCTTCATTTTTTGGCATTTCTTTAAATCAGTGTTTCTCAACCTTTTGAAGCCTGCGCCCCCCTGTAAACAAGCATTTGCGACGCCGCCAAGGGGAGCTTGAAAACGGGAGCCGGATTATAGGGTTTCGGTCCAATGGGCCGGATTATAGGTTTTCGGTTCAAAGGGCCGGATTATTGGTTTTCCGACCAAAGTTCCAGAATATAGGTTTTTTTTGGACCAAAGGGCCGGATATTGGTTTTCCGACCGAAGTTCCAGAATATAGGTTTTTTGGACCAAAGGGCCGGATTATTGGTTTTTTTGGACCAAAGGGCCGGATTATAGGTTTTCCGACCATAGTTCCAGAATATAGGTTTTTTTGGACCAAAGGTCCGGATTATTGGTTTTTTTGGACCAAAGGGCCGGATTATAGGTTTTCCGACTATAGTTCCAGAATATAGGTTTTTGGACCAAAGGTCCGGATTATAGGTTTTTTTGGACCAAAGGTCCGGATTATAGGTTTTTTTGGACCAAAGGTCCGGATTGTAGGTTTTCCGACCAAAGTTCCAGAATATAGGTTTTTTGAACCAAAGGGCCGGAATATAGGTTTCGGACCAAAGGGCCGGATTATAGGTTGACGGACCAAAGGGCGCCCCAGTAACTTCTCGGCGCCCCCAGGGGGCGGTACCGCCCCGTTGAGAATCACTGCTTTAAATGAAAAAAGTCTACCTAAAATATGGGGCTTTTGTTTACCTACTCAGGAATCCCCTGATTTTCATTCGTTTTTCGACTCTCTTTTAACTTCCTTAAAGAAGTTATTGCGATACCCTCGACGTCGGGTTTTTGGGGAAGGGTCTTCCAGACCCCGGAGGGTCAAATCGAATATTGATCTTTACCGATCTCAACTTTGTCTGTGGTGCCGGCCGGCCGGCCGGCCGTCCGGCCGTCCGTAGCATTTTTTTCCGGAACACTTTACGGCCACAGTTTTCATCCGATTTTCACCAAATTTTTACAAAAATTTCTTTAGCTGAAGAAGAATATGACGAGGGCGATTTTGAATTTCGAAAAAATGGCGGAGATATGTCTGTTTGAAATTTTAAAAATTCGCTGCGGCCGAACCGTTAATCCGATTTTCACCAAATTTTCACCAATTACTCCTTATATTTTTTAAGAATTTTGGTGCAAAAAAATTGCCACTTTTAATTACTATTTTTATTAGTAGGGAGAAATTTCGTACTTCTACCCTTTACGAGAGGCACATCCCTAGGCCAAAGAGCCCATTATTTCTACCTTGACACTTAAAATTTTTCGAAAAAAAGAACTTAGAAAATTTTTCAAAAAAAAAAAAAAAAAAAAAGAAAAGAAAAAGAAAGAAAAACCCGGAAAATTTTCGAAAAAAAAAAACTTAGAAAATTTTTCGAAAAAAAGAACTTAGAAAATTTTTCGAAAAAAAAAAATGGAAAAAAAAAGGAAAACCCGGAAAATTTTCGAAAAAAAAACTTTGAAAATTTTTTGAAAAAAAAAAAAAAAATTTTTCGGACAAAAAAACTTAGAACATTTTCAAAAAAAAAACTTAGAAAATTTTTCGAAAAAAAAAAAAAAAAAAAAAAAAAAAAAAAAAAAAAAAAAAAAGCCCGAAAAATTTTCGAAAAAACTAACTTGGAAAATTCTCCTTTATACTTTCCCTCCCTACTACATCCCCTTCCTTTATACTTTCGTTCCCTTATACTTCCCCCTCCATTATACTTCACCCTCTGTTATACTTTCCCCTTCCTTATACTTTCGCCTCCGTTATACTTCCCCCTCCGTTATACTTCCCCTCCCATATTATACTTCTTACTCCGTTATACTTCCCCTCCGTTATACTTCCCCTCCCATATACTTCCCCCTCCGTTATACTTCCCCTCCCATATTATACTTCTTACTCCGTTATACTTCCCACTCCGTTATACTTCTCCTCCCATATACTTCCCCTTCCTATATAGATACTTCTCTTTAAGGAAGTTCCCGTCGGGGCCAGCTCCAGACCAGTACTTTATTAGATTTGTCTTTTTGTTGTGTTTTATTCCAGTTGGAAACTGATTTAGAACTCAGAAGGATCTGCACGTCATATTTGACATCAGATGACTTCTGATTTGACGGACAAACAATTTTAACGACGTCAAGTATAACATCCAAATCCTTCTGCGCATGCTCCAGGAGTTTCAAACTAAGTAACAAAGATTTCCAAGCGTTTCCTTCTGTCAAAAAACACATGTGGAGGGTTTCATTGTAATTTCTTTAAAACTTCAAGGAAGTTTGAATATTCATCACGAGGATAAAATTTAAATACATTTTTATCACTGAACCCCGCATTAATTCTCAAAAGTGCGAATACGAAAGGGGAAAAAAAGAACATAAATCAAACCTTCAACTTAATTAAACTTGTTTTATTTTTAAAGTTATTTAGCTACTTTCTTGAATTAAAAAGTTTTTTTAAATAACTTTTTTTTCCTGTTTATGTAAAGTTCAACTTCGCTAAGTTTGGAATATTTTGGCTATCGGAGTTCCCCTTTTTTTTTCTTCCCAAATCCCTGGGCGATAATTTTAATAAATCGGAGGACGATGTTTCGAGTTGAAATGTCTGAAACATTTAAATGAACGTGTTAAATTCATTGGGGGGCAGTTTGATTAACATATTTTATCTAGTTTTGTTCTAATCCTGTTTTTCTCACAGATTTTGATTTAAATTTAGAATTACAACTATCCTTAATCTATTAGTTGTACAAAATGAAACTCAGCCACAGGGTAAATTTGAATTTTGTAGATTTTAGCCGAGTTTCAGTACACCTAGTAGTTCATTTTTCAAAATTTAAACATTTTAGGCGTTAAAGTTCATCAAAAGTTGACCTTCTCCGTAAGGAGGTTATTGAATTATAACCATTAAGAATGTTAATTTTTAAAGGCTTGTAAATCGTAAACCGTTGCAGATATTGAAAAATGCACTAAATAAAATCTGTTGGAAATTTAATTCTCTTTAATTTTTATTCTATTCATTTTTCTCTAGGACGCACTGTTTTCAAGATAAATTTATTTTTAAAAAAAATTATTTTCCGAAAATGGTGCATCCTAGAAAAAATAATTAAGTACAAATTTATAGAGAATTAAATTTCCTACAATTTTTATTTATTAGGTGTACAAATGAAACTCAGCCACAGGGTAAATTTGAATTTTGTAGATTTTAGCCGAGTTCATTTTGTACACCTAATCTTCCAGGTGGAAAGAAATGAGTCTTATTCCCTTAATCTTTTCCTTCAGTCGCAATTTTCCGGAATTTTCATCCGTTTTTCACAAAAATTTTACAGAATCTTCCTTTCATAGTTATCTTGAGGATGTCGAAAGACTTTTTCGACATTCGTTAAAATGGCGAAGATCTGTACGTCTAAAGTTTGTTGGGTACATGTGAGTTACGATTCCATAACAACGCGCCTGCGCGAGCTTTCAAGTGATTTAGTTCCCGCTTTTTTCAAAAATTCGTGTTTGAGATATGCCAAAATTCAAACTATTAGGTGTACAAAATGAAACTCGTCTAAAATCTACAAAATTCAAATTTACCCTGTGGCTGAGTTTCATTTAAAGTTTTCACATGTATGTACCATTTTCGAAAAATAATTTTTTTTTTTAAATAAATTTATCTTGAAAACAGTGCGTCCTAGAGAAAAAATGAATAGAATGAAAATTAAAGAAAATTAAATTTCCAACAGATTTTATTTAGTGCATTTTTTCAATATCTGTAACGGTTTACGATTTACAAGCCTTTAAAAATTAACCTTCTTATGGTTATACTTCAACAACCTTCTTACACGGAGAAGGTCAACTTTTGATGGACTTTAACGCCTAAAACGTTTAAAATATTGAAAAAATGAACTAATAGGTGTACAAAATGAAACTCGGCTAAATCTACCAAAACCTTACTCACCCTGTGGCTGAGTTTCATTTGTACACCTAGTAGTTTGATAGCACGAGTGTTTAATTTTTTCCCTCTCCTAAATGAATAGGTTATTATAAGAGGCTATAGGATTTGGGTGGGACATTAGCAGGCATAATTGTTAGGAATACGCGGTCAAAATGGAAAGCAGTAAAGTTTCCATCTCATTATCCTTTAATCCTGGATTCCTATACGCCAAAAGGCCCCCGTCCACTTATTCCATAATAATTCGAATATAATAGAACCGGAATACGGAAAGCTCCGGGAAAACAATGGCTCCGCTCTTCTATAAATTTACATGATTACGTTGTGAAAATAATTGAAAACTATGTATCATCGGATGTAAAGTCGTGAAGAAAACTTATGATGGCTCAAGTAAATCATGGAGGCTGTAAATTTGAATTTTGTAGATTTAGCCGAGTTTCATTTTGTACACCTAGTAGTTTATTTTTCAAATTTTAAACATTTTAGGCGTTAAGTCCATCAAAAGTTGACCTTTCCGTGTAAGAAGGTTATTGAAGTATAACCATTAAGAAGGTTAATTTTTAAAGGCTTGTAAATCGTAAACCGTTACAGATATTGAAAAAATGCACTACATAAAATCAGTTGGAAATTTAATTCTCTTTAATTTTTATTCTATTTTTTTCTCTAGGACGCACTGTTTTCAAGATAAATTTATTTTTAAAAAAAATTATTTTCCGAAAATGGTGCATCCTAGAAAAAAATAATTAAGTGAAAATTTAATGAGAATTAAATTTCCTACAATTTGTCCTAGTAGTTCATTTTTCAAATTTTTCATATTTTAGGCGTTAAAAGTCCATCAAAAGTTGACCTTCTCCTGTAAGAAGGTTATTGAAGTATAACCATTAAGAAGGTTAATTTTTAAGGCTTGTAAATCGTAAACCGTTACAGATATTGAAAAAATGCACTAAATAAAATCTGTTGGAAATTCAATTCTCTTTATTTATTCTATTCACTTTTCTCTAGGACGCACTGTTTTCAAGATAAATTTATTTTAAAAAAATTATTTTCCTGCATCCTAGAAAAAAATAATTTAGTACAAATTTATAGAGAATTAAATTTCCTACAATTTATTTATTAGTGTCCACAATGAAACTTGAATTTTGTAGATTTTAGCCGAGTTTCATTTTGTACACCTATTAGTTCTTTTTTTTCAAAATTTTGATCATTTTAGGCGTAAAAAGTCCATCAAAGTTGACCTTCTCCGTAAGAAGGTTATTGAAGTATAACCTTTAAGAAGGTTAGTTTTTAAAGGCTTGTAAATCGAAACCGTTACGATATTGAAAAAATGCACTAAATAAAATATGTTGGAATTTAATTCTCTTTAATTTTTATTCTATCATTTTTTCTCTAGGACGCACTGTTTTCAAGATATTTATTTTAAAAAAAATTATTTTCCGAAAATGGTGCATCCTAGAAAAAAAATAATTAAGTGCAAGTTATAGAGAATTAAACCTACAATTTTATTTATTAGGTGCACAAAATGAAACTCAGCCACAGGGTAAATTTGAATTTTGTAGATTTAGCCGAGTTTCATTTTGTACACCTAGTAGTTTTTTTTCAAAATTTTAAACATTTTAGGCGTTAAAGTCCATCAAAGTTGACCTTCTCCGTGTAAGAAGGTTATTGAAGTATAACCATTAAGAAGGTTAATTTTTAAAGGCTTGTACATCGTAAACCGTTACAGATATTGAAAAATGCATAAAAAAATATGTTGGAAATTATTTCTTTAATTTTTATTCTATTCATTTTTTCTCTAGGACGCACTGTTTTCAAGATAAATTTATTTAAAAAAAAATTATTTTCCGAAAATGGTGCATCCTAGAAAAAAAATTAAGTGAAAATTTATAGAGAATTAAATTTCCTACATTTTGTACCTGTAGTCATTTTTCAAAATTAAATTTTCGGCGTTAAAGTCCATCAAAAGTTGACCTTCTCCGTAAGGTTATTGAAGTAACCATAAGAAGGTTAATTTAAGGCTTGTAATCGTAAACCGTTACAGATATTGAAAAAATGCACTAAATAAAATCTGTTGGAAATTTAATTCTCTTTAATTTTATTCTATTCATTTTTTCTCTAGGACGCACTGTTTTCAAGATAAATTTATTTAAAAAAAAATTATTTTCCGAAAATGGTGCATCCTAGAAAAAAATTAAGTACAAATTTATAGAAAATTAATTTCCTACAATTTTTATTTATTAGGTGTACAAAATGAAACTCAGCCACAGGGTAAATTTGAATTTTGAAGATTTTAGCCGAGTTTTAACCTAATATTTACGGAAGACCTCTTTTCCATTTCTATCTTTCGAGGGTCACAGAAAAATAAAATGATCATCTGTAGATTCTCAAAAGCTGAATATGTTGAGAATTTTCTAGAGTAGCTACGTGACTCCTTTAAGTGCCATTGAGAAAAGCTCTAAAAACCTTAGAAAAAAAAATTGAGGATTTTCAGAAAACTAGTTTGAAATGGATAAAATAATTCTTTGTAAAAAGCGATGTTTGAAAAGTTTAATATAATTTGAATTCAGAGTTCGAAAAACGTCATCAAAAATGCAAAAGCGGAACGTTGAGTTTTGAAAAATTCATCAAATTAATCTTCAATGGAAGATTAATTGCGAAAATACTCGTTTTTGTGAAGGCAAAAAGGAAAGTTTATCAGGAAAGATTTTCAATTTATAAATCCGAGCATTTTGAAATTATTGGTGGCCCTTTATTATTTCATGAAAAGCTTTTCTTGATTTCTTTCAAGTGGCGCACATTAATAAGCGTTTTAAAATATTAAAAGTTAAAAAATTACTCTTATTCTAAATTTTTAACTCCAAAAAGGATGTTATTTTTCTTCTGAAACGTTATGAATTTTGTATAAAGAGTGGTTGATGTCTTTAATAAAAAAAGGGCGTTAGAATGATATTTTTGTGTGGCAGGTGTTCTTAATTTTTCAAGAACTCCACGGAGTAATCCAAACTAATGAGTTGGGTGGAAGGATTCTCTTTTAGTATTTCGCCGTCGGGCTTTTTAGGATTCTAAAATCGTTTTGATTTACTCCTCAGGCTCACGGATTATGGATATTGCCTTCAACTACCCGTAATAAACCGAATTGGGAAAGAGTATCGGGATTTTTTTAATCAAAAACTTCTCGAATTTCTGGAAAGCTTATATTTTAAAAGAAGGTAGAAGCTAATGAAATTTTTGGACCTTTTCCTTGTTTTGCCTTTTTTCACGACTCCTTTTGTTTTTATAGTTTTTAAGAATTGATTTTATTATTTTTTTTTGTTGGCTTCACTGAAGGTCGTAATAAAAGGCTATCAAGTCTATTCCATTTGGATTATGATTTCTCAAAAAAATACGACCTATAGACTCAATAACATTTTTTTATTTTCTTCTATAAAAAAGGCGTTTTTACTTAAATATAGATAAAGATATTTCAGTGATCCCTACTCTTAATTTTACCTCAGACCCTAAAATCAATTTTGAAATTAAATTTCTCAAAGAAAAGTTGTTGTATTACCCTCCATGAGCGGTTTGTAGACCCCAGTTTTTCCCGAACACCTCGCGGCCTAAATTCTAGTTCAAATACCCTTTTTTTTCTCCGAAATTAGCGAAATATTAGGTGTAAAAAATGAAACTCGGCTAAAATCAAAATTCAAATTTACTGAGTTATATTTTGTACACCTAATAAATGAAAATTGTAGGAAATTTAATTTTCTATTTTTTACTTAATTATTTTTTTCTAGGATGCACCATTTTCGGAAAATAATTTTTTTTAAAATAAATTTATCTTGAAAACAGTGCGTCCTAGAGAAAAAATGAATAGAACAAAAATTAAAGAGAATTAAATTTCCAACAGATTTTATTTAGTGCATTTTTTCAATATCTGTAACGGTTTACGATTTACAAGCCTTTAAAAAACTAACCTTCTTAATGGTTATACTTCAATAACCTTCTTACACGGAGAAGGTCAACTTTTGATGGACTTCAACGCCTAAAATGTTTAAAATTTTGAAAAATGAACTACTAGGTGTACAAAATGAAACTCGGCTAAAATCTACAAAATTCAAAATTACCCTGTGGCTGAGTTTCATTTTGTACACAATAAATAAAATTGTAGGAAATTTAATTCTCTATAAATTTGTACTTACGCGTAATTATTTTTTCTAGGATGCACCATTTTGGAAAATAATTTTTTTTTAAAATAAATTTATCTTGAAAACAGTGCGTCCTAGAGAAGAAATGAATAGAATAAAATTAAAGAGAATTAAATTTCCAACAGATTTTATTTAGTGCATTTTTTCAATATCTGTAACGGCTTACGATTTACAAGCCTTTAAAAATTAACCTTCTTAATGGATACTTCAATAACCTTCTTACACGGAGAAGGTCAACTTTTGATGGACTTTAACGCCTAAAATGTTTAAAATTTTGAAAAAATGAACTACTAGGTGTACAAAATGAAACTCGGCTAAAATCTACAAAATTCAAAATTACCCTGTGGCTGAGTTTCATTTTGTACACAATAAATAAAAATTGTAGGAAATTTAATTCTCTATAAAATTGCACTTAATTATTTTTTCTAGGATCCACCATTTTTCTCCACCATTTTTGGTTTTTAAATTTTCTTGAAAACAGTGCGTCTAAATGAATAGAATAAAAATTAAAGAGAATTAAATTTCCAACAGATTTTATTTAGTGCATTTTTTCAATATCTGCAACGGTTTACGATTTACAAGCCTTTAAAATTAACCGTCTTAATGGTTATACTTCAATAACCTTCTTACACGGAGAAGGTTAACTTTTGATGCACTTTTACGCCTAAAATGTTTAAAATTTTGAAAAATGCACTAAATAAAATCTGTTGGAAATTTAATTCTCTATAAATTTGTGCTTAATTATTTTTTTCTAGGATGCACCATTTTCGGAAAATAATATTTTTTTTTTTAAATAATTTATCTTGAAAACAGTGCGTCCTAGAGAAAAAATGAATAGAATAAAATTAAAGAATTAAAATCCAACAGATTTTATTTAGTGCATTTTTCAATATCTGTAACGGTTTACGATTTACAAGCCTTTAAAATTAACCTTCTAAATGGTTATACTTCAATAACCTTCTTACACGGAGAAGGTCAACTTTTGATGGACTTTAACGCCTAAAATGTTTAAAATTTTGAAAAAATGAACTACTAGTTTTTTTACTACTAATTTTTTATTTTAGGGAGAAATTTGCGTTTTTTAGGCCCTTCTGTGGGCTTTCTGGGTGAAGACGTTCATTTTCTTTTCTACCTGGTTCTATAAAATTTTTGTTTCACACGAAAAAATTGAATGAACGCAGAAAATACTAGAGTATCGGGGAGAAAAGACTTCCTGCCTGAATGACTCGGAATTTAATTAAAATTCACAGAGGAGATCAAATGAACGGTGAAAAACTTCGTTCAATTTGTTCTAGAAAGTTGAAGATGATCCTAAAATTGGATTTGAACCTTTGTGTATAAAAAGAAGGTAAAAACCGCCCCATTGAGGAGTGTCCTAACAATCAATTAACCCTAACGAACTAAATAGAGGTAAACTTCACCAGATTAGAGGCCAAAACGTCCTTTGAATAATTAAAAAAAGTCACTTTAAGATTTACCCGGATTTGAAATGGCGACAAGTAGAAACTTTAGTTTCAATTAAAGGAAACAAAAACTATTTAAGCTTCGACGGGTTTAAAATTATAGAAAAGACAGGGTTTCTAAGTAGTAAAGAAGACGTAATCAAAAGTTGGTCAAAAGAAACTTTTAAGATTGATCGCCGATGGGGGTTTTGTGTTTGGGTTTTCTCGAAGGTGAGATGAAATAGGTTCCCCGATTTATCATTCAGTGGTGGGATGAATCTTGTCATTAAAAAGGCTCTAGCTATTTCTAAAAGAAGAAAAAATAGTTCCCCTGACCCGAAATGCCGATAAATTTGTAGCTCCTGGGTCTTAAGAGCGAGAAAAACATCAATACCCGAAATGCCGATAAATTTGTAGCTCCTGGGACTTAAGAGCGAAAAAAACATCAGCAAACCGATAAAAATGATGTTTTTTGGCCGGAATAGAAAGAAAAACACCCGAAATACCATAAAATGGTAGCTTCTTAGTCAGAACAGCCAGAAAAACATCAGCAAATCCGATAAAAATGACCATTTTTGGCCGGAATAGAAAGAAAAACACCCGAAATACTATAAAAAGGGATCTTCTTGATCAGAAGAGCCAGAAAAACATCAGCAATTCCGATAAAAATGACGTTTTTTTGGCCGAAATAGAAAGAAAAACACCCGAAATACCATAAAAAGTGATCTTCTTGGTCTGAAGAGCCAGAAAAACATCAGCAAATCCGATAAAAATGAAGTTTTTTGGCCGGAATAGAAAGAAAAACACCCGAAATACCATAAAAAGGGATCTTCTTGGTCAGAACAGCCAGAAAAACATCATAAAATCCGATATAATTGATGTTTCTTGGCCAGAAAAGAAAGAAAAACACCCGAAATACCATAAAATGGTAGCTTCTTAGTCAAAACAGCCAGAAAAACATCAGCAAATCCGATAGAAATGACGTTTTTTTGGCCTCAATATAAAGAAAAACACCCGAAATACCAGAAAATGGGGTCTTCTTGGTAAGAAGAGCCAGAAAAACATCAGCAGATCCGATAAAAATGATGTTTTTTGGCCGGAATAATATTCAGTGGTGGGATAAAAAAAGAATGAATCTTGTCATTAAAAAGGCTCTAGCTATTTCTAAAAGAAGAAAAATAGTTCCCCTGACCCGAAATGCCGATAAATTGGTAGCTCCTTGGTCTTAAGAGCGAGAAAAACATCAGCAAATCCGATAAAAATGACGTTTTTTGGCCGAATAGAAAGAAAAACACCCGAAATGCCGATAAATTTGTAGCTCCTGGGTCTTAAGAGCGAGAAAAACATCAGCAAATCCGATAAAAATGACGTTTTTTGGCCGAATAGAAAGAAAAACACCCGAAATGCCGATAAATTTGTAGCTCCTGGGTCTTAAGAGCGAGAAAAACATCTGCAAATCCGATAAAAATGACGTTTTTTGGCCGGAATAGAAAGAAAAACACCCGAAATACCATAAAATGGGATCTCCTTGGTCGGAAGAGCCAGAAAAACATCAGCAAACCGATAAAAATGATGTTTTTTGGCCGGAATAGAAAGAAAAACACCCGAAATACCATAAAATGGGATCTTCTTGGTCGGAAGAGCCAGAAAAACATCAGCAAACCGATAAAAATGATGTTTTTTGTCCGGAATAGAAAGAAAAACACCCGAAATACCATAAAATGTGATCTTCTTGGTCGGAAGAGCCAGAAAAACATCAGCAAACCGATAAAAATGATGTTTTTTGGCCGGAATAGAAAGAAAAACACCCGAAATACCATAAAAAGGGATCTTCTTGGTCAGAAGAGCCAGAAAAACATCAGCAATTCCGATAAAAATGACGTTTTTTTGGCCGAAATAGAAAGAAAAACACCCGAAATACCATAAAAAGGGATCTTCTTGGTCAGAAGAGCCAGAAAAACATTAGAAAATCCGATATAATTGATGTTTCTTGGCCGGAATAGAAAGAAAAACACCCAAAATACAATAAAATGGGGTCTTCTTGGTAAGAAAAGCCAGAAAAACATCAGCAAATTTCTATAAAAATTACGTTTTTTGGCCGCAATAGAAAGAAAAACACCCGAAATGCCATAAAATGGTAGCTTCTTAGTCAGAACAGCCAGAAAAACATCAGAAAATCCGATGCAATTGATGTTTCTTGGCCAGAAAAGCCAGAAAAACTCCCGAAAATCCCTTAAAATTAAACTTTCTCGCCAAAAAGAACCAAGAAATCACCGGAAAATTCAATACAATTGATGTTTCTTGTACAAAAGAGCCCGAAAAACATCAGCAAATCCGATAAAAAATAACGTTTTTTGGCCGGAATAGAAAGAAAAATACCCGAAATACCATAAAAAGGGATCTTCTTGGCCAGAAGAGCCAGAAAAACTCCCGAAAATCCCGTAAAATGAAACTTCCTCGCCAAAAAGAATCAAGAAATCACCGGAAAATCCGATACAGTTGATGTTTCTTGTACAAAAGAGCCAGAAAAACACCAGAAAAAAAACGATAAAATGGACGTTTAAAAAGAAAACTCTTGGGCTCTGTAGAACTTTGGTGAAAATCAGAAAAATCTTGCGACAGCCACCACCACAAACACATCTTCTCCAAAGAATCTTCATTGGATGGTATCACAATAACATCTTTTTTGAGGACGTTAAAATTCTGACTTTCCCACGGTTTTTTTTTTCTCTCTTTTCTTCATGAAGCCTTTTGACCCCGAAAATCGCATTTTTGTCTGTTTTCTGGCATTGAATTGGCCCGTTTTCTTGTTAAAATTTTTTGTTCTAACGTGAGATTGAAAAGGTTCGTTGATTTATCGTCCGGTGGTCAAGAAGTGATTAAAGATCTTGTCCTGAACTTGAGAAAGAAAAATTTATAGGATCTTGGCATTAAAAATGGCCCTCTCTCCTTAAAAGAAGTAAAACCCCCTTTTTTACATGATTCCCTTGTGGGGTTCTCTAAGGTAGAATCGATATGCTTTGTCTTATTCTCTTTCTCTTTATTCAACCGTACAATTTAGATGTGTCGCAGACTTCTTCCCATTTCCCTTTTTTTAAAAAAGGGTAAAAAGGGAGATTTAAAAGTCTAATAGTGTCCTCGTCAAGATTTCTTTCTAGAGGAAAAAACCGACCTCTTTGGCCCTCACGCCTTTGTTTAAAATACTCTTTTAAAATTGGTCCTTAGAGACGAGAAAACCCCCCGAAAAAATGGAAGTTTTTCGGCAAAAAAGAGCCAGGAAAGACTAAAAATGAAATCTTTTGCCTGAAAAAGTACTGGTTTGAAGAGCTTCCAACGAAAATTTCGGGGGCACACAACTCATCCGAAAGTATTCTCATCCGAATGTCGACTCATCCGAAAAATAATAAAAATAGAAAAAATATAAACAGACCGAAAGTATTCTCATCCGAAAAAGGGGCGTAGCCCTTTCGGATGAGTTGACAGTCGGACGAGAATACTTTCGGATGAGTTGTCTGTTTATATTTTTTTAAATATTATACTTTAATAAAATAGAAAACAGTGAATACAACTCATCCGAAAGTATTCTCATCCGAATGTCAACTCATCCGAAAATTAACGCACAAAAATTGCTGCGTCGTAGAAATGAGGCAGCGTTCGACCCCCGCAAGTCACGGTCGGTTTGTTTGTTTATTTTTGCGAGGATCAGCTCGTTTTGTGACACAAGGGGGTTAATTTTTTTTCCTCTCGCGAGGATCAGCTCGTTTTATGACACAAGGGGGTTGATTTTTTTCCTCTCGCCAGGATGTGTTCGTTTTATGACAAAAGGGGGTTAATTTTTTTCCTCTCGCGAGGATGTGCTCGTTTTATGACAAAAGGGGTTAATTTTTTTTTTCTCGCGAGGATCAGCTCGTTTTATGACACAAGGGGGTTGATTTTTTTCCTCTCGCGAGGATTTGCTCACCCTGTAGGCTGCCCTGGGATGGATAATGAGCTCGGTACGCCCAAAAAGGAGTTTAAACCTTGCTGGGGTGGAACGCTGCCTCATTTCTACGACGCAGCAATTTTTGTACGTTAGTTTTCGGATGAGTTGACATTCGGATGAGAATACTTTCGGATGAGTTGTATTCACTGTTTTATATTTTATTAAAGTATTATTTTTTTAAAATATAAACAAACAACTCATCCGAAAGTATTCTCATCCGAATGTCAACTCATCCGAAACAGCCACGCCCCTTTTTCGGATGAGAATACTTTCGGATGAGTTGTCTGTTTATATTTTTTCTATTTCTATTATTTTTCGGATGAGTTGACATTCGGATGAGAATACTTTCGGATGAGTTGTAGGCACCCAAAATTTCCTTAAAAAGAAGTAACAATATAGGAGGGGGAAGTATAACGGTGGGGACATAAAATGGAGGGGGAAGTATAAGGAAGGGGAAGTATAACGGAGGGGACGTAAAACGGAGGGGGAAGTATATGGGAGGGTAAGTATAACAGGGGGGGGAAGTATAACGAGGGGAGGGAAAGTTAAAGGAGGGGAAGAATAAGGAAGAGGGAAGTTTTAATTTTTTTTTCGAAAAATTTTCCTAGTTTTTTTTTTTTATTTTTTAATTTTTTGCAAGTGTCAAGGTAGAAATAATGGGCTCTTTGGCCTACGGATGTGCCTCTCGTAATGGGTAGAAGTATAAAATTTCTCCCTACTAAAAAAATGATAATAATTAAAAAGTGGCAATTTTTTTACACCGAAAATTCTTAAAAAATATAAGGAGTAATTGGTGAAAATTTGGTGAAAATCGGACCAACGGTTCGGCCGCAGCGAATTTTTTACAATTTCAAAAGACATATCTCCGCCATTTTTTCGAAATTCAAAAATCGCCCTCGTTACATTCTTCTTCACCGGCTAAAGAAATTTGTGTGAAAATTTGGTGAAAATCGGAAAACTGTGGCCGTAAAGTGTTCTGGAAAATAAAACGCTACGGCCGGCCGGCACCACAGACAAAGTTGAGATCGGTGTAGATCCATATTAGAATTTACCCTCCGGGGTCTGGATGACCCCTCCCCCAAAAACCCAACGTGGAGGGTATCGCAATAACTTCTTTAAGGAAGTAAAACCGATAAAGTTGAAATGTCTTGGCCAAAAGCGCCAGGAAAACACAAAAGATCTTGGAAAACACCCAAAGTTTCGGTGTAAAGAATTTGAAAAACTTCCAAAAATCGCTCTTACCCCCCTCCTCATTTTGGTCCATTTCCGACGGTTTTTTTCGCTCTTTGGCCTTCGATATTGCCCATTTATTGATGATAAAATTTTCTTTTGAAAGTTAAAGCCTACTGTCCTAATCTCCTACTGTCTCAAATGAATTGAGTAATCCTCTCTAAGAAAAGTTCCCCTTTTTTATAATATTATTTTCATCATAAATAATATCTAGCTTTAGATTAATATTTAAACGAACAAAAAAAAAAAAAAAATTATTAATCGCCAAGTTATTAACATTGATAAACATTAAGCAGTGTTGACCATCCCATTAGACGCTTGTTTATTTTTGCATTAATAGGAATTTAATTTTAAACATTTTTTTTAAATTTTTTGTATGAAATAAATTTAGTCATATTAAAATGTCAATTTAGGGGACGGCGCTTCAGGAGAGTGAGAAAAACCATCGGCAAATCCGATAAAATTGATGTTTTTTGGCCGGAATAGATAGAAAAACAACCGAAATACCATAAAGTGGGAGCTTCTTGGTCAGCAAAGCCAGAAAAACATCAGCAAATCCGATAAAAATGACGTTTTTTGGCCGGAATAGAACGGAAAACACCCGAAATACCATAAAATGGTAGCTTCTTAATCAGAACAGCCAGAAAAACATCAGCAAATCCGATAAAAATGACGTTTTTTGGCCGGAATAGAAAGAAAAACACCCGAAATACCATAAAATGGTAGCTTCTTAGTCAGAACAGCCAGAAAAACCTCAGTAAATCCGATAAAAATGACGTTTTTTGGCCGGAATAGAAAGAAAAACACCCGAAATACCATAAAATGGTAGCTTCTTAGTCAGAACAGCCAGAAAAACATCAGCAAATCCGATAAAAATGACGTTTTTTGGCCGGAATAGAAAGAAAAACACCAGAAATACCATAAAATCCGATAGAATGCAACTTTTTCGCAAAAAAGAGCCAGGAAAACACCGGAAAATCCGATACAATTGATGTTTCGTGGACAAAACAGCCAGAAAAACACCAGAAAATCCGATACAACTGATGTTTCGTGGACAAAAGAGCCAGAAAAACACCAGAAAATGCGATACAGTTGATGTTTCGTGGACAACAGAGCCAGGAAAACACCGGAAAATCCGATACAATTGATGTTTTGTGGAAAAAAGAGTCAGAAAAACACCAGAAAATCTGATAAAATGGACGTTACGAAAAAAGAATGTTTAAGATAAGGTAGAATCCGATAAAATTGACGTTTCTTGGTCGGAATGGAAAGAAAAACGCCCGAAATACAATAAAATGGTAGTCTCTTTGTCTTAAGAGCCAGAAAAACACTCCCCAAAATCCGATATAATGCAACTTTTCGCCAAAAAGAGCCAGGAAAACGCCGGAAAATCCGATACAATTGATATTTCGTGGAAAAAAGAGCCAGAAAAACACCAGAAAATCCGATAAAATGGACGTTTCGAAAAAAGAATTTTCAAGATAAGGGAGAATCCGATAAAATTGATGTTTCTTGGCCGGAATGGAAAGAAAAACGCCCGAAAATCCGATAAAATGGAACTTTCTCCAAAGAGCTTGTCTTCCCTCCTTTTCTAGGTCGTCAAGAAAAAGCCCCCTTTTTGGAAGAAAAAATTATCCTCTTTTAAATTCTCCAACCATACCTTTCGATTCCATTAGCATCGTTGAACGCCATATTTGTAAATCGCAAACTTGGAATAAATCTGGGAAAAAACATGCCTAACAGTCTTTCCTAAAGAAATTTATTCCGGGAAAACATGGTCGGTTTAACCCATGACCCCTTAAGTTACAAAAGCCCGATTCGTCTGTGAATGATGGTAGTGGATGAGGCCATTTCGCAAAACGAGATTTACTCCCCAAATGTTTAGAACTTAATTACTTTCCTCCTAAGTTAATTAAGACATATTTTAAATAAGTTTTCAACTTTTTAGATAGGATTAAATCTAAATTAGAATAGACGATCCGCCAGACTTGTATGAAAGCGCCCACAGTTCAAATTATCGGAAAAAAAATTTTTTCCACTTTTTTATCTGAAATAAAAAATATGGTTCTCATTTGAAATAACGCAGTTAGGTTTTATTGGGATTACCCTCCATATCCAAACGCATTTTATATAACACAATCAAATCCTTCGATATGGGGGGTTATCGGATTTTAGCGCAAAAACGCTAAAATTTGACATTATTGAAAGTTGTCAAAAATGATCATATGAACAGTCAAATCAACTTGAAATTTTGCGTAGATTACGGATCTGAAATAAAAAATTGGGGTTTTCATTCGAAATAACGAAGCTAGGTTCTGTTGTGGCCACCCTGTATATCCAAACACATTTTAAACTCTACTATCAAATTCTTTGATTTAAATTAAGGGGGGTTTAACGGATTTTAGCGCGAAAAACGCTAAAATTTGACATTTTTTAAAGTTGTCAAAAATGATCATATGAACAATCAACTTGTGTGTAGTATACGAATCTGAAATTTAAAAAAAAAAATTCAAAAATCCCCCTCGTTACATTCTTCTTCACCGGCTAAAGAAATTTGTGTAAAAATTTGGTGAAAATCGGATGAAAACTGTGGCCGTAAAGTGTTCCGGAAAAAAATGCTACGGACGGCCGGACGGCCGGACGGCCGGACGGCCGGACGGCCGGCACCACAGACAAAGTTGAGATCGGTAAAGATCAATATTCGATTTGACCCTCCGGGGTCTGGAAGACCCTTCCCCAAAAACCCGACGTCGAGGGTATCGCAATAACTTCTTTAAGGAAGTTAATAGGGTTCTCGTTTAAAATAACGAAGTTGGGTTCTGTTGGGTTCACCCGGTATATCCAAACGCATTTTAAACTCCACCATCAAATTCTTTGATTTAAATTAAGGGGGTTTTAACAGATTTTAGCGCGAAAAACGCTAAAATTTGACATTTTTAAAGTTGTCAAAAATGGTTGCATGAATTGTCAAATCAACGTGAAATTTTGCGTAGATTACGAATCTGAAATAAAAATTTGAGGTTTTCATTCGAAATAACGAAGTTAGGTTCTGTTGGGGGCACCCTGTATATCCAAACGCATTTTAAACTCTACCATCAAATTCTTTGATTTAAATTAAGGGGGGTTTAACAGATTTTAGCGCAAAAAACGCTAAAATTTGACATTTTTTAAAGTTGTCAAAAATGGTTGCATGAATTGTCAAATCAACGTGAAATTTTGCGTAGATTTCGAGTCTGAAATTAATAATTGGGATTTTCATTCGAAATCTCGAAGTTAGGTTCAGTTGTGGGCACCCTGTATATCCAAACGCATTTTAAACTCCACCATCAAATTCTTTGATTTAAATTGGGGGGGGGGGGGGGGTTAACAGATTTAGCGCAAAAACGCTAAAATTTGACATTTTTTAAAGTTGTCAAAAATGGTTGCATGAATTCTCAAATCAACGTGAAATTTTACGTAGATTACGAATCTGAAATAAAAAATTGAGGTTTTCATTCGAAATAACGAAGTTAGGTTCTGTTGGGGGCACCCTGTATATCCAAACGCATTTTAAACTCCACCATCAAACTCTTTGATTTAAATTATGGGGGGGGGGTTAACAGATTTTAGCGCGAAAAACGCTAAAATTTAACTTTTTTTCATAAAACCATTTTTTTAACGCTCTCCCAGACGTGTTTCCGGACACCCCGTATATAATAAACTTTTGAGAAGTATCAAAAGGTTAGACTAAACCTTCAATACCGTCAGGAAATGAAGGTCTAGTCTAACGATTGATGAGAATTGGGGCCAACTGACCCTCCAGAACGAGACGAACTGAACATAATTGCCTTGATTTCTCTCCTTATTCATGGCTGGACATCCGCGGGCATGAAATTTTCGTTATTCATACTCCAAAAAGTTCCCTTTTAATTTGATAAAACATTCAAAAATAACTAAATTAAATTTTAATCGATAACAATTTTTTATAACATATTTTTCATCGAGGGAGAAAAAATGAAAATCCACGATGATTTAGTTTAGAATAATAAAACAACGTGGAAAATATTGAGAGGAGAAAAATGTCATTCTCAAGTTGAATTAAATTGTTTTTATATACCCTCGAGACGGATAAAAGTTTCCTAAATAAAATTCTTTGATAACTTTTCATTAGTGTAATTTCGAATTTTTGCCATTTTTGAATATTTAAGACCACGGAAAAAGGGGGAAAACAAAAGAAAAAAATGGGCCTGCGAAAGATTATCTTTTCTTTCGTAAGACGAAAATGCACAAACCGTCTGATTTATTTCCTGTAAAATTCAAATCACTTTTAAAAATGATAAAATTCCTGACTTTTCACGCTCAAATGACGCCCAATTCTGTTGCACCCAGCTGTTCCAAATCCGTCCACAATATCGAATTCGATTATTTTGTGGACAATAAATCCACCTAAAAAAGAGGGGACAAAAAAGAAAAATCTGGGACTATATTTTACCACATTCAGTTTTTCAGAGATGAAAACTAACGTTATTCACCCGATTTTTTTTAAACTTAAAAATGGCGTTTTTAACCCAGTTTTGAGATCGTAAATTTAATTTTTATCCTGCATCCGGTATTTTAGACTATTAATTTTCTCGAAGAGAAGTTATTGTACTCTACGTTTGGTTCTTTAAAAGTTTTTCAGAGTTTCGTTCTATTAGGTGTACAAAATGAAACTCGGCTAAAATATACAAAATTCAAATTTACCCTGCGGCTGAGTTTTATTTTGTACACCTAATAAATAAAAATTGTAGGAAATTTAATTCTCTATAAATTTGTACTTAATTATTTTTTTCTAGGATGCACCATTTTCGGAAAATAATTTTTTTAAAAATAAATTTATCTTGAAAACAGTGCGTCCTAGAGAAAAAATGAATAGAATAAAAATTAAAAGAATTAAATTTCCAACAGATTTTATTTAGTGCATTTTTTCAATATCTGTAACGGTTTACGATTTACAAGCCTTTAAAAATTAACCTTCTTAATGGTTAATCTTCAATAACCTTCTACACGGAAAAGGTCAACTTTTGATGGACTTTAACGCCTAAAATGTTTAAAATTTTGAAAAAATAAACTACTAGGTGTACAAAATGAAACTCGGCTAAAATCTTCAAAATTCAAATTTCCCCTGCGGCTGAGTTTCATTTTGTACACCTAATAAATAAAAATTGTAGGTTTAATTCTCTATAAGTTTGCACTTAATTATTTTTTTCTAGGAAGCACCATTTTCGGAAAATAATTTTTTTAAAAATAAATTTATCTTGAAAACAGTGCGTCCTAGAGAAAAAATGAATAGAATAAAAAATAAAGAGAATTAAATTTCCAACAGATTTTATTTAGTGCATTTTTTCAATATCAGTAACGGTTTACGATTTACAAGCCTTTACAAATTAACCTTCTTAATGTTTATACTTCAATAACCTTCTTACACGGAGAAGGTCAACTTTTGATGGACTTTAACGCCTAAAATGTTCAAAATTATGAAAAAATGAACTACTAGGTGTACAAAATGAAACTCGGCTAAAATCTACAAATTCAAATTTACCCTGTGGCTGAGTTTCATTTTGTGCACCTAATAAATAAAAATTGTAGGAAATTTAATTCTCTATAAATTTGTACTTAATTTATTATTTTTATCTAGGATGCACCATTTTCGGAAAATAGTTTTTTTTAAATAAATTTATCTTGAAAACAGTGCGTCCTAATTGAATTGAATTTTCTTTAATTTTTATTCTATTCATTTTTTCTCAGAGAAAAAATGAATAGAATAAAAATTAAAGAAAATTCAATTTCCAACAGATTTTATTTAGTGCATTTTTTCAATATCTGTAACGGTTTACGATTTACAAGCCTTTAAAAATTAACCTTCTTAACGGTTATACTTCAATAACCTTCTTACACGGAGAAGGTCAACTTTCGATGGACTTTAACCCCTAAAATGTTCAAAATTTTGAAAAAATGAACTACTAGGTGTACAAAATGAAACTCGGCTAAAATATACAAAATTGTAATTTACCCTGTGGCTGAGTTTCATTTTGTACACCTAATAAATAAAAATTGTAGGAAATTTAATTTTCTATAAAGTACTTAATTATTTTTTCTAGGATGCACCATTTTCGGAAAATAATATTTTTTTTAATAAATTTATCTTGAAAACAGTGCGTCCTAGAGAAAAAATGAATAGAATAAAAATTAAAGAGAATTGAATTTCCAACAGATTTTATTTAGTGCATTTTTTCAATATCTGTAACGGTTTACGATTTACAAGTCTTTAAAAATTAACATTCTTAATGGTTATACTTCAATAACCTTCTTACACGGAGAAGGTCAACTTTCGATGGACTTTAACGCCTAAAATGTTTAAAATTTTGAAAAAATGAACTACTAGGTGTACAAAATGAAACTCGGCTAAAATCTACAAAATTCAAATCCTTTTTTATTGGTAAGGTCAAATTTGATGGGTGTTGTGGGTTTCCACTAAAACCTCTCGAAAGACAATATTCGCCCATTATTTATACCGTTGAATCGTAAATATTGAGGAACGTCCTGTTTGATTTACCTCCGTTATTACGGAATGCAAAATAGAGAGTTTCGGTTTAAATTGACTTTTGTTTCACAATCTGTTCTACATCGTTACGTCTCATATATTCCGAAAATTAGTCTCCCTGCTGCACTAAAACGTTAAAAATTAACGAAAATGAACTATTTTGATGACTGTCAAAATGAACACGATGAGTGTCAAGGCTACGCTTGAAAACCTGCTGGACTTGCACGTGCTGCACGTGGAACAGGCCCTCTCGAAGGTAGAGGGTAGGCTGCACGATCAGCTGCAGTACATGATAACGTCCACTCATCTACGTCAAACGGAACTGGCCCTATCCAACGCTGCGTTTGCACTCTCCAACTTGCATGCTGCTTTTTTGGCTGCAACGACTGGGAAGCTTCCACTGGAAAAACTGTTCTTTGACCGCTACGCCGATAATAACAAGTCCAACGTACGAGAACTTAACCTGCCGTCCGGAAACAGCTGCTCTCCATCTTTTCGACCGCTCTCTCGCTTTCGACGCTTTATCTGCGTTACTTGCGTTAGAAATTTGGGAGGAAAAAAGGGTAATTTTTAAGTAAGATAGAGTTGAAGACCTCGCTAGATTAGAATAGAAGATTGTATTGTTGTTAAAGCCCGCGAGAATAAAAAGTATATGAGTTTATGTTTTGTGGAGTTCATTTGAAGAACCCTCGACACGCTACAGAAATATAAATATAAATTGAAAAATAAAATCTAAGCTATCCCACTTTTTACATATTTCAATAAACATTCATCCGATTTTTTCATTTATTAGGTGTACAAAATGAAACTCAGCCACATCGTAAATTTTAATTTTTTTGAGCCGAGTTTCATTTTGTACACCTAGTAGTTCATTTTTTCAAAATTTTAAACATTTTAAGCGTTAAAGTCCATCAAAAGTTGACCTTCTCCGTGTAAGAAGGTTATTGAAGTATAACCATTAAGAAGGTTAATTTTTAAAGGCTTGTAAATCGTAAACCGTTACAGATATTGAAAAAATGCACTAAATAAAATCTGTTGGAAATTCAATTCTCTTTAATTTTTATTCTATTCATTTTTTCTCTAGGACGCACCGTTTTCAAGATAAATTTATTTAAAAAAAAAATTATTTTCCGAAAATGGTGCATCCTAGAAAAAAATAATTAAGTGCAAATTTATAGAGAATTAAATTTCCTACAATTTTTATTTATTAGGTGTACAAAATGAAACTCAGCCACAGGGTAAATTTGAATTTTTTAGATTTTAGCCGAGTTTCATTTTGTACACCTAATATTAGCTGTAAAATGAGCCCTTTAAAATTGTCTTGAAAATCTGGATTTTTTAAATGTTACATTTGATTTTTGGCTATATCTCCTAAACTATTTGTGTAAACAAAAAAATGTATTAGTGATTTTCAAGGGGAAATTTTAAAAACATTAATTTTGTACTTAGTCTTTATCTTGCTAGGAAGAGTAGTTTTCGAGTTATTTGATGATATGTCTCTAATGTAGAACTTTTTTTTTAAAGGTTCGTAACTCGGAAACAGTTCACCTTAGCAGGATTATGTGCTTAGTACATAATATTAGGTGTACAAAATGAAACTCGGCTAAAATCTACAAAATTCAAATATACCCTGTGGCTGAGTTTCATTTTGTACACCTAATAAATATAAATTGTAGGAAATTTAATTCTCTATAAATTTGTACTTAATTATTTTTTTCTAGGATGCACCATTTTCGGAAAATAATTTTTTTTTTTAATAAATTTTTCTTGAAAACAGTGCGTCCTAGAGAAAAAATGAATAGAATAAAAATTAAAGAGAATTAAATTTCCAACAGATTTTATTTAGTGCATTTTTTCAATATCTGTAACGGTTTACGATTTACAAGCATTTAAAAATTAACCTTCTTAATGGTTATACTTCAATAACCTTCTTACACGGAGAAGGTCAACTTTTGATGGACTTTAACGCCTAAAATGTTTAAAATTTTGAAAAAATGAACTACTAGGTGTACAAAATGTAACTCGGCTAAAATCTACAAAATTCAAATTTACCCTGTGGCCGAGTTTCATTTTGTACACCTAATATATGTTTGAAATTGAATGTTTAACAATTTTTGCGCTGAACCTCATAGTTTTCGAGATTTTTGATAAACCGTTTTTTTTATAAACCTTCCCAGGGCTCTAATCAATGTAACTTTTCATACTCAATAGACCAGATAGAACATTTTGCAACCTCTCAGACAGTGTTGCCAGATCGGGGGTTTTCCCCTAAACTTGGGGGGATTTTAGGCCTTTGCGGGGGGGGGGGGGGTTTAGGGAGAGAAGTAGTTGTTAAAAAGTTTTTTTTTTTGTTCTTGTTTACTGTCTTATGGTTATTACCTTGCAAAATCTATTTAAAACCTTTATTAATAAAAGAAAACCTATCGCAATAATTTTTGTTCACATTATACTTACTAAAAACAAATTTAGGGGGAATAGTTGGAAATCTGGGGGGAAACCAATGAAGTCGTCTGGCAACACTGCTCTCAGACGAGATATGACACCCACACACTTTTCTCTGTCAATGTCGATTTTCCTTAAAACATAAAATTTCACTTCTAAACCTTTTTTTTACATAAATTATTACCTACTAAAAAAATCTGACGATTTTATGACAGTTAAACATAGTTGACAATTTGACGTTAGTCAAAAAAAAATCTGACGATTTGACGACAGTTAAAAATTAGCCTAAATCTGACGATTTGGCGAGGGGACAAACCTGACGATTTTACGTCCGTTAAACGAATCTGACGAATTTACGGCAGTTGAACAAATCTTACGATTTTATGACAGTTAAAAAAATCGGACGGTTTTACGACATTTTAAAAAATCTGACGATTTTATGACAGTTAAACAAAGCTGACGATTTGACGATAGTTTAAAAAAATCTAACGATTTGACGACAGTTAATCAAATCTGACGATTTTATGACAGTTAAACATATTTGACAATTTGACGATAGTCAAAAATTTGACGATTTGACGATAGTTAAAAAATCTGACGATTTGACGACAGTTAAAATTGGCCTAAATCTGACGATTTGGCGAGGGGGAAAACCTGACGATTTTACGTCTGTTAAACGAATCCGACTACTTTACGTTAGTTGAACAAATCTGACGATTTTATGGCAGTTAAAAAAATCTGACGGTTTTATGACAGTTAAACAAATCTGACGATTTTATGACAGTTAAACCAAGTTGACAATTTGACGATAGTCAAAAAAAAATCTGACGATTTTACGACAGTTAAAAAATCTGACGAATTGGCGACAGTTAAACAAATCTGACGATTTTACGACAGTTAAAAATTAGCCTAAATCTGACGATTTGGCGAGGGGGAAAACCTGACGATTTTACGTCAGTTAAACGAATCTGACAACTTTACGGTAGTAAAACAAATCTGACAATTTTATGGCAGTTAAAAAATTCTGACGGTTTTACGACAATTAAACAAATCTGACGATTTTATGACAGTTAAACAAAGTTTACGATTTGACGATGATAAAAAAAATCTGACGATTTGACGATGATAAAAAAAATCTGACGATTTTACGACAGTTAAAAAAATCTGACGATTTTACGACAGTTAAAAAAATCTGACGATTTTACGACAGTTAAAAAAAATCTGACGATTTTACGACAGTTAAAAATTAGCCTAAATCTGACGATTTGGCGAGGGAAAAAACCTGACGATTTTACGTCAGTTAAACGAATCTGACGGTTTTACGACAGTTAAACAAATCTGACGATTTTATGACAGTTAAACAAAGCTGACAATTTGACAACAGTTAAAAAAATCTGACTATTTGGCGATAGTTAAAAATCTGACGATTTGATGACAGTTAAACAAATCTGACAAATCTAAAGATAAAAAATTATATTTCATTTTTATTTTATTTTAAATTTTTTAGGATGTCCAGAATATCCTTGTCTTTTAAATCTCGAATTTCCCCCTTCTGATATTTACCTACTTGATTATTTTTATTAGATCGTCTTAAATTTGAAAATCTGGGGGGAAATAACACTCTTTTGGGGGGAAACCAATGAAGTCGTCTGGCAACACTGCTCTCAGACGAGATATGACACCCACACACTTTTCTCTGTCAATGTCGATTTTCCTTAAAACATAAAATTTCACTTCTAAACCTTTTTTTTACATAAATTATTACCTACTGAAAATTATTTACATGATTCAGGCTTGAATAGCGTAGTTAAATTTGTGATTAAGAATCTTTAATAGGCTCTAAACGGATTGCTAGTCATTAAACAAGCTCGTAGCATGTAATCAAATCGGTTTTGTCTTCTACGGGTCAATTTTCCTCCAATTCCCTCCCACGAAAACATCGAGGGTAATACAATCACTTCTCTTTGAGGAAGTTGAAATGTTGGTTCTATTTTGGGCACCCTCTAAAGTTAAATTAAAAATTAAAAAAGTTAAATTAATTAAAACAACAATAAGGGATGTTAAACATAAAATATGTCAATTTAACTCCTGTTAATCTAACAAAAATTAACGACTGTTTAGCTAACTAACGATTCAAACACGGTCTTACTGAAATCTGACGATAACGACAGTTTCAACCAGAAATTACGATTTTATGACATTTAAAATCTGAAGATTTGAAGACAGTAAAAAATCTGACGATTGGACGACAGTTAAAAATTGGCCTAAATCTGACGGTTTGGCGAGGGGGAAAACCTGACGATTTTACGTCAGTTAAACGAATCTGACGACTTTACGGTAGTTGAACAAATCTGACGATTTTATGACAGTTGAACAAATCTGACGATTTTATGACAGTTAAAAAAATCTGACGGTTTACGACAGTTTTTATGACAGTTAAACAAAGTTAAAAACTGGCTTAAATCTGACGATTTGGCGAGGGGGAAAACCTGACGATTTGACAATAGTTAAAAAATCTGACGATTTGACGACAGTTAAAAAAAATCTGACAATTGGACGACAGTTAAAAATTGGCCTAAATCTGACGATTTGGCGAGGGGGAAAACCTGACGATTTTACGTCAGTTAAACGAATCTGACGACTTTACGGTAGTTGAACAAATCTGACGATTTTATGACAGTTAAAAAAATCAGACGGTTTACGACAGTTTTTATGACAGTTAAACAAAGTTAAAAGTTAAAAACTGGCTTAAATCTGACGATTTGGCGAGGGGGAAAACCTGACGATTTGACAATAGTTAAAAAAATCTGACGATTTGACGACAGTTAAAAAAAATCTGACAATTGGACGACAGTTAAAAATTGGCCTAAATCTGACGATTTGGCGAGGGGGAAAACCTGACGATTTTATGTCATATAAACGAATCTGACAACTTTACGGTAGTTGAACAAATCTGAAGATTTTATGGCAGTTAAAACAATCTGACGATTTTATGACAGTTAAACAAAGCTGACGATTTGACAATAGTTTAAAAAAATCTAACGATTTGACGACGGTTAAAAAAAATCTGACGATTTGACGACAGTTAAAAATTGGCCTAAATCTGACGATTTGGCGAGGGGAAAAACCTGACGATTTTACGTCAGTTAAACGAGTCTGACTACTTTACGGCAGTTAAAAACGACAGTTAAAAAATCTGACGATTTGACGGCAGTTAAAAATTGGCCTAAATCTGACGATTTGGCGAGGGGAAAAACCTGACGATTTTACGTCAGTTAAACGAATCTGACGACTTTACGGCAGTTAAACAAATCTGACGATTTTACGACAGTTAAAAAAAACCGACGATTTTACGGCAGTTTAAAAAAATCTGACGATTTTACGACAGTTAAAAATTAGCCTAAATCAGACGATTTGGCGTGGGAAAAAACCTGACGATTTTACGTCAGTTAAACGAATCTGACGACTTTACGGTAGTTGAACAAATCTGACGATTTTATGACAGTTAAAAAAATCTGACGGTTTTACGACAGTTAAACAAATCTGACGATTTTATGACAGTTAAACAAAGCTGACAATTTGACGATAGTTAAAAAATCTTACGATTTGACGACAGTTAAAAATCTGACGATTTCACGACAGTTAAAAATTGGCCTAAATCTGACGATTTGGCGAGGGGAAAAACCTGACGATTTTACGTCAGTTAAACGAGTCCGACGAATTTACGGCAGTTGAACAAATCTGATTTTATGACAGTTAAAAAAATCTGACGGTTTTACGACAGTTAAACAAATCTGACGATTTTATGACAGTTAAACAAAGCAGACAATTTGACGATAGTTAAAAAATCTTACGATTTGACGACAGTTAAAAAATCTGACGATTTCACGACAGTTAAAAATTGGCCTAAATCTGACGATTTGGCGAGGGGAAAAACCTGACGATTTTACGTCAGTTAAACGAGTCTGACGAATTTACGGCAGTTGAACAATTCTGATTTTATGACAGTTAAAAAAATCTGACGGTTTTACGACAGTTAAACAAATCTGACGATTTTATGACAGTTAAACAAATCTGACGATTTTATGACAGTTAAACAAAGCTGACGATTTGACGACAGTTAAAAAAAATCTGACGATTTGACGACAGTTAAAAAAACCGACGATTTTACGGCAGTTAAAAAAAATCTGACGATTTTACGACAGTTAAAATTAGCCTAAATCAGACGATTTGGCGTGGGAAAAAACCTGACGATTTTACGTCAGTTAAACGAATCTGACGACATTACGGTAGTTGAACAATGACGGTTTTACGACAGTTAAACAAATCTGACGATTTTATGACAGTTAAACAAAACTGACGATTTGACAACAGTTTAAAAAAATCTGACGATTTGACGACAGTTAAACAAATCTGACGATTTGACGACAGTTAAGCAAATCTGACAAATCGAAAGATAAAAAATTATATAACATTTTTATTTTATTTTTAATTTTTTTAGGATGTCCAGAATATCCTTGTCTTTTAAATCTGGAATTTCCCCCTTCTGATATTTACCTACTTGATTATTTTTATTAGATCGTCTTAAATTTGTTTAAAAAATTGTCCATTTTTTGAAGTCGGAGCACTGATAAAACATGTTCAAGGGCCGAAAAGGAACTGGCTGTTCACTTTGAATTTCACCCCAACAGAAGACAACAGCGGGCGCAAGCGTGAACTTATTTCACTTTTAAAAAAATAACTATTTTACCCATTATTTAAATAAAAATAAAATAAATCAATAAAAAATAAATAAATAAATAAAAAAAATAAACTTTTTCAGTTAAAATTTTTAATACGTTCATGACCAAAAATAACGTAAGGCTCTCATCTGCTCCAATTGCTCCTTCTGTTGGATTTAATAAAAAAAAATTTTTTTGTGATTTTTATTAAATTTTTGAATGTTATTGCCTGATATTGAAGGGTCCTTTTGTTCCCGTTCTATATCAGAAAAGCATCATGACATGACATGAGGGAAGTCCCCTTTCAAAACCACCGAGTTTGAACGTGTTGGGGATAAAAATGAGTTTTTAATATTTATCTGGGTTTTTCCACGGGGAAGAACGAAAAAAAAAAGCATTTAGATGTTCTGAATTGCCTAGAAGTTTCATTTCTGCTCTATAAGTCTTAATTCACTTTTGAACCTCCTGGGGTTGGAAGTTTTTCAACTTTCTTTCGCTAATGAGGGTTAAGAAAGACGTTTGTCTCAATGCACTCTGACGGAAAAAAAATTATTTCTTTTTTTTTTAATTAATTTTCGCTCAAACTCCCGGAAATCGTTTGAATTCCCGTAAGGATTTATAATTGGAATAATTTCCGGTGAATACGTAGTCTGGAAATAGAATCCTCCATTTTAAAAAAATCACTTTTCCTCTAGGGTTTAGAAAGCCCTCTCCCAAAAACAGGATTCTCACCATAAAAAGCTGGATTATAGAAGTTGGCAAGACTGTTGCGTATCCCCGGTGGGAAAGAGTTGAACTATAATTTGAGGGAGAAAAGAGAGTTGTGTCGCCATTAGGCGCTTCCCCTTAATTTCCCTGGGCTTCCCTATTATTAGGTGTACAAAATGAAACTCAGCCACAAGGTTTTGAATTTTGTAGATTTTAGCCCAGTTTCATTTTGTACACCTAGCAGTCCATTTTTTCAAAATTTTGAACATTTTAGGCGTTAAAGTCCATCAAAAGTTGACCTTCTCCGTGTAAGAAGGTTATTGAAGTATAACCATTTAGAAGGTTAATTTTTAAAGGCTTGTAAATCGTAAACCGTTACAGATATTGAAAAAATGCACTAAATAAAATCTGTTGGAAATTTAATTCTCTTTAATTTTTATTCTATTCATTTTTTCTCTAGGACGCACTGTTTTCAAAATAAATTTATTTTAAAAAAAATTATTTTCCGAAAATGGTGCATCCTAGAAAAAAATAATTAAGTACAAATTTATAGAGAATTAAATTTCCTACAATTTTTATTTATTAGGTGTACAAAATGAAACTCAGCCACAGGGTAAATTTGAATTTTGTAGATTTTAGCCGAGTTTCATTTTGTACACCTAATATTTCTGTCCTTTTTTTATGGTGTCGTTTTTGAGACTTTTGTAATAGATTTGGACCAACCGCAGTTTGAAACTTAGACCAGAAGGATTTGGACGTCATATTTCAAATCGTTTGTCCGGCAAATCTGACGTCAAATTTGAAGTACAAATCCTTCTGCGCATGCTCCAGGTGTTTCAAACTAAGAACAAAGCTAATAGAAAATTATGTTCACAACTTTGTTGAAGTTTTCCCAAAGAAAATGGTATTAACGTCTTTTACGTGTCTCGACCACTTTAAAATTCCCTTTTACAGTCGACCCCTTTTGAAGGATTAAAAATTTTATAATTTATATTAAAACTGCTGAATACTTTGTAGCAGGTGGCTTAATTAAACGACTCAATCTTAGCGGAAAACCGCCGGTTTCCGTGAGAGGACTTAAAAGCCCGACCTACCCCCCTCTTTTGCTTCGCCGCTTATAAAGCTCCTCTTATATTATGCGCTTATTTCCTTTCGCTATCAGATTCCCATAACTTGTGATCCGTTTTACCCACGCGGATTATGGAATTTGTTTAAAGAGTCTAATTAATTAATATTTAGGTCATCTTTTTTCCATGTAAACGTCCGAACCTATGAATGCCAGGTAATGATATGAGTTTGAGGTTCAACTCAGAGTCTAATTGAGAACTACATATCAACTACAAATGGTGGTAGGGGCTGCAATTTAAAATGATTTTGTAATTTTTAGTTGTGAAAAAAAAATTACCCCTCATTTTCTTGTTAGTTACGTATTATACTCCTTGATCTTAGACTAAAATAACCGGAAATACTGCAGAAAGAAAGTTTCTAGGTCTAAAATTTAAGAAAATATCAACAATCTGGTAAAAAGAGTCTTATGGCTTAAAAAAAAAAGTGCGTTTACCGCCCGAAAAACCATCGGAAACTCTCGAATAACATAATATGTTGCTTTCTGAAGCGGAAATCGAGGAAACTTTCAGGAAAAAAAAGAACTTCCTCATTCAAAAAACGTTCAAAAATTTGTTAAAGTAAAAGATTATCTGCCGAAAAGCCTATGGAAACTCTCCCCATAAAAAGTTCCGGTTTGAAGAGCTTCCAACGATAACTTCCTCAAGGATACAGGAGGAGGAAGTATTAAGTAGGAGAACTAAATTTTTGTAAAAGTTGTGAAATAAATTTGGTGGGTATCGCAGTAAGTCTTGAGGAAGTTAGAAATTTTAGGTATTTTTGTTGTTCGTTTTCTGTTTTTTGAAAAAAAAAAAATAAAAATTAAGTACCTAATAAATCGCCATTTTATTTTCCGTTAAAAAAATTCTTGAGGAAGTTAAAAAAAAAAAAAAAAAAAATTATTTTGAAAATTTTATATCAAGGTAGAAATTCAGTACGGTTAGCCAAAGAGAGGCCGCCCTCGAGCCGGCGAAGTGACTCACATTTCTGCCTAGAAAAATTATTAAGTAAAAAAAATTTTGGAAAATTAAAATTTTAAAAACATGGAAAATTTTTAAATAATTCAAGGAATGTTTAGTGAAAATTTGGTGAAGATCGGACCAACAGTACGCCCACAGCGCTCATTTTAAATCTTTGAACAGTCATATCTCCGCCATTTTGAAAAATTTCGAAAAAAGCTCTCGTCATTTTCAAGATTTCTGTGAAAGGAAGCTTGTGTATAAATTTGGTGAAGATCGGATGAAAATTGCGGCCGTGAAGTGTTCCGGAAAAAGTGGCGACGGACGGCCGGACGGCCGGACGGCCGGCACCACAGACAAAGTCAGGATCGGCAAAGATCACTTATCAGATTTATCCTACGGGGTCTGGAAGACCCTTTTCTAGTAACAGGGGGTCGGAGGGTATCACAGTAACTTCTTGAGGAAGTTAAAAATTAGGTAGATTTCAAAAAAGATATAGACCAATAGAAGGCTCTAGAATGGTTTAAGCCACTCCCTCAGTCCAATAGAAGGCTCTAGAATGGTTTAAGCCACTCCCGCAGTCCAATAGAAGGCTCTAGAATGGCTTAAGCCACTCCCTCAGACCAATTAAAGGCTCTAGAATGGTTTAAGCCACTCCCGCAGTCCAATAGAAGGCTCTAGAATGGCTTAAGCCACTCCCTCAGACCAATAGAAGGCTCTAGAATTGTTTAAGCCACTCCCTCAGACCAATAGAAAGCTCTAGAATGGTTTAAGCCACTCCCTCAGTCCAATAGAAGGCTCTAGAATTGTATAAGCCACTCCCTCAGTCCAATAGAAGGCTCTAGAATGGTTTAAGCCACTCCCTCAGACCAATAGAAGGCTTTAGAATGGTTTAAGCCACTCCCTCTGTCCAATAGAAGGCTCTAGAATGGTTTAAGCCACTCCCTCTTTCCAATAGAAGGCTCTAGAATCGCTTAAGCCACTCCCTCAGTCCAATAGAAGGCTCTAGAATGGTTTAAGCCACTCCCTCAGTCCAATAGAAGGCTCTAGAATGGTTTAAGCCACTCCCTCTTTCCAATAGAAGGCTCTTGAATCGCTTAAGCCACTCCCTCAGTCCAATAGAAGGCTTTAGAATGGTTTAAGCCACTCCCTCTGTCCAATAGAAGGATCTAGAATGGTTTAAGCCACTCCCTCAGACCAATAGAAGGCTCTAGAATTGTTTAAGCCACTCCCTCAGACCAATAGAAGGCTCTAGAATGGTTTAAGCCACTCCCTCAGTCCAATAGAAGGCTCTAGAATTGTATAAGCCACTCCCTCAGTCCAATAGAAGGCTCTAGAATGGTTTAAGCCACTCCCTCAGACCAATAGAAGGCTTTAGAATGGTTTAAGCCACTCCCTATGTCCAATAGAAGGCTCTAGAATGGTTTAAGCCACTCCCTCTTTCCAATAGAAGGCTCTAGAATCGCTTAAGCCACTCCCTCAGTCCAATAGAAGGCTCTAGAATGGTTTAAGCCACTCCCTCTTTCCAATAGAAGGCTCTTGAATCGCTTAAGCCACTCCCTCAGTCCAATAGAAGGCTTTAGAATGGTTTAAGCCACTCCCTCTGTCCAATAGAAGGATCTAGAATGGTTTAAGCCACTCCCTCTTTCCAATAGAAGGCTTTAGAATGGTTTAAGCCACTCCCTCTGTCCAATAGAAGGATCTAGAATGGTTTAAGCCACTCCCTCTTTCCAATAGAAGGCTTTAGAATGGCTTAAGCCACTCCCTCTGTCCAATAGAAGGCTCTAGAATGGTTTAAGCCACTCCCTCTTTCCAATAGAAGGCTCTAGAATCGGTTAAGCCACTCCCTCAGTCCAATAGAAGGCTTTAGAATGGTTTAAGCCACTCCCTCTTTCCAATAGAAGGCTCTAGAATCGCTTAAGCCACTCCCTCAGTCCAATAGAAGGCTTTAGAATGGTTTAAGCCACTCCCTCTGTCCAATAGAAGGCTCTAGAATGGTTTAAGCCACTCCCTCTTTCCAATAGAAGGCTTTAGAATGGTTTAAGCCACTCCCTCTGTCCAATAGAAGGCTCTAGAATGGTTTAAGCCACTCCCTCTTTCCAATAGAAGGCTCTAGAATCGGTTAAGCCACTCCCTCAGTCCAATAGAAGGCTTTAGAATGGTTTAAGCCACTCCCTCTGTCCAATAGAAGGCTCTAGAATGGTTTAAGCCACTCCCTCAGACCAATAGAAAGCTCTAGAATGGTTTAAGCCACTCCCTCAGTCCAATAGAAGGCTCTAGAATTGTATAAGCCACTCCCTCAGTCCAATAGAAGGCTCTAGAATGGTTTAAGCCACTCCCTCAGACCAATAGAAGGCTTTAGAATGGTTTAAGCCACTCCCTCTGTCCAATAGAAGGCTCTAGAATGGTTTAAGCCACTCCCTCTGTCCAATAGAAGGCTCTAGAATGGTTTAAGCCACTCCCTCTTTCCAATAGAAGGCTCTAGAATCGCTTAAGCCACTCCCTCAGTCCAATAGAAGGCTCTAGAATGGTTTAAGCCACTCTCGCAGACCAATAGAAGGCTCTAGAATGGTTTAAGCCACTCCCTCAGACCAATAGAAGGCTGTAGAATGGTTTAAGCCACTCCCTCAGTCCAATAGAAGGCTCTAGAATTGTTTAAGCCACGCCCGCAGTCCAATAGAAGGCTAAGAAAATATCAACAATCTGGTTGATTGTTATCAACTGGTGGCAAAGATTTTGAAAATGCCTTATTTTTTTAAAAGCTTTGTTCCAACCGCAGTTTGAAACTTCTGGAGCATGCGCAAAAGGAATTTCACGTCAAATATGAATTCAGATGACTTCATATTTGACGGACAAACGATTTGAACGACGTCAAATATGACGTCCAAATCCTTCTCCGCATGCTTCAGGAGGTTCGAATCAGTTTCTGCGGTGAAACAAATCTAATATTTTCAATTTGGCTTTCCTTTATTTTTTTTACAGTTTTTCTCACGTAAAAAAATCCTAAACGTCCTCCTTAAAATAGAATCGTGTGAGAATAAAATCCCCTGCGTCAAACGATTTTCGTTAATTTTTTTTCTCTTTTTTTTCGGGGATATTGCATGATGTGATTAGTATGCTTGAACACGGGTTAACTTTTTTTAAAGGGTGGCAACAGCTAATTTCGGGGACAAACATGGCAGTGGGAGTAACCAAAACAAAACGATTTTTTGTTGTCAAAATAAAAAGGTTTTTCTCATTTTTACTTTTTTTTATTTTTTCAGATTGCTGACTGATGAAGAGCTTGAAAGACGAGGGGTGAAATTGATGCCAGGTTATTACGACCCTTTCCACATGAGGTGTGTTCGTTTTTTTTCTTTTTTCTTCATCTCTAAACCTTTAAAAAAAAAAAAAGTTTACGATGTCTCCATTTCGATAACTTCGCTGTTCAATCTCTATCAAAAGTTTTACCACTGAAAATCTACTATTAGGTGTACAAAATGAAACTCGGCTAAAATCTACTCAAATTTACCCTGCGGCTGAGTTTCATTTTGTACACCTAATAAATAAAAATTGTAGGAAATTTAATTCTCCATAAATTTGCACTTAATTATTTTTTTCTAGGATGCACCATTTTCGGAAAATAATTTTTTTTTAAATAAATTTATCTTGAAAACAGTGCGTCCTAAGGAAAAAATGAATAGAATAAAAATTAAAGAGAATTAAATTTCCAACAGATTTTATTTAGTGCATTTTTTCAATATCTGTAACGGTTTACGATTTACAAGCCTTTAAAAATTAACCTTCTTAATGGTTATACTTTATAAATTTTTACGGTTTAAATTTATAAATTTATCTTGAAAACAGTGTGTCCTAGAGAAAAAATGAATAGAATAAAAATTAAAGAGAATTGAATTTCCAACAGATTTTATTTAGTGCATTTTTTCAATATCTGTAACGGTTTACGATTTACAAGCCTTTAAAAATTAACCTTCTTAATGGTTATACTTCAATAACCTTCTTACACGGAAAAGGTCAACTTTTGATGGACTTTAACGCCTAAAATGTTCAAAATTTTGAAAAAATGAATACTAGGTGTACAAAATGAAACTCGGCTAAAATCTACAAAATTCAAATTTACCCTGTGGCTGAGTTTCATTTTGTACACCTAATAATTCAGTGGTTTTACTTTGAAATAATCTATCCAGCCACCAAAGTTTTCTAGATCCCAAAATTTTCAGATAAACTATCGATCTCAGGTAGGTAAAAAATTTATTTTTTTCTTCAAAAAAAGATTAAAATGACGTTAAAGGAATTAACTGCTCACTAAAGAAATTGGGAATTCTCAAGAAATATTTGGATCGCGTAGGAAGGCTAGATTTCTCTTTAGATTACGTGGGAAGTCGCTAATTAAATTATTTTAAAATATTACTCCTACGCATCTTCTCTTTTTATGTATTAAGCACTTTTTTCATCCCGTTGATAAAACGAAAGGCCCTTTTGTTCTACCATTTTTAATGATAACTTAGGTTTTTTTAAGTTTTGATCAAATATCTCGAGAACTATAAGGTTTAGCGCAGAATGTACTAAGTACAAAAATAAGCTGCGTTAAATTTTTAACAAAACACGTTTAGCACAGAATCTTGATTAGGTCAACGGTTTCGGAGTTACGAGCCTTTAAAATGTACTTGTTTAAAGAACACACGAAAACTTCCTTAAAGAGAAGTAAAAATATAGGAGGGGGAAGTATAAAGGAGGGGTAGTATAAGGGAGGGGAAGTATAAAGGAGGGAAAGTATAACGGAGGGTTAGTATAAAGGAGGGGTAGTATAAGGAAGGGAAAGTATAACGGAGGGGTAGTATAAGGGAGGGGAAGAATAAGGGAGGGGTAGTATAACGGAGGGGAAGTATAACGGAGGGGTAGTATAACGGAGGGGTAGTATAAGGGAGGGGAAGTATAACGGAGGGGTAGTATAAGGAAGGGGAAGTATAACGGAGGGGTAGTACAAGGGAGGGGAAGTATAACGGAGGGGTAGTATGGGGAGGGGTAGTACAAGGGAGAGGGAGTATAACGGAGGGGTAGTATGGGGAGGGGAAGTATCACGGAGGAGTAGTATAAGGGAGGGGTAGTATAAGGGAGGGGAAGTATAATGGAGGGGTAGTATAAGGGAAGGGTAGTATAAGGGAGGGAAAGTATAAGGGAGGGAAAGTATAAGGAAGGGGAAGTATAACGGAGGGGTAGTGTAAGGGAGGGGAAGTATAACGGAGGGGTAGTATAAAGGAGGGGAAGTATAACGGAGGGGTAGTATAAGGAAGGGGAAGTATAACGGAGGGGAAGTATAACGGAGGGGTAGTATAAGGGAGGGGAAGAATAACGGAGGGGAAGTATAAGGGAGGGGAAGTATAACGGAGGGGTAGTATAAGGAAGGGGAAGTATAACGGAGGGGTAGTATAATGGAGGGGAAGTATATCGGAGGGGGAAGTTATTTTGTTTGTTTTTTTCTTTTTTGGGGTTTTTAATAATGGTTGACTTTTCGGACGTATATAAATTCTTTTTATTGCGACTAGTGACTAGTTTCGAGTCTTGACGACTCCTCTTCAGACTACAAAGTTTTTTTTTGTTTTTTTGTTTTTTTCGAAAAATTCTCTAAATATCAAGGTAGAAATAATGGGATTTTGCCCAAGACAGGTCCCTCTCGTAACGCGTGGAAGTATGAAATTTCTCCCTACTAAAATGATAATGAATGTAAAAAAAAATGATAATTTTTTTACACCAAAAATTCGTAAACAATATAAGGAGGTGAAAATCGGTTGGAAACTGTGGCCGTGAAGCGTTCCGGAAAAAAATTATACGGCCGGACGGCACCAAAGACAAAGTTGAGATTGGTAAAGATCAATATTTGATTTGACCCTCCGGGGTCTGGAAGACCCTTCCCCGAAAACCCGACGTGGAGGGTATCACAATAACTTCTTTTAGGATGTTAAAAGTCCTTTTTGCCACTTTTTAATTACTATTTTTATTAGTAGGGAGAAATTTCGTACTTCTACCCTTTACGAGAGGCACATCCCTAGGCCAAAGAGCCCATTATTTCTACCTTGACACTTTTGTTTCGGTGACATTTTTTTGTTTGACAAAAAAAAAAATTTTTTTTTTACAAAAAAACTTAGAAAATTTTTCGAAAAAAAGAACTTCGAAAATTTTTCGAAAAAAAAAAAAAGGAATACCCGGAAAATTTTTCGAAAAAAACTTTGAAAATTTTTCGAAAAAAGAAAGTTAACAATTTTTTTTTTAGTACCGAGAAATTTCGTACTTCTACTCTTTACGAGAGGCACATCCCTAGGCCAAAGAGCCCATTATTTCTACCTTGACACTTTGAAAATTAAACTTTGAAAATTTTTCGAAAAAAGAACTTAAAAATTTTTCAAACAAAAAAAAAAAAAAGAAAAAAAAACGAAAAAACCGGAAAATTTTCCGAAACAAAATTTTTTTTTTACAAAAAAAACTTAGTACTTCCCCGTTCGTTATACTTCCCCTCCCATATACTTCCTACTCCGTTATACTTCCCCCTCCGTTATACTTCCCCTCCCACATACTTCCCACTCCGTTATACTTCCCCTCCCATATACTTCCCCCTCCTATATTGTTACGTCTCTTTAAGGAAGTTCCCGTCGGGGCCAGCTCCAGACTAGTACTTTTCTCCATATTAGCAAATGATTGTCTGTCCGAAGTTTTAATGCCGTCCGATCTTCACCAAATCCCCAAATACTCCTCGTATTAAAATAGAATTTATTAGAGAAAAAAATCGATAGTAGGTGAGTTAGGGGTTTTTAAAGCTTTAAATATCTTCGGGCGTTGATTTTTTTTTCCACCTTTTTTTAACAAAACTTTTCCTGAGAAATCACCTTGTAAACTCCGTCCTTTAAAGATGTACGAGTCCTTTAAAACCCTTTTTTTTCCCTTTTCCTCTTGTTTTTTATTTTTTTTACCCTTCAACTCAGATAACTGGGTCTTCCACTCAACTGTTCATGTGATAACATCCTGAGAAAAGTCGGATTTTTTGTTTAAAATAATTTTTTTTCTTTTAAAATAAACTCCTACCTTTTATCCAATAAAATTCTGCGGACTAGAGTAGAGAGGCTGGCGACATATGGACCGCAACTTTTGAAAAGGGTGAAAAATTCCGTATTGATTTTATTTTCACTCATATGACAAAAAAAATTTTTTTATTAAAATTTAAACTCCCACTTTTTTTTCTGAAAAAACACAAACTTTAAATTACGTCCCTAGCGCTTTTATCGTATTAAAATCCGAGTTCTTTTAACCGAAGTCATAATTAAACTACAAATTGAAATTTTGACACGTCGAATTTCTCGCTCCCCCTCCCTTTATATTTTAATAGAGTTTTAGCGAATCATTTTTGCAGTTCTTTTAAACTTAAAATCTATTTTGATTTTTTTAAAAAAGCACAAACTGACGTTTAACTTTTTAACCTTCACTTTGAAATGAGGTTATAATTCTAACAAGTTTTAACATGTTCCCTTTAAGGCGAATTTGAATCTTGTGTGTAAATGGATGGTGATTTCAGGCTAAAATTACATTTCATGGAATTACGAAACCTTTTGAATAAAGACCCTTTCACGTTCTATTATTTAATTAAAAATGGTCTCTAATAGGTGTACAAAATAAAACTCGGCTAAAATCTACAAAATTCAAAATTACCCTGCGGCTGAGTTTCATTTTGTACACCTAATAAATAAAAATTGTAGGAAATTTAATTCTCTATAAATTTGTACTTAATTATTTTTTTCTAGGATGCACAATTTTCGGAAAATAATTTTTTTTAAATAAATTTATCTTGAAACAGTGCGTCCTAGAGAAAAAATGAATAGAATAAAAATTAAAGAGAATTGAATTTCCAACAGATTTTATTTAGTGCATTTTTACAATATCTGTAACGGTTCACGATTTACAAGCTTTTAAAAATTAACCTTCTTAATGGTTATACTTTATACATTTTTACGGTTAAAATTTATAAATTTATCTTGAAAACAGTGCGTCCTAGAGAAAAAATGAATAGAATAAAAATTAAAGAGAATAAAATTTCCAACAGATTTTATTTAGTGCATTTTTTCAATATCTGTAACGGTTTACGATTTACAAGCCTTTAAAAATTAACCTTCTTAATGGTTATACTTTATGAATTTTTACGGTTTAAATTTATAAATTTATCTTGAAAACAGTGCGTCCTAGAGAAAAAATGAATAGAATAAAAATTAAAGAGAATTGAATTTCCAACAGATTTTATTTAGTAGGTACATTTTTTCAATATCTCTAACGGTTTACGATTTACATGCCTTTAAAAATTAACCTTCTTAATGGTTATACTTCAATAACCTTCTTACACGGAGAAGGTCAACTTTTGATGGACTTTAACGCCTAAAATGTTTAAAATTTTGAAAAAATGAACAGCTAGGTGTACTGAAACTCAGATAAAATCTACAAAATTCAAATTTGCCCTGTGGCTTTCATTTTGTACACCTAATAAGTTTTAACAACTTTTTTTCTTCTTTTTTTTTCAGGCCAATGAAAAGAGGGGAAATCGGTTGCTTTCTGAGTCATTATAAAATTGGCAAGAGGTACGTTTTTTAATTTTTTTTTATGATAATTTTTTTTTTTTAGACAGTGAATAAGAACTACAGTTTGGTCATGGTTTTGGAAGACGATGTACGATTCGAACCCTTTTTCAACCATAAAATGCACGGCCTTCTAGATGAAATAAAAAATTTAAATTTCGAATGGGACCTTATGTAAGCATTTCAATTTATGGAAATTTCCATGTTTTATGTGTAAAAATTGATTTAAGCGGAGAACGGTGACAAAAACCTGTTTTTACCAAATATCTCGAAAACTGTGAGGTTTAGCGTAAAAACTATTGAGTAAAAAAATAATCTATGGTAAATTTCCTACAAAAAACATTCAGCTCATAACCTTGCTAAAGTGAACGATTTCGGAGTTACAAGCCCATAAAAAGTCTCTTTTTTATCTTTTTAAATAAAGAAAAACTCGTAACTCCGCAACCGTTCACTTTACGTGTCTGCTAAATCTTCACTGTAAATTATTTTTGTACACCTAATAAATAGGAAATTTAATTCTCTATAAATTTGTAGTTAATTATTTTTTTCTAGGATGCACCATTTTCGGAAAATAATTTTTTTTTTTTTAAATAAATTTATCTTGAAAACAGTGTGTCCTAGAGAAAAAATGAATAGAATAAAAATTAAAGAGAATTAAATTTCCAACAGATTTTATTTAGTGCATTTTTTCAATATCTGTAACGGTTTACGATTTACAAGCCTTTAAAAATTAACCTTCTTAATAGTTATACTTCAATAACCTTCTTACACGGAGAAGGTTAACTTGATGGACTTTAACGCCTAAAATGTTCAAAATTTTGAAAAAATGAACTATGTACTTGGTGTACAAAATTGTAGGAAATTTAATTCTCTATAAATTTGCACTTAATTATTTTTTTCTAGGATGCACCATTTTCGGAAAATAATTTTTTTTTAAATAAATTTAAACCGGCTCCGTGGCTGGTGGGTTCAGTCTCTGACTCACACCACGGAAGACCGGGGTTCGATCCCAGGTTGGGTATAGGGATTTTTGGTTGGAAGTAAAATTCCAATTAAAAATATCCCTCTACAAAATCTGTGGATAATTTAGTTAGGCCACTCCTCTGGTAGTTGGTCCCGAAAAAAGGGCGCCACGGCATTATGGCGAAAGCCCCCGCCTGGGTCCAACCCCCTCCCCCCTTGTAACGGCCTGAGGCCAACAAGTATCAAAAAAGAGTAGATTAACCAATAGGAAGAGTAAGCCTCTTGCTCATTGGTTATATCTACTTCTTTTTTTTAAAAAAAAAAAAATAAATAAATTTATCTTGAAAACAATCCGTCCTAGAGAAAAAATGAATAGAATAAAAACTAAAGATAATTAAATTTCCAACAGATTTTATTTAGTGCATTTTTTCAATATCTGTAACGGTTTACGATTTACAAGCCTTTAAAAATTAACCTTCTCAATGGTTATACTTCAATAACCTTCTTACACGGAGAAGGTTAACTTTTGATGGACTTTAACGCCTAAAATGTTCAAAATTTTGAAAAAATGAACTACTAGGTGTACAAAATGAAACTCGGCTAAAATCTACAAAATTCAAATTTACCCTGTGGCTGAGTTTCATTTTGTACACCTAATACTTAATTTTGCGCTAAACCTCATAGTTTATGAGATAATTGACATAGACTATTAAAAACTGCTTTTTGACACTCTTCGCTGCTCAAAATCGGTGTTTTACCACTCAAAATAGGAAGTTTCCCATTTTAAATGTTGCTTTGCTCACCAAGAACTCATTAATGATGTGAATTTTAGATATCTTGGAAGAAAGAGGTTGGAAGAAAGTAGCGAAGAGCCGGTGGAAGGTTCATCTCATTTGGTCTGGGCGGGCTATTCCTATTGGACGATTGGCTATTTACTTTCAGGCTCCGGCGCTAGAAAACTCATCAGCCAGGATCCCCTCAACAACATCCTCCCAGTCGACGAATATCTCCCTATACTCTACGACAAACATCCTGAGTATTTCATCATTTATTCCTTTCAGACTATAAATTTTTCTTTTTAGGGAAGAGTGGAAGTCTTTTTATCCTGAGCGGAATCTCGTCGCTCTTTCCTCCTCGCCGCTTGTTATCTACCCAGCGAGATATCTTCATGAAGAAGGCTACGTGAGCGACACCGAAGATTCCCAAACAGTCAACACCACACCAAACCCTGAGCTTTAACTTTTTTAAAGTGCCATTAAATACTTCTCTTTTATTAACTGATCTGAATTTTGTTACCTTATTTAAATTAGTTTTCCTTATTATTTTGTCATTTATTAAATAAAAGACTTGATTAGAATTACTTTTTATATAATTGTTACTAGTATGCAGATTTGGGCTCATCATAAAGCTATAATAAAATCATGATTTTTTTTGTTTCAAATAAGTATCTAAAATTATTGACTTTTTTTTATGAATTCTACAAAATCTTTGTAATAATCATTAGCTTTGTTCCAACCGCAGTTTGAAACTATTCTTGGATGCATGCTTTTCTTGGAGGTTTATTCTGCACGTCAAGTCTTCAGATGTAGCGGACAAACGATTTGAACGACGTCAAATATGACGTCCAAATCCTTCTGCGCATGCTTCAGGAGTTTCAAAATGTGGTTGGAACAAATCTACTGTTAACTGTTCTTATTCAAAATTTTTTTTAAATTTTGGCCTACAAAATGACATTTAAGTTTCGATTTATAAAATGATCTTTTAATGACACAATTTTATTTACCTTTTACTAAGGGTATTAGGTGTACAAAATGAAACTCGGCTAAAATCTACAAAATTCAAATTTACCCAGTGGCTGAGTTTCATTTTGTGCACCTAATAAATAAAAATTGTAGGAAATTTAATTTTCTATAAATTTGTACTTAATTATTTTTTCTAGGATGCACCATTTTCGGAAAATAATTTTTTTTCAAAATAAATTTATCTTGAAAACAGAGCGTCCTAGAGAAAAAATGAATAGAATAAAAATTAAAGAGAATTAAATTTCCAACAGATTTTATTTAGTGCATTTTTTCAATATCTGTAACGGTTTACGATTTACAAGCCTTTTAAAATTAACCTTCTTAATGGTTATACTTCAATAACCTTCTTACACGGAGAAGGTCAACTTTTGATGGACTTTAACGCCTAAAATGTTTAAAATTTTGAAAAAATGAACTACTAGGTTTTACTAAGGGAATCTAAATTTAAATGTCATTTTGGCTAAAATTCAAAAATTTATATTCTTCCAAGAATTTCAGATTTTTTTTCAATCTTGAGGGTAAATTCTATCATTTTGAGGTTAAATTTATCAATTTTCAAGAAATTCATGGATAAAGTATGGAGTTACTGTTAGAATATGTTTTTTTAAAATTGAGTGACAATTATTTTTATATTCATAGGTTTTAGATTTATGAATAATATGAATACACCCAAATCTGCTTATGTGGCTCCTATGTATTGTAAATTTCTTATTCATTTTTATAATCTACCCAGGGACCGAATACTTATTTTTATTTAAGTATTCTTACTAATTATTTAGTAAGTTTTAGTTAATTTCTATAGATAATTAGTATTAATACTTAAACTATCGTTAAAACAAAAATGGGAGCCCAAATTTATGACTTAAGTAAAACATAGCTTAGTATACGATCTTAACCAAATATTATTAATAAATTGTGTTCTTTAAGTACAACTATAGAAATTTTAAGTTTTTCTTCTTTTTTTTTTTTTCTTCTTTTTATTGGACTACTACTTCTCGTTAAGTACCTTCAGTTGGTATTTCTTTTAAATTTATTATCAATAAAACTCTTTTGAAGAAAGTTAAAAGATTTAATTTAAAAAATTTTTTTAAACTGATAACGTAGTTTTTTGATTTACGAGGAAATAAATACTTTTATTAATTTATTGTTAATTACCATTTTTGTGCAATATGGCGTGCCATAAAATTGAATGCATGATATTATTATGCGATAAAATGTTTTTTGTTTAGTACTCACAGTGCCTTAATATGTTTTTAAAAAAAATTTAATTTGTGTGTTATTTAATAAACTTTTAATACGAAAAATTGCGTTTTAAATTTTTCTGGCCCTTAAAAATCCTTAAAAGGGGGACTGTTAAGTATGGCAGCTCTGGTTATTGGAACCCCAAAGAGGCCATACTCAGTGTTGGTACCTCTGATTATTGGAAACCAAAAAGTATGCAGCATTTTTTATGACTCTAAAGGGCCAATACTCAAGAATATGGCAACACTGGTTATTGGAATCCAAAAAGGCCATCCTCAGTGTTCTTACATCTGATTATTGGAAACCAACGAGTCAGCACTTTTTATGGCTCTGAAGAGCCTATCCTCAACTATGGCAACACTGGTTATTGGAGACCAAAGAGCCCATCCACCTTGTTGGTATCTCTGATTATTGGAGACCAACGAGGCAGTACTTTTTATGGCTCAGAAGAGCCTATCCTCAACTATGGCAACACTGGTTATTGGAGACCAAAGATCCCATCCTCAGTGTTGGTACCTCTGATTATTGGAAACCAAAGAGTATGGCAGAACTTGTTATGCCTCTAAAGAGCCTCAAGTATGGCAACACTGGTTTTGGAAACCAAAAAGGCCATCCTCAGTGTTGGTACATCTGATTATTGGAAACCAACGAGGGAGCACTTTTTATGGCTCTAAAGAGCCTATATTCAAGTATGGCAACACTGGTTATTGGAGACGAAAGATCCCATCCTCAGGGTTGGTACCTCTGATTATTGGAAACCAAAGAGTATGGCAGAACTTGTTATGCCTCTAAAATGCCTCAAGTATGGCAACACTGGTTTTTAGAAACCAAAAAGGCCATCCTCAGTGTTGGTATCTCTGATTATTGGAGACCAACGAGGCAGTACTTTTTGTGGCTCTGATGAGCCTATCCTCAAGTATGGCAACACTGGTTATTGGAGACCAAAGATCCCATCCTCAGTGTTGGTATCTCTGATTATTGGAAACCAAAGAGTATGGCAGAACTTGTTATGCCTCTAAAATGCCTCAAGTATGGCAACACTGGTTTTTGGAAACCAAAAAGGCCATCCACAGTGTTGGTACATCTGATTATTGAAAACCAACGAGGCAGCACTTTTTATGGCTCTAAAGAGCCTATCCTCAAGTATGGCTACACTGGTTATTGGAGACCAAAGATCCCATCCTCAGTGTTGGTATCTCTGATTATTGGAAACCAAAGAGTACGGCAGAACTTCTTATGCCTCGAAAGAGCCTCGAGTATGGCAACACTGGTTTTGGAAACCAAAAAGGCCATCCTCAGTGTTGGTACATCTGATTATTGGAAACCAACGAGGCAGCACTTTTTCTGGCTCTAAAGAGCCTCAACAATGGCAACACTGGTTATTGGTGACCAAAGATCCCATCCTCAGTGTTGGTACCTCTGATTATTGGAAACCAAAGAATATGGCAGAACTTGTTATGCCTCTAAAGAGCCTCAAGTATGGCAACACTGGTTTTGGAAACCAAAAAGGCCATCCTCAGTGTTGTTACATCTGATTATTGGAAACAAACGAGGCAGCACTTTTTATGGCTCTAAAGAGCCTATCCTCAAGTATGGCAACACTGGTTATTGGAGACCAAAGATCCTATCCTCAGTGTTGGTATATCTGATTATTGGAAACCAAAGAGTATGGCAGAACTTGTTATGCCTCTAAAGAGCCTCAAGTATGGCAACACTGGTTTTTGGAAACCAAAAAGGCCATCCTCAGTGTTGGTACATCTGATTATTGGAAACCAACGAGGCAGCACTTTTTATGGCTCTAAAGAGCCTATCCCCAACCATGGCAACACTGGTTATTGGAGACCAAAGATCCCATCCTCAGTGTTGGTACCTCTGATTATTGGAAACCAAAGAGTACGGCAAAACTTGTTATGCCTCTAAAGAGCCTCAAGTATGGCAACACTGGTTATTGGAATCCAAAGAGCCCATCTTCTGATTATTGGAAACCAACGAGGCAGCACTTTTTATGGCTCCAAAAAGCCTATCCTCAACTATGGCAACACTGGTTATTGGAGACCAAAGATCCCATCCTCAGTGTTGGCACATCTGATCATTGGAAGCCAAAGAGGCAGCACTTTTATGGCTCTAAGGAGCCTATCCTCAACTATGGCAACACTGGTTATTGGAGACCAAAGATCCCATCCTCAGTGTTGGTACCTCTGATTATTGGAAACCAAAGAGTATGGCAGAACTTGTCATGCCTCTAAAATGCCTCAAGTATGTCAACTCTGGTTTTTGGAAACCAAAAAGGCCATCCTCAGTGTTGGTACATCTGATTATTGGAAACCAACGAGGCAGCACTTTTATGGCTCTAAAGAGCCTATCCTCAAGTAGGGCAACACTGGTTATTGGAGACCAAAGATCCCATCCTCAGTGTTGGTACCTCTGATTATTGGAAACAAAGAGTATGGCAGAACTTGTTATGCCTCTAAAGAGCCTCAAGTATGGCAACACTGGTTTTGGAAACCAAAAAGGCCATCCTCAGTGTTGGAACATCTGATTATTGGAAACCAACGAGGCAGCACTTTTTATGGCTCTAAAGAGACTATCCTCAAGTATGGCAACACTGGTTATTGGAGACCAAAGATCCCATCCTCAGTGTTGGTGTCTCTGATTATTGGAAACCAAAGAGTATGGCAGAACTTGTTATGCCGGTCCTTGGTTATGCCTCTAAAGAGCCTCAAGTATGGCAACACTGGTTTTGGAAACCAAAAAGGCCATCCTCAGTGTTGGTATATCTGATTATTGGAAACCAACGAGGCAGCACTTTTTATGGCTCTGAAGAGCCTATCCTCAAGTATGGCAACACTGATTATTGGAAACCAATAAGTCCATCCTCAGTGTTGGTACCTCTGATTATTGGAAACCAAAGAGTATGGCAGAACTTGTTATGCCGGTCCTTGGTTATGCCTCTAAAGAGCCTCAAGTATGGCAACACTGGTTTGGAAACCAAAAAGGCCATCCTCAGTGTTGGTACATCTGATTATTGGAAACCAACGAGGCAGCACTTTTTATGGCTCTAAAGAGCCTATCCTCAAGTATGGCAACACTGGTTATTGGAGACCAAAGATCCCATCCTCAGTGTTGGTATCTCTGATTATTGGAAACCAAAGAGTACGGCAGAACTTGTTATGCCTTAAAGAGCCTCAAGTATGGCAACACTGGTTTTTGGAAACCAAAAAGGCCATCCTCAGTGTTGGTACATCTGATTATTGGAAACCAACGAGGCAGAATTTTTAAGGCTCTAAAGAGCCTATCCTCAACTATGGCAACACTGGATATTGGAAACCAAAGATCCCATCCTCAGTGTTGGTACCTCTGATTATTGGAAACCAAAGAGTATGCCAGAACTTGTTATGCCTCTAAAATGCCTCAAGTATGGCAACACTGGTTTTGGAAACCAAAAAGGCCATCCTCAGTGTTGGTACATCAGATTATTGGAAACCAACGACGCAGCACTTTTTATGGCTCTAAAGAGCCTATCCTCAACTATGGCAACACTGGTTATTGGAGACCAAAGATCCCACAGTGTTGGTACCTCTGATTATTGGAAGCCAAAGAGTATGGCAGAACTTGTTATGCCTCTAAAGAGCCTCAAGTATGGCAACACTGGTTTTGGAAACCAAAAAGGGCCATCCTCAGTGTTGGTACATCTGATTATTGGAAACCAAAGAGTACGGCAGAACTAGTTATGCCTCTAAAGAGCCTCAAGTATGGCAACACTGGTTTTGGAAACCATAAAGGCCATCCTCACGCACTACTACTTGTAGTCTTAAGAGTGCCAATACCAAATAAACCAGAAACACCAAATTTTTATAAGTCAATTATTTAAAAAACAGGTAGGAAACCTTCTCAGCACTCTGATTGGTCCAAATTCCACCCAATGGGGAGAGAACCGCCGCTTAAATTCGGCGAGACGTCCAATATGGCTGTCAGTATAAATTTGACTTTTGACCGAGATGGCTTTCTCCTGGGTCCTCGCCTTCAAGTTTTATTTCGAAATTCAAATTTTACATATTCAGATGCCATTTTTTCATTTTAAATTCAACGTTTATCCACTGAGAGACCCTTCATAGTAAAAAGGTACCTTCGGGTGAGTTTTTTGATTTTATTTATTATTTATTTGGCTTTTTTTCAATAGTAAATCAATCATCTCTCTTAACCTTTTGACACACTTTTTGAAAAAAGAAATAAAAGTCTTCTTTCAATCTTGTTTTTAGTTCTTTTTTTCAAATTTCTATCAATAATTTTAAAGAGAAATCAGGAAAAACTTTATTTTTTGATGTTACCTATTCACCCATCACTTTCGTACCTCTGCTCACTTTTTTGTCTCCTTTTTTCAGGTTTTTGTGTGGCTGACTTAAATGATCGATGGCGTCAAGATTGGACCGTTTGTTCACCCTTTTGGAAACAGGGTCGACAAATGTAACGAGAAAAGCGGCAGCGACGCAATTGGGCGAAGTCCAGCGACTTCATCCTCACGAACTACACAACCTTCTTAAAAGTATCCACGCGTATTTAAAATCGCCATCGTGGGATACCAGAATCGCTGCTGGCTGGGCGGTCGAATCGATTTTAAAAAAGGTTCCAGAATGGTCGCCCGTTGGAACTGACGAAGAAGGTATATTTAATATCTTTTTTAATTTTTATTATTTCTTTTCTTTTAGCTTTAAATGGCTCTGTGAATACCCTGGGACGTCTCACCTGTGATACTTTCAATTTAGAATCAGTAATCGCTGAAAGTTCCCATTTAATGGGTTCAGAAGGAAAAGAATATGAAGTCCCTGAATGTTCCGGTTTGTTCATCACTTTCATTATTTTGACAGCACCAAAATTTTCTGGAGTGGGGTGTAAAAAAGGGGTTTTAATCGGGTTTTCGTCAAATATCTTGAAAACTATGAGGTTTAGCGAAAAAAGTATTAAGTACAAAAATAATTTTTATCAAATTTCCAACAAAAAGTATTTAGTACATAAACTGGCTAAAGTGAGCGGTTTCAGAGCTACGGACTTTTTGAGACCCTTTTAATCGGTTAGACTTCTTAGCACTTAAAAACAGATAGGTTTTTATCGGGTTTTTGTCAAATATCTTGAAAACTATGAGGTTAAGCGAAAAAAGTATTAAGTACAAAAATAATCTTTATCAAATTTCCAACAAAAAGTATTTAGTACATAAACTGGCTAAAGTGAGCGGTTTCAGAGCTACGGACTTTTTTAGACCCTTTTCGCTTAATCGGTTAGACTTCTTAGCACTTTTAAAAACCGATAGGTTTTTATCGGGTTTTTGTCAAATATCTTGAAAACTATGAGGTTTAGCGAAAAAAGTATTAAGTACAAAAATAATCTTTATCAAATTTCCAACAAAAAGTGTTTAGTACATAAACTGGCTGAAGTGAGCGGTTTCAGAGCTACGGACCTTTTGAGACCCTTTTCGCCTAATCGGTTAGACTTGGCACTTTTAAAAACCGATAGGTTTTTATCGGGTTTTTTGTCAAATATCTTGAAAACTATGAGGTTTAGCGAAAAAAGTATTAAGTACAAAAATAATCTTTATCAAATTTCCAACAAAAAGTATTTAGTACATAAACTGGCTAAAGTGAGCGGTTTCAGAGCTACGGACCTTTTGAGACCCTTTTCGCCTAATCGGTTAGACTTAGCACTTTTAAAAACCGATAGGTTTTTATCGGGTTTTTGTCAAATATCTTGAAAACTATGAGGTTTAGCGAAAAAAGTATTAAGTACAAAAATAATCTCTATCAAATTTCCAACAAAAAGTATTTAGCACATAAACTGGCTAAAGTGAGCGGTTTCAGAGCTACAGACTTTTTTGGACCCTTTTCGCCTAATCGGTTAGACTTCTTAGCACTTTTAAAAACCGATAGGTTTTTATCGGGTTTTTGTCAAATATCTTGAAAACTAAGAGGTTTAGCGAAAAAAGTATTAAGTACAAAAATAATCTTTATCAAATTTCCAACATAAAATATTTAGCACATGAACTGGCTAAAGTGAGCGGTTTCAGAGCTAAGGACTTTTTGAGACCCTTTTCGCCTAATCGGTTAGACTTCTTAGCACTTTTAAAAACCGATTGGTTTTTGTCAAATATCTTGAAAACTATGAGGTTTAGCGAAAAAAGTATTAAGTACAAAAATAATCTTCATCAAATTTCCAACAAAAAGTATTTAGCACATAAACTGGCTAAAGTGAGCGGTTTCAGAGCTACGGACTTTTTTAGACCCATTTCGCCTAATCGGTTAGACTTCTTAGCACTTTTAAAAACCGATAGGTTTTTATCGGGTTTTTGTCAAATATCTTGAAAACTATGAGGTTTAGCGCAAAAAGTATTTAGTACAAAAATAATCTTTATCAAATTTCCAACAAAAAGTATTTAGTACATAAACGGGCTAAAGTGAGCGGTTTCAGAGCTACGGACTTTTTTAGACCCTTTTCGCCTAATCGGTTAGACTTCTTAGCACTTTTAAAAACCGATAGGTTTTTATCGGGTTTTTGTCAAATATCTTGAAAACTATGAGGTTTAGCGAAAAAAGTATTAAGTACAAAAATAATCTTTATCAAATTTCCAACAAAAAGTATTTAGTACATAAACTGGCTAAAGTGAGCGGTTTCAGAGCTACGGACTTTTAAAAACCGTGCCACTGCCTTACTAAGCTGTTCTGTTTTTTCAGAAAATACTCATGATTTGGCGAAACAAAAAGAATTGTTGAATAAGCAGCTTGGATTGGACAAGGCGGCTCAATTTGGTCTTGATACGAACACTTTGTTTACTGTGGACGACATTAAAGTTGAAGTTTTGGACGAACCAGAATCTCAGAAGGTAATCATCATTAAACAATTTTCTTTCTAACTTTTTTTCTTTAGAAAGTAAATGTTGGACAAGTGGTCGGATTGAGCTGTCGTGAGGCGAACAGGGCGAAAAGGAAGGCGAGGCAGGCGATATTGAAGCAGAGGAGTCAGAAGTCTGTTCAGTCTGAGGAGTCTGAGCCGCAGAAAAAGAAGATAAAAGTGGAATCTACGGTGGAAGAGATTATCCTGCCAGTACCGGATAATACCAACTCCTGGCCTCCCGATGCCGCAGAATGGCCTTTAGATTGGTTCTGCGTCCAGCTTACATCCGATCTCTTCAGCCCATCTTGGGAAGAAAGACATGGAGCAGGAACTGCCATTCGTCACCTCATGAAAACTCAAGGGAAATCAGGCGGAAAAACAACCTACATTCCTCATTCTATGGTACTTTTCTATCATTTTACTGTGCTACTAATTTAGTTTTTAAAAGATGGAAATTTACCATCAAAGTTGGCTTGAAGATGTCGCCCTTCGTCTAATCTGCGTCCTCGTCCTTGACCGATTTGGCGACTTCATCTGCGATCAGGTTGTCGCACCTGTACGAGAAACATGTGCCCAAGCTCTTGGTATAAACCTTTTTTCTAAATTATTATTTACCTTCAATCTTTCAGGAGCTGTTATTCAGCTTATTGAAAAAGAAAAAGTAAAAAAGATACTTTCCGTCCTTCTAAAACTTTTGGGGCAAAAAGATTGGGAGACAAGACACGGTGGGCTTTTAGGGATAAAATATATGTTTGCTGTTCGTCAGGTAATATAATTTTGTTTTTAGTTCTTTTTTTTAATGCTGATTTTAGGATTTGTTGGATGATTTAGTTCCTCTGGCGTTTGATTCGCTTCATAATGCGTTGAAAGATAGCGTTGATGATGTGAGTGCGGTTGCTGGTGGCGCTTTGAGCACAGCAGTTGATTTGATGGCTTCTTCTTATCCAAATTATGCTCTTTCCGTCCTTGAAACTTTATGCTTGATTATACCTGAGCAGGACGATTTGACGCCTGCGGCGAACACTTTGGTACCGCTTCTCGCGCAATTACTTCTTAAGCCGAATATCAACTGTTTAATCAAAAATGAAGCAACTGTGATTGAACTAGTCCAAAGGCTGTGGTCGCTTTTAGAACATAATAACGCCACAGTCAGGAAAGCGGCGCTGCAGTCTTTCTGCTGCCTTCCGTCCCAGCCGAGCTTTACTTCTTGGCCGAATTTCCTCCAGCCGACCCTTCGACATATCTATCAACTAGCATTGATCGAACATCAAGATTCTATTCATGGTACGGTCGAATCAGTCTGGGCAACCGTTTTGGAGAGAAGTCAACTTTCCGATATTTTGATCGCCGCTTGTCCTTTCATATCCGTCTGGCTTTGTTTGGCTATGCAGCCCAACAAAATACCGTTCGACCAAAATTTCCTCATTCAGCCTAAACCATTGATGAAAGAACAAACTGCTAAACAACTCAAGAATATCACAGGAATTGATTGTAATAGACCAAATTTAAAGTTATACATCGGAGGGACTGAATCTATACCTCAAATCACCAGGGAAGAAAGAAGTATCCATACCAGATACATCGCATCAAAAATGCTAGGTATTTTTTAACTTTTATAGCAGTGTTTCTCAATCTTTTTTGAAGACTGGGCCGGTTAAGGGGATATGAGGGTTTTAAGTTGGTTGCTTTGTACATTTTTCGTTGTGAGCAACGGTTTTCGGTTCTTCCCTTCTATCTTGGAAACCGTCGCTCAAAACGAAAAATTGTCCTAAGTAAAAGTTGTAGCTACAGAAATTTACTACATAAAATATCTTATTGGTTTTTTCCGTCAGAGCAATATTTTAGGAGATATTAAGGTTTTAAGTTTTCAGACAGGCTCTGTAGGATTATTAGTTTTAACCTCATAACTGCTTAAATATTGCTCTTACGCAAATAATGAATAAAACAATTTTTGTAGGAAATCTTTGTACCTACAACTTTTACTTAGGACATTTTTCGTTTTGAGCGACGGTTTCCGAGATAGAAGGGAAAAACCGAAAACCGTTGTTAACAACGAAAAATTTGCAAAGCAACTCACTTAAGAACCCTCATATCTCCTTAAGTATTGCTCTGACAAAAAAACCAATGAGGTCTTTGTTGTAGGAAATTTCCGTAGCTACGACTTTTACTTATGACGTTTTTTCGTTTGAGCGACGGTTTCCGAGATAGAAGGGAAAAACCGAAAACCGTTGTTAACAACGAAAAATTTGCAAAGCAACCAACTTAAATACTCCCATATCTCCTAAAGTATTGCTCTGACGGAAAAAACTAATAAGATATTTATATAGTAAAATTCAGTACCTACAACTTTTACTTATGACATTTTTCGTTTTGAGCGACGGTTTCCAAGATAGAAGGGAAAAACCGAAAACCGTTGCTCACAACGAAATATGTACAAAGCAACCAACTTAAAACCCTCATATCCCCTTAAATTTTTGCCCTTTACTTAACAGGCCGGTTAAATTTTTAACAGGTGGTTAAGTTTTTGCCCTTTACTTAATGGGCTGGTTAAATTTTTGCCCTTTACTTAACAGGCCGGTTAAATTTTTGCCCTTTACTTAACAGGCCGGTTAAATTTTTGCCCTTTACTTAACAGGCCGGTTAAATTTTTAATGGGTGGTTAAGTTTTGCCCTTTACTTAACGGGCAGGTTAAATTTTTTTCGGGCGGTTAAGTTTTTGCCCTTTACTTAACGGGCCGGTTAAATTTTTTTAGGGGTTTTTGCCCTTTACTTAACAAGTCGGTTAAATTTTTTAACGGGTGGTTAAGTTTTTGCCCTTTACTTAATGGGCTGGTTAAATTTTTGCCCTTTACTTAACAGGCCGGTTAAATTTTTGCCCTTTACTTAATGGGCCGGCTAAATTTTTGCCCTTTACTTAATAGGCCGGTTAAATTTTTAACGGGTGGTTAAGTTTTGCCCTTTACTTAATGGGCCGGTTAAACTGATTGAAAGGATTTCAGGAATTCCTTTTTTACCTCTGAATATGTTCACCATATTAGTAAAAACGTCTTTCTGTCTTATTTTTCAGGTAAAATTTCGACTTATGTTGTACAACCTGCTCCCGGTATCGACTACACTCACATAGAATCTCCGATCGTCTGTTTCGTCAAAGTCCTTCTCGTTTACCTCGAAAGTAAATCGTCGCTTCAACGTTTCGTAGTCAGCTTAGTCATATCGGAATGGGCGAAATGTAACCCTCCTAGTCCTCCACCGCTTAATCTAGTTCTAAAGTAAGTCATTATCTATATGAGCAAGCTGTTTTAATTTTTTTTCGTAGGCTCAACGAATGTCTAAACGAAACTTTTTACTACGACGAAGTCGGAATTTCGTACTCTAGGCTACTTCAAGATACCAAAGATTTTCTAGCTTTACTCAAACATTACAAGTTACCCGTTGATGAGTTTTTAAATAAAAATGTAAGAATTTTATCTTTTATTAGGTGTACAAAATTGTAGGAAATTTAATTCTCTATAAATTTGTACTTAATTATTTTCTTCTAGGATGCACCATTTTCGGAAAATAATTTTTTTTTTTAAATAAATTTATCATGAAAACAGTGCGTCCTAGAGAAAAAATGAATAGAATAAAAATTAAAGAGAATTAAATTTACAACAGATTTTATTTAGTGCATTTTTTCAATATCTGTAACGGTTTACGATTTACAAGCCTTTAAAAATTAACCTTCTTAATGGTTATTCTTCAATAACCTTCTTACACGGAGAAGGTCAACTTTGGATGGACTTTAACGCCTAAAATGTTTAAAATTTTGAAAAAATGAACTAAATAAAACATGTAGGAAATTTAATTTTCTATAAATTTGTACTTAATTATTTTTTCTAGGATGCACCATTTTCGGAAAATAATTTTTTTTTAAAATAAATTTATCTTGAAAACAGTGCGTCCTAGAGAAAAAATGAATAGAATAAAAATTAAAGAGAATTAAATTTCCAACAGATTTTATTTAGTGCATTTTTCGATATCTGTAACGGTTTACGATTTACAAGCCTTTAAAAATTAACCTTCTTAATGGTTATACTTCAATAACCTTCTTACACGGAGAAGGTCAACTTTTGATGGACTTTAACGTCTAAAATGTTTAAAATTTTGTAAAAATGAACTAAATAAAACATGTAGGAAATTTAATTCTCTTTAAATTTGTACTTAATTATTTTTTCTAGGATGCACCATTTTCGGAAAATAATTTTTTTAAAAATAAATTTATCTTGAAATCAGTGCGTCCTAGAGAAAAAATGAATAGAATAAAAATTAAAGAGAATTAAATTTCCAACAGATTTTATTTAGTGCATTTTTTCAATATCTGTAACGGTTTACGATTTACAAGCCTTTAAAAATTAACCTTCTTAATGGTTATACTTCAATAACCTTCTTACACGGAGAAGGTCAACTTTTGATGGACTTTAACGCCTAAAATGTTTAAAATTTTGAAAAAATAAACTAAATAAAACATGTAGGAAATTTAATTCTCTATAAATTTGTACTTAATTATTTTTTTCTAGGATGCACCATTTTCGGAAAATAATTTTTTAAAAATAAATTTATCTCGAAAACAGTGCGTCCTAGAGAAAAAATGAATAGAATAAAAATTAAAGAGAATTAAATTTCCAACAGATTTTATTTAGTGCATTTTTTCAATATCTGTATCGGTTTACGATTTACAAGCCTTTAAAAATTAACCTTCTTAATGGTTATACTTCAATAACCTTCTTACACGGAGAAGGTCAACTTTTGATGGACTTTAATGCCTAAAATGTTCAAAATTTTGAAAAAATTCTATATCTTCTTATAATTAAAAATTTCTTAGGTATTTCTTCTTGACGATATGGACCAGCTAATTAGTACCAAAGTTCCAAATTTACTCTCAGAAAGTAAATTGAAGCCGAAAGTCTTAGAAAAACTGAATGAGCGGAGGCAAGCTATTCTTTCTTCAGTCACAAGCACTTTATTCGAACAAAATTCTCTTCATATAAAGTAAAGTTTTTTTGTTTTACTTGTATTCTTAATAAAGTTTTTGCAGGACTCAGGCTTCTTTAGCAGGAGCATGTCTTTGGCTTGGTCATCTCCCGAAAAGCTGACGCCGATCGTCAAGCCGTTGATGGACAGCATAAAAAGGGAAGAAAATGAAGAACTTCAAACTTTATCCGCAATCAATTTGTCATTTCTTATGCAAAATTCCGTCTCCAGAAATCCTTGCCCGAATGCCAAAATAATCAAAAATCTTTGCTCTTTTATCTGCGTCGACCCAGATTTTACACCTAAAATTGATCAGAAAAACAACGAAGGCATAATAACACTTCAAAAGTACCAAAAGGTAAAATAAGATTTTAAAAAATAAAAGTTTATAATTTAATTTAGCAAGCTGAAAGAGCGATTTTAAAACGAACGAACTCATCTAGCCGAGGAAGACCTTCACTACATGATGTTCAATTTGAAGAAATCGTCGCCCGCGAAGATGAAGTCAATTTAAACAAAATAATAATAATTTATTAATAAATTATAGGATTTAAAACTGAGTCGTATTCAAAGGCGAGGTTGTAAAAAGACGCTGGAAGAAATCGGGAAGCGTTTCGGCGAAAAATTGATTGAAGAATTGCCGACCCTTTGGGAAACGATAACTTTCGTTCAGACCCTTAATGGGAAAAAGTCGAGTAAGTTTTTTTATTCCCTTATTTTTTCTTTCTTATTTTTGTTTTTTAGCGGATGAAAAAGAAGATGTGGAAAAAATAGTGAGCACATTACAGGTTTTGGAAGTTTTGAGTCCCTCCGTCCATCATTCTTTGCGTAAAAAGGTGAGATAAAAGGTATTGGTAGCCCTGGTTTTTTTATGGCCCCCCTGTCTTGAAAAAAAGTCATTGTATTACCCTCCATGTATGGTTTTTGAGATTACAACTGTCTCTTCCTTAATCAGTGATGGGCGTTTATAAATAATCGTAAAAAGTGATTATAAATCGTAAAAAATACGATTATAATGGCAATTATGATTACGATTGTAATCGCAAGCTTCTTAATTGCGAATACGATTGTAATCGTAATCGTAATTACCATTATAATCGTATTTTTGTCTGCGATTACCATTACAATTGAATTTTGTTTCTGCGATTACAGTCGTAATCGTATTTTTTTCTGCGATAATCGCATTTTTTCAACAATTACGATTGTAATCGCATTTTTTTAACGATTATAATCGTAATTGTATTTTTTTCTGCGATTACAATCGTAATTGTATTTTTTTTTCTGTGTTACCATTACAATCATATTTTGTTTCTGCGATTACAGTCGTAATCGTATTTTTTTTTGCGATAATCGCATTTTTTTCAGCGATTACGGTTGTAATCGCATTTTTTCTGCGATTACGGTTGTAATCCCATTTTTTCTGCGATTAGGATTGTAATCGCATTTTTTTAACGATTATAACCGTAATCGTATTTTTTTCTGCGATTATCGCATCGTAATTGTATTTTTTTTTCTGCGATTACCATTATAATTGTATTTTTTTCTGCGATCACAATCGTAATCGCAATTTTTTTTTTCAGCTAATCAGGTAATCTCAGTAAAAATGTCATATACGAGCCGTAAACGCTAACAAAAATACGATGACGCCCGTAATCGCTGAAAAAAATGCGATTATCACAGAAAAAAATACGATTACGACTGTAATCGCAGAAACAAATTACGATTATAATGGTAATCGCAGAAAAAAAATACGATTATAATGGTAATCGCAGAAAAAAAATACAATTACGATTGTAATCCCTGAAAAAAATACAATTACGATTGTAATCGCAGAAAAAAAAATACGATTACGGTTGTAATCGTAAAAAAATGCGATCACAATCGTAATCGCAGAAAAAATACGAATGCGATTGTAATCGTAATCCGATCGTAATCGGAATTACGATTATAATTGTAATTAAGAAACTTGCGATTACAATCGCAATTACGATTACGCCAAACACTGTCCTTAATGCATTAAACTTTTTTTTTTAGCTTTTCGACCTTTTGCCTCCATTAATGGAATTATTAAGCCACAACTTCCAAGCTGTTCGCCACATGGCATCTCGCTGTATCGCCACTTTGGCGACATTAGAACCGCCAGGAGTGATGTCCGTAATAATCGAGGAAATCATCCAATGCTCTCAATCGCCAAAAATGTCCAGAAACGCCAAGGAGCTGTCGAAACTTTCGCCGTACTATTAGAAAAAATGCAGATACAGATCGTCCCTTTTATCATTTTTTTAATTCTACCTATGTTGGGTTAGTTTTCTTTTTTTTATTTTTATTTTTTATTTTTCATTTTTCAGGAAGGATGAGCGATCAAGATTTAAGCGTGAGGACTCTTGCTACGCACACTTTCGCTAATTTGATACAATTGATGCCTTTGGATGGTGCGATCGATTCTCCAGGACTTCCCCTCCAGCTCTCCTCAATGAAAGAAAGTCAAAAACAATTTTTAGAACAATTATTTAGACCTAAAACGATATCCGACTATAAAGTTCCAGTTGAGCTAAACGTCCAACTTCGATCATATCAACAAGTATGATTTTTTTTCTTCTTTGCTGAGCTTTTCTATCCCATTTATATTGAAAAAAGGCCGTTTTGAGATTGGAAGATGTGGAAAAAAACTGCATTTTGTCTCCTTTCTCTACCTTTTTGCTTTTTCCATAAATTGAAAGGATTTGGCCTTTATTTTAACTTCCTTAAAGAAGTTATTGCGATACCCTCGACGTCGGGTTTTTGGGGAAGGGTCTTCCAGACCCCGGAGGGTCAAATCGAATATTGATCTTTACCGATCTTAACTTTGTCTGTGGTGCCGGCCGGCCGTAGCATTTTTCCGGAACACTTTACGGCCACAGTTTTCATCCGATTTTCACCAAATTTTCGCACAATTTTCTTTAGCCGGTGAAGAAGAAACTAACGAGGGCGATTTTTGAATTTTGAAAAAATGGCGGAGATATGTCTGTTTGAAATTTTAAAAAATTCGCTGCGGCCGAACCGTTGGTCCGATTTTCACCAAATTTTCACCAATTACTCCTTATATTTTTTAAGAAATTTTGGTGTAAAAAAATTGCCACTTTTTAATTATCATTTTTTTTAGTAGGGAGAAATTTTATACTTCTACCATTTACGAGAGGCACATCCCTAGGCCAAAGAGCCCATTATTTCTACCTGGGCACTTAAAAAAATTTTCGAAAAAAAAGAACTTGGAAAATTTTTCAAAAAAAAACCGGAAAATTTTTCGAAAAACAGTATTGGTTTGAAGAGCTTCCAACGAAAACTTCCTTAAAGAGAAGTATCTATATAGGAGGGGGAAGTATAACGGAGGGGAATTAAAACGTAGGGGGAAGTATATGGGAGGGGAAGTAAAACGTAGGGGGTTATATGGGAGGGGAAGTAAAACGTAGAGGGAAGTATATGGGAGGGGAAGTAAAACGTAGGGGGAAGTATATGGGAGGGGAAGTAAAACGTAGGGGGAAGTATATGGGAGGGGAAGTAAAACGTAGGGGGAAGTATATGGGAGGGGAAGTAAAACGTAGGGGGAAGTATAACGGAGTGGGAAGTATATGGGAGGGGAAGTAAAACGTAGGGGGAAGTATAACGGAGTGGGAAGTATAAGTGAGGGGTAGTATAACAGAGGGTGAACTATAAGGGAGGGGGAAGTATAAGGGAACAAAAGTATAACAGAAGGGGATGTATAAGGGAGGGAAAGTATAGAGGAGAATTTTCCAAGTTTGTTTTTTCGAAAAATTTTCTAAGTTTTTTTGTCAAAAAAAAAATAAAAGTTTTTCGAAAAATTTTCCGGGTTTTCCAAAAAAAAATTTTTTTTTTTCAAAAAATTTTCGAAGTTTTTTTTGAAAAATTTTCTGGGTTTTCCTTCAGTGTCAAGGTAGAAATAATGGGCTCTTTGGCCTACGGATGTGCCTCTCCTAATGGGTAGAAGTATGAAATTTCTCCCTACTAAAAAAATTAATAATTAAAAAGTGGCAATTTTTTTACGCCAAAAATTCTGAAATAATATAAGGAGTAATTGATGAAAATTTGGTGAAAATCGGACCAACGGTTCGGCCGCAGCGAATTTTTTAAAATTTCAAACAGTCATATCTCCGCCATTTTTCGAAATTCAAAAATCGCCCTCGTTACATTCTTCTTCTTCGACTAAGGAAGATTTTGTGAAAATTTGGTGAAATTCGGTTAAAAAGTGTTCTGGAAAAATGCTACGGCCGGCCGGCACCACAGACAAAGTTGAGATCGGTAAAGATCAATATTCGATTTGACCCTCCGGGGTCTGGAAGACCCTTCCCCAAAACCCGACGTCGAGGGTATCGCAATAACTTCTTTAAGGAAGTTAAAAAAGGCTGTTTTGAGATAGGAAGATGTGGAAAAAAAAACTGCATTTCGTCTCCTTTCTCTCCCTTTTTGCTTTTTCCATAAATTGAAAAGATTTGGCCTTTACTTTTTGCCTTATTTCACATTTTTTAACAATAAATTTTCAGGCTGGTGTGAATTGGTTGGCCTTTCTAAACCGGTATCATCTTCACGGTTTATTATGCGACGATATGGGACTTGGAAAAACTCTTCAGTCGATTTGCATTTTAGTCGGCGATCACTACGATCGTAAAAAAAATATTCCGAAACCCATCAAGAAGATTGCGCCCCTTTGCCGTCATTGGTCGTCTGCCCGCCGACTCTAACAAGCCATTGGGTTTACGAAATTGAAAAATTTGTTCCAAAAAAATACTTGAAAGCTCTCCATTATGCTGGCCCATGTGTGGAAAGAATTAAGTAAGAAAAAAAAAATTAAAAAAAATATTTAACTCATTTTTTTAGATTGAGAAGTTTAATAAAGCGCCATAATGTTATCGTTGTTTCCTACGATATCGTCAGAAAAGATATAGAATTTTTGCGTACTGTTAAATGGAACTACTGCATCCTTGATGAGGGGCATGTGATTAAAAACGGGAAGACGAAAGCGTCGTTGGCTATCAAGCAGTTGATGGCGAATCACCGCATTATTTTGTCTGGGACTCCGATTCAAAATAATGTGCTCGAACTTTGGTCTCTTTTCGATTTTCTCATGCCCGGATTTTTGGGGACGGAAAAACAGTTTACAGCACGCTACAGTAAGCTCATTTTGGCTAGCCGCGATCCGAAAAGTTCAACGAAAGAACAAGAAGCTGGCGTTTTAGCCATGGAAGCGCTTCATAGACAAGTTCTTCCTTTTGTCCTTCGCCGCACAAAAGAAGACGTCCTTAAAGACCTACCTCCAAAATCACTCAAGTAAAAATAATAATTTGATTTTTTAATATTTTTTTTTTTTATATAGGATTACTACTGTGAATTGAGCCCCATACAACGTCAACTTTATGACGATTTTTCGAAATCTCAAAATTTTCAAATTGCTGAAAATCAGGTCCCAACATCACATGTATTTCAGGTAAATGACACTTAAGATGAAAATTATGTATATAAAAATTGTAGGAAATTTAATTCTCTATAAATTTGTACTTAATTATTTTTTTCTAGGATGCATTTTGGGAAAATAATTTTTTTTTTTAAATAAATTTATCTTGAAAACAGTGCGTCCTAGAGAAAAAATGAATAGAATAAAAATTAAAGAGAATTAAATTTCCAACAGATTTTATTTAGTGTATTTTTTCAATATCTGTAACGGTTTACGATTTACAAGCCTTTAAAAATTATCCTTCTTAGTGGTTATACTTCAATAACCTTCTTACACGGAGAAGGTCAACTTTTGATGGTCTTTTTGTACAGCTAATAATTTAAAATTTTTTCAGGCTCTCAGATATCTTCAGAGTGTCTGTAACCATCCGAAGTTGGCGTTGACGACGAAGCATCCGCAGTATTCGAAAGTGGTCGAGTCGCTCAAAAATCAGAATTCCGATTTGTCCGATATCAACCATGCTTGCAAATTCCCTGCTTTAAAGTGCGTTATTGCTTATTTTATGAGATGAATTTATAATAATAATTTATTTGCCAATTAGCCATGAGCATAAAGCTCTTTACGGCAAGTTAGATTTACAAGGTTAATTTACAAGGATAATTTACAAGTTTACAAGGTCAATTTACAAGTTTACAATGTTAATTTACAAGTTTACAAGGTTAATTAGTTTACAAGTTAGATTAAATAAAAAAAGTTAGGTTTACAAGGTTAAATTACAAGTTTACAAGGTTAATTTGTTAATTTACAAGTTTACAAGGTTAATTAGTTTACAAGTTAGATTAAATAAAAAAGTTAGGTTTACAAGGTTTATTTATTTATTTCATTGCAATGCTTACAGCAGTATTCGCCAAATAGCACAGTCAAAATTTGATTAACATGTAATAGAAAATATAAATAAAATATAAATACTTTGGTAGATAAATTAACTTAAAATGGTTTTTACCCTTTTGGTAAAAGGGTAATTAGGTTAATTTACAAGTTTACAAGGTTAATTAGTTTACAAGTTAGATTAAATAAAAAAAGTTAGGTTTACAAGGTTAATTTACAAGTTTACAAGGTTAATTTACTAGTTTACAAGGTTAATTTACTAGTTTACAAGGTTAATTTACAAGTTTACAAGGTTAATTAGTTTACAAGTTAGATTAAATAAAAAAGTTAGGTTTACAAGGTTAATTAACAAGTTTACAAGGTTAATTAGTTTACAAGTTAGATTGAATAAAAAAAGTTAGGTTTACAAGGTTAATTTACTAGTTTACAAGGTTAATTTACAAGTTTACAAGGTTAATTAGTTTACAAGTTAGATTAAATAAAAAAAAGTTAGGTTTACAAGGTTAATTTACAAGTTTACAAGGTTAATTTACTAGTTTACAAGGTTAATTTACTAGTTTACAAGGTTAATTTACAAGTTTACAAGGTTAATTAGTTTACAAGTTAGATTAAATAAAAAAAAGTTAGGTTTACAAGGTTAATTAACAAGTTTACAAGGTTAATTAGTTTACAAGTTAGATTGAATAAAAAAAGTTAGGTTTACAAGGTTAATTTACTAGTTTACAAGGTTAATTTACAAGTTTACAAGGTTAATTTACAAGTTTACAAGGTTAATTAGTTTACAAGTTAGATTAAATAAAAAAAAGTTAGGTTTACAAGGTTAATTTACAAGTTTACAAGGTTAATTTACTAGTTTACAAGGTTAATTTACAAGTTTACAAGGTTAATTAGTTTACAAGTTAGATTAAATTAAAAAAAGTTAGGTTTACAAGGTTAATTTACAAGTTTACAAGGTTAATTTACAAGTTTACAAGGTTAATTAGTTTACAAGTTAAATTAAATAAAAAAAGTTAGGTTTACATGGTTAATTTACAAGTTTACAAGGTTAATTTACTAGTTTACAAGGTTAATTTACTAGTTTACAAGGTTAATTTACTAGTTTACAAGGTTAATTTACAAGTTTACGAGGCTAATTTACAAGTTTACAAGGTTAATTAGTTTACAAGTTAGATTAAATTAAAAAAGTTAGGTTTACAAGGTTAATTTACAAGTTTACAAGGTTAATTTACTAGTTTACACGGTTAATTTACTAGTTTACAAGGTTAATTTACAAGTTTACAAGGTTAATTAGTTTACAAGTTAGATTAAATTAAAAAATGTAGGTTTACAAGGTTATTTTACTAGTTTACAAGGTTAATTTTCAAGTTTACAAGGTTAATTAATAATTAGTTTACAAGTTAAATGAAATAAAAAAGTTAGATTTACAAGTATTTGTACAAGTGCCCATTCAAGCTTAATTAAAGATAAAAATTTAAAAGTGATGAACAAACTAAAATTTAATGTTTTTTTGTAGGCAATTGCTGACTGATTGCGGAATTGGAGTTCCAAATGAGCAGAATGATGATATCGTCGTGAATCAACATAGAGCACTTATTTTTTGCCAGTTGAAAGCCATGCTTGATATTCTGGAAAATGATTTTTTCAAGTATGTTTTAAAATTTTGGGCCAAAAATTTGAATTTTAAAAAATTTTTTCTTTTAGGATTCATATGCCGACAGTGACATATTTGAGATTGGACGGTTCTGTTCCGGTGAACATGCGACATTCGATCACCCAAAGGTTCAACAACGACCCATCAATCGACGCTCTCATTTTGACGACGCACGTCGGCGGACTCGGACTCAACCTGACAGGCGCAGACACGGTCATTTTCGTCGAGCACGATTGGTCGCCCATGAAAGACCTCCAGGCTATGGACCGAGCTCATCGGATTGGTCAGAAAAAAGTCGTCAACGTCTACCGTCTAATCACCCGCGACACATTAGAAGAAAAAATAATGGGACTTCAAAAATTCAAACTTATGACCGCAAATACAGTCATAAGCTCAGAAAACGCCAGTTTACAAACCATGGGAACAGAAAAAGTACTATTTCCTTCACAATTTTATCTCTTAAATTAATCCTTTTTACAGCTTCTAGACCTCTTTTCGAACTCCGCCAGCTCCAACGACTCCACGCAAACATCCAGCAAAAATTCCGACTCGGTCAAATCGCTTCTTGAAACTTTACCCGAACTTTGGGAAAATAAAGACTACGAAGAAGAATACGATTTGACCAATTTCATCAACAACCTCCATTCTTAAGAGTGGCAACATTTGCTCAATTTAACCAATTTGATATTAGTTTTATGTGATATTTTCGGTTTTTAGGTTATCAAATCTAATTTTTTTTTGTTTTATCTTATCAACTATTATCTTGGTTTATAATCTCAGACTTCAGGAAGTTTTTATTTTTATGACTTTCAAAATTTTTTTTCACGACATTTTTTAAAGAGAAATAAAGCCTGGTTTCTAAAGTTGATTTTAAAATCAGAGACCTTTTTATTTTATTTTCACAAAAGATTGTGTTTTCTGTTGAAGTAAATGGTTGGGTCGAATTCGACCCCTCAAGATATTTTTTTTTTCAGTTCTGTATAATAGACATTTGTAGAAACCAGGTATTAACTTTTCAAGAATAAATTTTTTTAAATTGAATAATTTAAATGGCCCTTTTTTTTTCCCCGATGAAGTTTTGGGAGGGGAAGTATAACGGAGGAGAAGTTTTGGGAGGGGAAGTATAACGGAGAAGTTTTGGGAGGGAAGTATAACAGAGGAGAAGTTTTGGTAGGGGAAGTTTTGGGAGGGGAAGTATAACGGAGGAGAAGTTTTGGGAGGGGAAGTATAATGGAGGAGAAGTATTGGGAGGGGAAGTATAACGGAGGAGAAGTTTTGGTAGGGGAAGTGTAACGGAGGAGAAGTTTTGGGAGGGGAAGTATAACGGAGAAGAAGTTTTGGGAGGAGAAGTTTTGGGAGGGGAAATATAACGAAGGAGAAGTTTTGGGAGGGGAAGTATAACGGAGGAGAAGTTTGGGAGGGGAAGTACAAAAGGGGGGGGGAGAATTTCAAGCATTTGACATGTTTTCTAAGTTATTTTTCCCCAAAAAATGTTCAAAGTTATTTTTCAATTTTTTTGCTGAAAAATTTGCATTTTTTTAAAACAATTTTCTAAGTTTTTTAATTGCAATTTTTTTCCAGGGAGGGGAAGTATATGGAAGGGGGAAGTATAAGTGAGGGGTAGTATAACAGAGGGTGAAGTATAACGGAGGGGGAAGTATAAGGGAACGAAAGTATAACGGAAGGGGATGTAGAAGCGAGGGAAAGTATAAAGGAGAATTTTCCTTTATTTATTGTTTGTTTTTTCGAAAAATTTTATCTAAGTTTATTTTTGAAAAATTGTCCGAGTTTTGTTTTTTTCCCAAAAATTTTCCGAGTTTTTTTTTTTTTTTTTTTTCAAAAAATTTGCCAAGTTTTTTTCCGAAAAATTTTCCGGTTTTTTTTTTCGAAAAATTTTTCAAGTTTTTTTTGTGTAAAAAAATTTTTAATTTTTTTTTTTTCAAAAAATTTTCCGGGTTTTCCTTTTCCTTTTTTTTTTTTTTTTTTTTTTTTTTTTTTGAAAAATTTTCTAAGTTCACGAATTATCAATTATTTGGTGAAAATCGGACCAATCGGCTGCAGCGCAGTTTTTAAAATTTCAAACAGACATATCTCCGCCATTTTTTCGAAATTCAAAAAGTCGAGGGTATCACAATAACTTTTTTAGGAAGTTAAAATGGGAGTAGCTGGCATATTCAACCTTGGAGAACCCCCCACTTCATTGCACTCTTACTTTTATTGCCTCATCCCAACTGTTGAAACTTCAGTTTTTTTGGGAAAAAAATGCCTCCCGTGCAATATTTGGAGGAAAGTGAAGTTGAAAAGTGTTTAAAATGGGAGACGCTCATTCCAAAAATGGAATCCGCCCTTTGCCAAATTTCGGAGAAGAGTATAATTCAGCCTGAAAGGATTTTGATGCCTATTCCAGAAAAAAATGGGTAAAATCATACTCGATATATTCTGTGAGAGGCCAGTATTTTCTGGCCTAAAAGTGGCAAATTTACCGACAAAAATACTCTCTCAGCGGTAAAAAGTTACCCAATTTTAAGCCGTTCGGTTCAATTGACGGATTTTGGTGTACAGGGTGGCCCAGAGACCAACTTCCCTATAAGAACCTCCATTTTTATTTCAGATTCGTAATCTACGCAAAATTTCAAGTTGATTTGACTCAATGACCTCTTTGGACAACTTTAAAAAAATGCAAAATTTAGCGTTATTTCGCTCTAAAATTGACCTGAGACACCAAATTTTAAAAGATTAAGCGCAAAAGAACGCTAAAATTCGTTATTTTTTAAATTTGTACACCTAATAAATAAAAATTGTAGGAAATTTAATTTTCTATTTTGTACTTAATTATTTTTTCTAAGATGCACCATTTTCGGAAAATAATTTTTTTTTTAAATAAATTTATCTTGAAAACAGTGCGTCCTAGAGAAAAAATGAATAGAATAAAAATTAAAGAGAATTGAATTTCCAACAGATTTTATTTAGTGCATTTTTTCAATATCTGTAACGGTTTACGATTTACAAGCCTTTAAAAATTAACCTTCTTAATGGTTATACTTCAATAACCTTCTGACACGGAGAAGGTCAACTTTTGTTGGACTTTAACGCCTAAAATGTTCAAAATTTTGAAAAAATGAACTACTAGGTGTACTGAAACTCGGCTAAAATCTACAAAATTCAAATTTACCCTGTGGCTGAGTTTCATTTTACACCTAATAGAATAATTTTAATTTTATGGTGTCTATATGGAGTGGGGTGTAAAAAAGGGGGTTTTTTATCGGGTTTTCGTCAAATATCTTGAAAACTATGAGGTTTAGCGCAAAAAGTATTAAGTACAAAAATAATCTTCATCAAATTTCCAACAAAACGTATTTAGTGCATAAACTGCCTATAGTGAGCAGTTTCAGAGCTATGGACTTTTTGAGATCCTTTTCGGCTGGTTGGACTTTTTAGCACTCTGAGAAAAACAAAGGGTTTTACGTCAAAAAAGAAAAATAAAACAAATGTCAACTCACATAAAGATTTTATTAACCACGACCAGTTTCGGCTTCAATAAAAAGCCATCTTCAGGCTACAAAACGAAACTGGTCGTGGTTAATAAAATCTTTATGTGAGTAGAAATTATTTTTTTCTTTTTTGGCGTTTTCCGTCAGGCTCACGATGTCTCCCTCCATTATTTAAGGGGGTTTAAATTTTCTTCCTATTGGTTAATGATGGTAAAATGCAAAATTTAGCGTTATTTCGCTCTAAAATTGACCTGAGACACCAATTTTTAAAAGATTTAGCGCAAAAGAACGCTAAAATTCGTTATTTTTTAAATTTGTACAAATAGAAGAATTTTTGTCAAATATCTTGAAAACTATGAGGTTTAGCGCAAAAAGTATTAAGTACAAAAATAATCTTTATCAAATTTCCAACAAAAAGTATTTTGCACATAAACCGGCTAAAGTGAGCAGTTTCAGAGCTATGGACTTGATCCATTAATTGATGATGAAAAAAGAGCCAGATTTAACCAATGAGCAAGAGGCCTTCTTCCTATTGGTTAATTCCTATTCTTTCTTCCAATTGGTTAAAAAAAAAGTAATGAAATTTTGCAGAGTTTTTCTGGCAATGCCCGGATATTCTTCTGAGGATTCAAGTTTAGGATGCAAGCTGGTCACTTCTTATCCAAACAATTCAAAAAAAGGTCTTCCCTCAGTATTGGCGACCATTTTACTCTTAGACGCCGACACCGGAAAACCAGAAATGGTATTATTGAAATCTTTATCATAAATAACTGTCTGAAAAAGATTCTTGAAAGTACAGGAATAACAGGATGGAGGACAGCAGCAACTTCAGCAGCAGCGACGCTACATCTGCATAAAATAAAAAAGATATTTTATCTATTTTCGGTACTGGTGTTCAAGCGAAATCGCACGCTCTGGCATTTCAAAGTCGATTTTCATTCAAAGAAGTATATATTTAAATAATTGAGGCGCTCCGGGTACGAAGGGCGAACTCAACAAAACGTAGTTTCGAGATATTCGCATTTTAAAGTTTTACGTTACGGGCGAACTCAACAGAAAAGTCATGCACTGAAATGGGAAAAGGAGTGGGGATTGTGGACTAGGATGTGGAGTTCGCCCTTCGTACCCGCTAGGATATCGCAGTTAGAGCTTTGCCGCATATCGGTTTTTACATATTTAAAGGGGAAAAAAGGGCGAACTCAACATAAAAATTATATGGGTGTATTCACCAAGAGGTCTATAATCTGAAAATGAAAAAAAAAATTTGTCCTATGTTGAGTTCGCCCTTCGTACCCGGAGCGCCTCAATTGTTTTGTGTTTATTGCTTTTTAAAGGTTAGGATTTGGGGCCGAAATTTTGATTCAGCCCAGCGACTTTGTGCAGAATTAGGGCCAGAATTTAAGGCGTGCAAAAATGGCGAAGAATGTGCACAAAATGCTGATGTTATCGTAACTGCGACTTATGCAGATAAACCCATTTTAGAATATTCATGGTTAAAACCTGGAGTTTTGATCAATGGTAATTTTTTGTTTTTTTAAGGATTTTCATATTTGTATTTTAGCTGTCGGAGCGGGAGCGATTCATCATACAGAACTTTCGATGGAGATTTATAAAAATGCGACAGTCGTCGTCGACCAGATAGAAGCGAGCAAAAAGGAGTTGAAAGGTCTCATCGAATCCGGCATTCCAATTTGGGGAGAAGTCGGTGAAATCATTCTGAACAAAAAGACCTTCAAAGGATCTCCTTTGACTGTATTTCACTCTTTAGGTATGGTGCAATTTATGGAGAAATTTTGGTGATTGCGGTAAAACACCAATTTGAAAATAAAATATTGTTTTACCGCCAAAAAAACTCTGAAAAAATTATGAGAGGTACATTTCAGGTCCCTCTAAAATTTGGTGTCACTACCTCAAAAAGAACCATTTTTTCTGACCTTTCAAAAGCTAAAAAAATTAATTTTTCACACTTTAGAGCAGGGATTCTCCGCCCTTTTTGATCTTTACTTAACGGGCTGGTTAAATTTTTTTCGGGCGGTTAAGTTTTTGCCCTTTACTCAGCGGGCCGGTTAAATTTTTTAACGGGTGGTTAAGTTTTTGCCCTTTACTTAACAAACCGGTTAAATTTTTTCGGGCGGTTAAGTTTTTGCCCTTTAATTAACAAGCCGGTTAAATTTTTTTCGGGCGGTTAAGTTTTTGCCCTTTACTCAATGGGCCGGTTAAATTTTTTACCGGGTTGGTAAGTTTTTGCCCTTTACTTAATGGGCCGGTTAAGTTTTTGCCCTTTACTCAACGGGCCGGTTAAATTTTTTTCGGGCGGTTAAGTTTTTGCCCTTTACTCAACGGGCCGGTTAAATTTTTTACCGGGTGGTTAAGTTTTTGCCCTTTACTTAATGGGCCGGTTAAGTTTTTGCCCTTTACTCAACGGGCCGGTTAAATTTTTTAACGGGTGGTTAAGTTTTGCCCTTTACTTAACGGGCCGGTTAAATTTTTTTCGGGCGAAGAAAAAGTTTATTTACCGCCCCCAGGGGCGCTGGGAAGTTACTGTGGGGCGTTATGCAAAATTTGGGTGATATTGGGGGGGGGGATGGCTACGTGGCCAGCCATGGAGGCGTTAGTTTGAGTCCTTATTCAATTTTATTAATGCGATAAATAATTCCGCCCGTTAAGTAAAGGGTAAAAACTTAACCACCCGTTAAAAAATTTAACCGGCCCGTTGAGTAAAGGGCAAAAACTTAACCGCCCGAAAAAATTTAACCGGCTTGATAAGTAAAGGGCAAAACTTAACCACCCGTTAAAAGATGTAACCGGCCCATTAAGTAAAGAGCAAAAACTTAACCGCCCGTTAAAAATTTAACCGGCCCCGGCTTCAAAAAAGATTGAGAAACACTGCTTTAGAGTTAGGGAAAAATTAAAAAATCATTCTGAACAAAAAGACCTTCAAAGGATCTCCTTTGACTGTTTTTCACTCTTTAGGTATGGTGCAATTTATGGAGAAATTTTGGTGATTTGCGGTAAAACACCAAATTGGAAATAAAATATTGTTTTACCACCTCGAAAAATCTGAAAAAATTATGAGAGGTAAATTTTAGGTCCCTCTAAAATTTGGTGTCAATACCTCGAAAAGAACCATTTTTTCTGACCTTTCAAAAGCTAACAAAATTAATTTTTCACACTTTAGAGCAGGGATTCTCCGCCCTTTTTGCCCTTTACTTAATGGGCCGGTTAAATTTTTTTCGGGCGGTTAAGTTTTTGCCCTTTACTCAACGGGCCGGTTAAATTTTTTAACGGGTGGTTAAGTTTTGCCCTTTACTTAACGGGCCGGTTAAATTTTTTTCGGGCGAAGAAAAAGTTTATTTACCGCCCCCAGGGGCGCTGGGAAGTTACTGTGGGGAGTTATGCAAAATTCGGGTGATGGGGGGGGGGGGAATGGCTAGCCATGGAGGCGTTAGCTTGAGTCCTTATTCAATTTTTATTAATGCGATAAATAACGCCGCCCGTTAAGTAAAGGGTAAAAACTTAACCGCCCTTTAAAAATTTAACCGGCCTGTTAAGTAAAGGGCAAAAATTTAACCGGCCCATTAAGTAAAGGGCAAAAACTTAACCACCCGTTATAAAATTTAACCGGCCTGTTAAGTAAAGGGCAAAAATTTAACCGCCCCATTAAGTAAAGGGCAAAAACTTAACCACCCGATAAAAAATTTAACTTGCTCGTTAATTAAAGGGCAAAAATTTAACCGGCCCATTTAGTAAAGGGCAAAAACTTAACCACCCGTTAAAAAATTTATCCGGCCTGTTAAGTAAAGGGCAAAAATTTAACCGGCCCATTAAGTAAAGGGCAAAAACTTAACCACCCGTTAAAAAATTTAACCGGCCCGTTTAGCAAAGGGCAAAAACTTAACTGCCCGAAAAAAATTTAACCGGCCTGTTAAGTAAAGGGCAAAATTTCAACCGGCCCATTAAGTAAAGGGCAAAAACTTAACCACCCGTTAAAAAATTTGACCGGTCCGTTGAGTAAAGGGCAAAAACTTAACCGCCCGAAAAAAATTTAACCAGCCCTTCTTCTTATTCACATAGAGAGGCATCTCCTGAAATTTTTTCGACCTTGCTAAATTAATAATTTTTAGGAATGGCCATAGAAGATGTTCTAACAGCCAAACTTGTATGTGAAACTTACAGAAGAAAATTGGATGAAAAATAAGAAAGTTATGTATTCCATAAATTTAAATATAATAAATATGATATACATAATCAGTTATTGGTGTCGACATGTACATGAAATTTGCAGACGGGCATCGTTTCGACTTCTGCGGTGACGACCGAGTTGATACCGAGATTGGCGAGGGCGCCGCGTAAAAGGCCGGAGGTGAAAGCGATGTATAAAGGAGCCACGTCTAAATATTGATTCCCAGAAGATATTTTGTCGAGGAATCTAAAAGCGTTGTCCTGAAGAAGGTAGACGCCTTTGTGATTAGTTCGCAAGTTGTCGATCGGCTTCATATAAATGGCCGACCAAACTTCAGTACAAATAAACTTGACGGTATCCAACTCTTTTTTAAAACGCGGCGTTTCCTTCGTCATCCTCTCGATAATCCTGTACCCGGCGTTGAACCCGAAATATTCCAGGGTCGACACATTTGTCTCTTTAGTCGAATTTTCTTTTGAACATTTCGTTATATAATTCACTAACTCCGAATGGAGTAACTCAAGTAATATTTCATTCTCACATTGATTTGTCGCCTGCAAATTATAACTATTTGGTTTCATTTAAACGTCAAAAGATACCTAGAGAGATAGCACTATAGCAGATGAAACCTTCTTTACAACCTTTACAAGGGTGGGAACAATCGAATAACTCGGTTGTTCCAATTAACCGGTTCCTCGTTCTTTTGAATTCGCGGGAATCGACGCTTCCAAAAACCGATTTTGGAGAGGTATTACAATATATTTTCTTTTGACGAAATTATTGACGAAGTGAGTGATTCGCTGGTTCATTTGAATGATGGCAACAATCGGATAACTCGGTTGTTCCACTTTAACCGATTAACTTGACTTCGTTCTATTGAATTCGCGGGAATCGACGCTTCCAAAAACCGATTTTGGAGAGGTATTACAATATTTTCTTTGGACGAAATTTTAGACGAAGCGAATGATTCACTGGTTCATTTGAATGATGGCAACAATCGGATAACTCGGTTGTTCCAATTAACCGGTTCTTCGTTCTTTTGAATTCGCGGGAATCGACGCTTCCATAAACCGATTTTGGAGAGGTATTACAATATATTTTCTTTTGACGAAATTATTGACGAAGCGAGTGATTCACTCGTTCATTTGAATGAAGGCAACAATCGGATAACTCGGTTGTTCCAATTAACCGGTTCTTCGTTCTTTTGAATTCGCGGGAATCGACGCTTCCAAAAACCGATTTTGGAAAGGTATTACAATATATTTTCTTTTGACGAAATTATTGACGAAGCGAGTTATTAACTCGTTCATTTGAATGAAGGCAACAATCGGATAACTCGGTTGTTCCAATTAACCGATTAACCGGTTCTTCGTTCTTTTGAATTCGCGGGAATTGACGCATCCAAAAACCGATTTTGCAGAGGTATTACAATATATTTTCTTTTGACGAAGGGAGTGATTCGCTGGTTCATTTGAATGATGGCAACAATCGGATAACTCGGTTGTTCCAATTAACCGATTAACTTGATTTCGTTCTTTTGAATTCGCGCGAATTGACGCTTCAAAAAACCGATTTTGGAGAGGTATTACATTTTCTTTTGACGAAGCGAGTGATTCGCTGATTCATTTGAATGAAGGCAACAATCGGATAACTCGGTTGTTCCAATTAACCGGTTCTTCGTTTTTTGGAATTCGCGGGAATCGACGCTTCCAAACACCGATTTTGGAGAGGTATTACAATATATTTTCTTTTGACGAAATTATTGACGAAGCGAGTGATTCACTCGTTCATTTGAACGAAGGCAACAATCGGATAACTCGGTTGTTCTAATTAACCGATTAACCGGTTCTTCGTTCTTTTGAATTTGCGGGAATTGACGCTTCTAAAAACCGATTTTGGAGAGATTTACAATATATTTTCTTTGGACGAAATTATTGACGAAGCGAGTGAATCACTCGTTCATTTGAATGATGGCACAATCGGATAACTCGGTTGTTCCAATTAACCGGTTAACTTGATTTCGTTCTTTTGAATTCGTGGGAATCGACGCATCCAAAAACCGATTTTGGAGAGGTATCACAATATATTTTCTTTGGACGAAGCGAGTGATTCGCTGGTTCATTTGAATGATGGCAACAATCGGATAACTCGGTTGTTCCAATTAACCGGTTCTTCGTTCTCTAGAATTGGCGGGAATCGACGCTTTCAAAAACCGATTTTGGAGAGGTATTACAATATATTTTCTTTTGAAGAAGCGAGTGATTCGCTGGTTCATTTGAATGAAGCAAACAATCGGATAACTCGGTTGTTCCAATTAACCGGTTCTTCGTTCTTTTGAATTCGCGTTAATCGACGCTTCCAAAAACCGATTTTGGAGAGGTATTACCATCGATGTATATAAAAGGTCTTTTATATACATCGATGTTTTATATACATACTTTTATATACAAAAGGTCTTTTATATACATCGATGGTTCCAACCGCAGTTTGAAACTTCTGGAGGCATCGATGTATAAACTAAACCTATCTACTAAAGGTTTAGTATATACATCGATGTCTGGAGGATGCGCAAAAGGGTTTCAACGTCAAATTTGACTGTTTTAACTACCGTAGAATTATCGAATTATCGATTCATTTTATAATATCAATTATTTTATAAAAGCGAGGGATTTATTTGAAATAACGCTTTGTTCCAATCGCAGTTTGAAACTCCTGGAGCATGCGCAGAAGGGTTTCAACGTCAAATTTGACGGTTTTAACTACGTCTTTACTTTATTATTAGGTGTACAAAATGAAACACAGCCACAGGGTAAATTTGAATTTTGTAGATTTTAGCCGAGTTTCATTTTGTACACCTAGTAGTTCATTTTTTCAAAATTTCGAACATTTTAGGCGTCCATCAAAAGTTGACCTTCTCCGTGCAAGAAGGTTATTGAAGTATAACCATTAAGAAGGTTAATTTTTAATGGCTTGTAAATCGTAAACCGTTACAGATATTGAAAAAATGCACTAAATAAAATCTGTTGGAAATTTAATTAACTTTTTGAAATATGGCGGGTACCTTTGATAGCAAAACGAAGGAAATAAATAAAAATTTAATTTATAATCTAAGTACAGTTCTAACGTTTAAGAATAGTTTCCGGCTCCCAGGGGCGAGGTCCTCTTACATTTTCCCATTCCTGATCCGCAAGCTAAAAATTAATTAATCATTGGATAATCCTTTTTTATTTTTTGCTTACCCCTTTAATTTTTTCATATTCAGATTCCAAGGTCACTTCTTCCGGCTTCTTAAGCTCGCTAATCCGTTCCAATTCTTCCGGCCTGATAACAGCCTTTTTCGAATATTTGTACCTAAAAAAACATAAATAAAATAACAAAAAAAAGTTGTTTACCTAAGTTGTGCAAATTCCTTAAGACCGAAAGAACCGCCCACGACCAGAAGAAGAAAAGGTGCGCCAAACTTTAAAAATCTGGACATTTCAGATTTTTCACCTATTTCCCATTATAAAATAAAAAAGGAAAAATTGTTGATAAGAACGATAAGAAAGATAATAATGATAAGAGATTATCCCACTAAAACAGGTTGAACAACACAAACACAGTTTTTCATTTTTTGAGACTCTCATTATTTCAAGATTGTTTAAAACAACTATTAATTTAATTTATATAATATTTTTATGCAAAATTATTACTTTTAAATGAAATTTTTTTAAATTTTTTTTGGGCAACACTGTTTATGGCGCGTTGCGGTACGACCTCGCTTGCTAACCCGACCTTTCCAGTTCCTCACTTTTGTCATATCTCGACTCGTGTTTTACCGGAACTTTTCATGAGCGTCTTCTCTACTTTTTCCACGTGCTATTTGATTTTTACATAATTTTTATTGTTCCTTCATTTCTTTTTTTTTATTTTTCAAATGACGAGCATGTTTTGGGGTAAGATAATCAATTATTTTAGTTTTTAACTTCAATTTCCTAAAGCGTTGCCTAATGTTGCCCGGGCCATGTGCTTTCCACATGGGGGTTAATCTTCCGTTTTATCTATTTCTCTTTTTTAGTACATATGATGCGCTCCGGATACGAAGGGCGAACTCGACATCGGACAAATTTTTTAACTTCCTTAAAGAAGTTATTGTGATACCCTCGACGTCAGTTTTTTTTTTCATTTTCAGATTCTAGACCTCTTGGTGAATACACCCATATAATTTTTATGTTGAGTTCGCCATTTTTTCCCCTTTAAATACGTAAAAACCGAAACTTTAAAATTGTCGAGTTCGCCCTTCGTATCCGGAGCTCCTCATATTATACTTTTTTTTTCTCATTGATGTTTGATTTTTCAACTTTCTTTTATAGGGCTCAGGTTGGAACCTGGAAAAAGATACACGACGACAGTGGATAAATCATTCCATGTTTCTATGGCGGCTTTAGACGTTGGAACTGTCCAATCAGGTAATTTATATGGAATTTGGGGGAACCCGAACCCTAGAATTTCCTCCGGGATTACATTTTTATGGTGGCAGCTGTTTAGAAACTCCCTAAACTCTTGTAGAATTGGCATTTCTTGAAGATTATGAAGACTCTGTATTGAACTTTCCCTCCCTTATACTTCCCCCTCTTTGAGAAGGGGGAAGTAAAACTGAGGAGAAGGTTAAGGAGGGGGAAGTATAACTGAGGAGAAGGTTAAGGAGGGGAAGTACAACTGAGAAGTTGAAGGAGGGGGAAGTAAACTGAGGGGAAGTTAAGGAGGGGAAGTACAACTGAGCAGTTAAAGGAGGGGGAAGTATAAGGGAGAGAAAGTTGATGATGGGGGTACAAAGGAGGGGAAAATACATATAGACACCCCCCCCCCCCCCCGAAAAAAGTTGAGTTATATTTTATTTTTCAAATTTTTTCCAATTTTTTTTCTGGAAAATTTTCAAAGTTTTTTTTCTTTATTTTTTTTTTTTAAGAATTTTTAAAGTTTTTCAGTCGACAAAATTTTCTAGTATCAAGGAAAGTATAACTGAGGAGAATGTTAAGGAGGGGGAAGTATAACTGAGGAGAAGGTTAAGGAGGGGAAGTACAACTGAGAAGTTGAAGGAGGGGGAAGTAAAACTGAGGAGAAGTTAAGGAGGGGAAGTACAACTGAGTAGTTAAAGGAGGGGGAAGTATAAGGGAGAGAAAGTTGATGATGGGGGTACAAAGGAGGGGAAAATACATATAGACACCCCCCCCCCCCCCCGAAAAAAGTTGAGTTATATTTTATTTTCCAATTTTTTTTTCTGGAAAATTTTCAAAGTTTTTTTTCTTTATTTTTTTTTTTTTGAGAATTTTTAAAGTTTTTTAGTCGACAAAATTTTCAAGTATCAAGGAAAGTATAACTGAGGAGAATGTTAAGGAGGGGGAAGTATAACTGAGGAGAAGTTTAAAGAGGGGAAGTACAACTGAGAAGTTGAAGGAGGGGGAAGTATAAGGAGAGAAAGTTGATGATGGGGGTACAAAGGAGGGGAAAATACATATAGACACCCCCCCCCCCCCCCCCCGAAAAAAGTTGAGTTATATTTTATTTTTCAAATTTTTTTCCAATTTTTTTTTCTGGAAAATTTTCAAAGTTTTTTTTCTTTATTTTTTTTTTTTGAGAATTTTTAAAGTTTTTTAGTCGACAAAATTTTCAAGTATCCAGGAAAGTATAACTGAGGAGAATGTTAAGGAGGGGGAAGTATAACTGAGGAGAAGGTTAAAGAGGGGAAGTACAACTGAGAAGTTGAAGGAGGGGGAAGTATAACTGAGGAGAAGGTTAAGGAGGGGAAGTACAACTGAGAAGTTGAAGGAGGGGGAAGTATAGGGAGAGAAAGTTGATGATGGGGATAGAAAGGAGGAAAAATACATTTAGACACCCCCCCGAAAAATGTTGAGTTTTTTATTTTTCAAATTTTCAAACTTTTTCCCTTTTTTTTTCTGGAAAATTTTCAAAGTTTTTTTTTCTTTATTTATTTGAGAATTTTTAAAGTTTTTTAGTCGACAAAATTTTCAAGTATCAAGGAAAGTATAACTGAGGAGAATGTTAAGGAGGGGGAAGTATAACTGAGGAGAAGGTTAAAGAGGGGAAGTACAACTGAGAAGTTGAAGGAGGGGGAAGTATAAGGGAGAGAAAGTTGACGATGGGGATACTAAGAAGGGGAAAATACATTTAGACACCCCCCCCCCCCCACCAAAATGTTGAGTTATTTTTATATATCAAATTTTCAAAATTTTTCCAATTTTTTTTTCTGGAAAATTTTTAAAGTTTTTTTTCTTTATTTTTTTTCTTTGAGAATTTTTAAAGTTTATTCGTCAAAATTTTTTCAAGTATCAAGGGAAGTATAACTGAGGAGAAGGTTAAGGAGGGGGAAGTATAACTTAGGATAAGGTTAAGGAGGGGGAAGTATAACTGAGGAGAAGGTTAAGGAGGGGAAGTACAACTTAGAAGTTGAAGGAGGGGGAAGTATAGGGAGAGAAAGTTGATGATGGGGATAGAAAGGAGGAAAAAATACATTTAGACCCCCGAAAAATGTTGAGTTTTTTATTTTTCAAATTTTCAAACTTTTTCCCTTTTTTTTTCTGGAAAATTTTCAAAGTTTTTTTTTTCTTTATTTATTTGAGAATTTTTAAAGTTTTTTAGTCAAAAATATTTTCAATTATCAAGGTAGAAATAATGGGCTTTATGCCCAAGGGATGCCTCTCTCGCTAAAGGTGGAAATATCAAATTCCTCCCTACTAAAAAAAGAAGAAAAAAATTTTTATTTATTACTCCTAAAATTAGTAAAAAGGAAAGGTGAAAAGCGGGCCATTGGTTCGGCCAAAAAATTTTTTTTAAATGCTACGACCGGACGGACGGCCGGCCGGCCGGCACCACCGATAAAGTTGAGATGGTTAAAGAAAAATATTCGATTTAACCCTTCAGGGTCTGGAAGACCCTTCCCCAAAAACCCTACGTGGAGGGTATCACATAGGGATGGGCGATATGTAAAATATATCGATATATCGGTCGACCGATATGTCATTACAAATATATCGGTGGCACTGATATATCGGAAAAAAATATCGATATATTGATATATCGGAGAAAAGTTTTATCTAGGAGTTCCGCCCCGCCAAGCAAAATTTCGACTTTCATTATTACTGGACTTTGATGCGCTAAAAACCTGTGAAAAATGCCTTTGAAAAAGGCAATTTTTTGTCAAAAATGCCTTAAGAAATGCTGCCTTAAAAAGACGATTTTTGGTCAAAAACGCCTTAGAAAAAAGGCTGCCTTAAAAAGGTGATTTTGGCCAAAATGCCTTTTGAAAAGCTGCCTTAAAAAGGCATTTTTGGTCAAAAACGCCTTTAAAAAAAGGCTACCTCCAATAACGGACACTCCTGGGGACCGGAAATTTGTCCGCTATACAGGGTGTCCGGAAACACATGGCAAGCGTCTGGGAGAGCGTTAAAAAGTGGTTTTACGAAAAAAGTTAAATGTAACCCCCCTTAATTTAAATCAAAGAATTTGATGGTGTAGTTTAAAATCCGCCTGGATATACAGGGTGTCCCAGACACAACCTAACTTCGTTATTTCAAATGATAACCCCTATTTTTTATTTCAGATTCGTAATCTACGCAAAATTTCAAGTAGATTTGAGTACTCATATGACGATTTTGGACAACTTTTAAAAAATGTAAAATTTTAGCGTTTTTTGCGCTAAAATCCGTTAAAATTGACTAGGAGACTCGTTTTTTTTTTTAATTCCACTTATTTTTTCCCGAAGAATCCAACTGTCTCAAATTTGAGCATCTTCGCATTCAGCATCACGAGATTTCGTCGCTAATGGCCTTTTTTCAAGTTTAACTCCAAATTCCATACTTCAAAAATAGAAATTAGCGATTTGTTGACGGAATTTTAATTTTGATGCATAAACACAAAAGACGCTGTAGCTCTTTCAAAATTTGTGGTCCGAAAGAAAAATTCCTTTCAACAAGTGCTAATTTTCATTTCTGAACTAAAAATTTGGGTTCTAACTTGAAAAAAGGCCATTAGCGACGAAATCTCGTGATGCAGAATGCGAAGATGCTCAAATTTGAGACAGTTGGATTCTTCGGGAAAAAATAAGTGGAATTAAAAAAAAAACGAGTCTCCTAGGTCAATTTTAACGGATTTTAGCGCAAAAAAAACGCTAAATTTTGACATTTTTTAAAAGTTGTCCAAAATCGTCATATGAGTACTCAATCTACTTGAAATTTTGCGTAGATTACGAATCTGAAATAAAAATAGGGGTTCTCATTTGAAATAACGAAGTTAGGTTGTGTCTGGGACACCCTGTATATCCAGGCGGATTTTAAACTACACCATCAAATTCTTTGATTTAAATTAAGGGGGTTTACATTTAACTTTTTTTCGTAAAACCACTTTTTAACGCTCTCCCAGACGCTTGCCATGTGTTTCCGGACACCCTGTATATCGCCATCTCTAGTATCACAACTTCTTTAATATGTATATCAATTTAGAGGGCCTCGGCAAAACGGATGCCCACCTGACAAATCTGAGCAAAATACCCAAAAATTGGGCGATCATGGTTTCCCAGGGAAAAAGCTCCATAATTACAGTAAACATGGCCTTTTTTTTACCGATATTAAATGATAATGATGATTCTCTGCCAATAGAAGCCATCTGATGAAATTTTAACTTGTCTATTTTCTTTCAGAAAATGATGTTATACCAGTTTACCTCGAAGAAGGCTATGGAGGCACCCCGTTTATTTTGTGCAACCTTCAAAAGAAAAAGCAACTTCAATCTAATCTCGATTTAAATTTTTTAACCGGCGACAGAATCACGTTTTTCTCAAAAGGTCCCGGCGTCGTCCATCTCTCAGGTAATAAATTTAATTTAATTAATTAATTAATTTATTTTGGTCTAAAGGCTATATTGTCCCCGACGAATATAATTTCGACACCGACGAAGAAGCTGATGAAGAAGAAGACGATGAAGACGATTCTTTGACTATAAGTATGTTCGAGGTTATTTCGCCTGATTTTATTTATTTATTTATTTTTTTTAGCTGGTGAAAATGGTTTAAAAAGAAAACTTAAAACATCCTCTCGATCAGCAGGAATGACAAAAAGAAAGGAAAAATGATTGAAGAATATCCGACTGAAGGTTCTATTTTTTTATAAACTTCTTATTATGTGATTGCTCAAATTCTCCCTATTTCGCTAAGGTTGCGAAATCCCAAGATCTAAAATTAAGGGGGGAGCTTACGATTGTAATCGCAAGTTTCTTAATTACGATTACGATTACAATCGTATTCGTATTTTTTTCTGCAATTACGATTGTAATCACATTTTTTTTAACGATTATAACCATAATCGTATTTTTTTTCTGCGATTACCATTATAATCGTATTTTTTTCTGCGATTACAATCGCATTTTTTTCAAGCGATTACGGGCGTAATCGTATTTTCGTTAGCGTTTACGGCTCGTATATGACATCAGGTAATCTCAGTAAAAATGTCATATACGAGCCGTAAACACTAACAAAAATACGATTACGCCCGTAACCGCTGAAAAAAAAATGCGATTATCGCAGAAAAAAATACAATTTTGACCGTAATCGCAGAAAAAAAAAATACGATTCTGGTTGTAATCGAAAGAAAAAATGCGATTACGATCGTAATCGCAGAAAAAGATACGAATGCGATTGTAATCGTAATCAAGAAACTTGCGATTACAATCGTAATTGCGATTACGATTACGCCTAACACTGTTATAATATTTGGTGTAATAATCTGCCCATATTTTATTGTTTTTTTCTTTTATAGATAGTGAAGATGATGATGATGCAGAGGAAGAAGATGACGACGATGACGATGAAGACTCTGACCAATTGTTGTCCTCTTTAAATGCCGAAGATGACAGTAAGTTTATCAAGAAGGCCATGGTTGTTTTTTCCCTTTTTTGTGGCCCAACAAGTTTTTCAAGCAGCCACATTTTGGCCCATTGCTTATTTCATTTTTTTTAGGTGATGAAAGTGAAGACGATGAAAATGAAGAAGCGAGCGAAGAAGAAGAACGCCCGCTCCGAAAGGCAAAAAAAATAAAATATCCAACCAGCAAACCACGCCCAAACAGGCTCAGAACCAAAAAAAGCAAAACGTAATTTTTTTCCCCTTTTTATATATATTTAAAAAAAATAATTTTAGGGTCTGACTCCTAAACAAGGTAAAAAAGAGGGAAAAAAATCTGAAAATTTGAACACAAGTCAAAAATTAAACAAAAGCACTGAAGAATCGAGTCCGCAGAAAAAGACGCTTGAAGGTGGAGTTTTGATAAAAGACATCAAAGTCGGCAGCGGCCCAGTTTGCTCGAAAGGAAAACAAGTATGTCCATTATTTTTCTATTAGGTGTACAAAATGAAACTCGGCTAAAATCTACAAAATTCAAATTTGGCTGAGTTTCAATTTGTACACCTAATAAATAAAAATTGTAGGAAATTTAATTCTCTATAAATTTGTGCTTAATTTTTTTTTCTAGGATGCACCATTTTCGGAAAATAGTTTTTTTTAAAAATAAATTTCTCTTGAAAACAGTGCGTCCTAGAGAAAAATGAATAGAATAAAAATTAAAGAGAATTAAATTTCCAACTGATTTTATTTAATGCATTTTTTCAATATCTGTAACGGTTTACGATTTACAAGCCTTTAAAAATTAACCTTCTTAATGGTTATACTTCAATAACCTTCTACACGGAGAAGGTCAACTTTTGTTGGACTTAAACGCCAAAACTGTTTAAAATTTTGAAAAAGTGGCTGAGTTTCATTTTGTACACCTTTTTTTTCTAGGATGCACCATTTTCGGAAAATAATTTTTTTTTAATTAAATTTATCTTGAAAACAGTGCGTCCTAGAAAAAATGAATAGAATAAAAATTAAAGAGAATAGAATTTCCAACTGATTTTATTTAGTGCATTTTTTTCAATATCTGTAACAGTTTACGATTTACAAGCCTTTAAAAATTAACCTTCTTAATGGTTATACTTCAATAACCTTACACGGAGAAGGTCAACTTTTGATGGACTTAACACCTAAAATGTTCAAATTTTGAAAAAATGAACTACTAGGTGTACAAAATGAAACTCGGCTGAAATCTACAAAATTCAAATTTACCGTGGCTGAGTTTCATTTTGTACACCTAATATCAAGTTTTAATAGCCGAGGGAGTTAAGGCAGTCTTTTTTGAGGGAAGAGCAAATGAACTAATTTGTCTTTTTTTAGGCTGTCGTTTACTACACAGGAAGATTAAAAAGTAACAACAAGTTTTCGACACGACCACCAACGGACCCGGTTTCAAATTCAAGGTCGGAAAAGGCGACGTCATCAAAGCTTGGGATGTCGGCGTCGTCGGGATGAAAGTCGGCGGCAAAAGGCTCATCACATGCCCTCCAAATATGGCGTACGTCAACTTTTTTTTAAAAGAATAATAATTTTTACAATATAATTCTAGATATGGACAAAAGGGTGCTCCTCCTTCAATTCCCGGAAATAGCACTTTGATGTTTGAAGTTGAATTGAAGGCTGTTAACTAAGAAGAACCTCTTTAACCTTATTATTTTTTTTTTAATTCAGTTTTTTTAATTTCCATGTTTCTCTTCAATTTTGTGATGATGCCATATATTTTTGACGGGAGTTAAGTTTCTACATTAAAGTTTATTGAAATGTCAAGTTTTTTCTGTATCCTTAGAAGGTGAATTATTTTAGGATGGTCATCTAAAACCTAAGAAAACTACAAAAATTGGCGATTGTAAAATGGCGATTCTGTCAAAAAACCGAGGGAAACTACAAAAAACCTATTAAAATGGGATTTGCGAGTAAAAAAACAAAAGAAGTTAGTCTTCCTTAAAAGATTATTGTAATACTCTCCAAGTTGGGTTTTCGCGATTACGATTACGATTGTAATCGCAAGTTTATTAAGTTTCGTTCGTCGAATACGATTACAATCGTATTCGTATTTTTTCTGCGATTACGATTGTAATTGCATTTTTTTAACGATTACAATCGTAATTGAATTTTTTTTTTCTGCAAAAACCATTATAATCGTATTTTTTTGATTACGATTGTAATCGCATTTTTTTCCAGCGATTGCGGGCGTAATCGCTGAAAAAAATGCGATTATCGCAGAAAAAATGCGATTATCGCAGAAAAAATACGATTATAATGGTAATCGCAGAAAAAAATACGATTATAATGGTAATCGCAGAAAAAAAATACAATTACGATTGTAATCGCAGAAACAAAAAAATACGATTACGGTCGTAATCGTAAAAAAAAAATGCGATTAATCGCAGAAAAAAATACGAATTTGAATGTTATCGTATTCGTAATTGTAATCGTAATCGCAATTACGATTACGCCCACCACTGCTTTACGGCCACAGCTTTCAACCGATTTTCACCAAATTTTCTTTAGTCGGTAAATAAGAAACTAACAAGGGCGATTTTTGAATTTCGAAAAAAGGCAAAGATATGTCTGTTTGAAATTTGAAACCGTTGCAGTTGGTCCGATTTTTACCAAATTTTCACCAAATACTCTTTATATTTTTTAAGAATATTCTGTATAAAAAAATTTTTAGCAGGGAGAAATTTGATACTTCCTGGCTCTTGCGAGAGTGACATCCCTTGAGCAAAAAGTTCATTATTTCTACCTTGATACTTCAAAAAATTGTTGTAAAAAAAACAGTAAATTTTTTGAGAAAAAAAAAGAAAATTGCAAATTAAAAAAATCTACCTAAAAAAATTTGACGAAAAAAGAAGTTATTAGGTGTACAAAATGAAACTCAGCCACAGGGTAAATTTTAATTTTGTAGATTTTAGCCGAGTTTCATTTTGTACACCTAGTAGTTCATTTTTTCAAAATTTTGAACATTTTAGGCGTTAAAGTCCATCAAAAGTTGACCTTCTCCGTGTAAGAAAGTTATTGAAGTATAACCATTAAGAAGGTTAATTTTTAAAGGCTTGTAAATCGTAAACCGTTACAGATATTGAAAAAATGCACTAAATAAAATCTGTTGGAAATTCAATTCTCTTTAATTTTTATTCTATTCATTTTTTCCTAGGACGCACTGTTTTCAAGAAATTTATTTTTAAAAAATTATTTTCCGAAAATGGTGCATCCTAGAAAAAATAATTAAGTACAAATTTATAGAAAATTAAATTTCCTACAATTTTATTTATTAGGTGTACAAATGATAACTCAGCCAAATTTGAATTTTGTAGATTTTAGCCGAGTTTCATTTTGTACACCTAATAGAAAAATTTTCGATAAAAAAATCCCCCTCCTAAAACTTCCCGTTCTTTACTTCCCCCTCCTTAAAATTCCCCCTCCTATATCGTTCCTTCTCTTTTAAGGAAATTTTCGTTGTAAGCTCTTCAAAATTTCTCTCCCTAAGAAAGATAAATAGGATTTCATATAACTTGTTTTGATAGAGGTAAAATTGAAAAGAAAAGAGAAAAGAACAATTTTAGCGCAAAGGAGTTAAGGATGCTATAAAAAAGATGTACTTTATTCTCAAGGACGAAATTACGGCAAAACGGTGTCAGAAGGAAAAGAAGGTCACTGGGGGGCGGCGGCGCGGGCGGCACAAGTTCGCCCCCCGTGCTGCAACCTAGACGCTACATTCGCCGCTCGTCATTGATCGCACGAAAATCACCCTCAAGAACCGCTTTTCCCTCTTTTTATTTTTTTTCCGCTTTCTAATTCCATCCCCCCCCAATATAAACATCGTAAATGAAGCCCAATTCTCCGATGGAAAATGTGAAATAAAGTTCAATATTACGAATGGTAAATTATCCGCATTATGTCTTCTCATTTTTTATTTCTTCTTTTAAAGTTGGGATCCACCTGAATATTCGGCACCGGGGGATTCTGGCGATTTTCTAAGTCCGAAAATGCTCAAAATCATGTGGCATTTTTTACTTTATTATTTCGCATTCCTCCTACTGACTTCCACATGTAAGTACCCCATTAACCCTTCATTTCTTTATAAAAAATACACAAACATTTTTTTTAAAGAAAAAAAAAAACACTTTTATTAGGTACATAATGATACAGTGAAAGACATTTGAGATTGCTTTATATCAAATATTTTAAAAAGATTTTTTGGATTATGCGACAAAAATAGGTTGTAGAATATAACCTTGAACAATGGACCACCCTTGACCTACTCACTAAACTGTCTTTTCAACTAGAATTGGGCTTAAAAATGCTCATGAAATGTATATACAGGGTGTCCCAGCAAGAGTGGACCGTTAACTTTACGGCGATTTAGTCCTTAAAAAAATTTTAAACTTCCCTCATTTTTAGAGAGACTCTTTTTGGTTTTGGTATACAGGGTGTCCCAGAGCGACTCCAACTTCGTTATTCTATTAGGTGTACAAAAATTGTAGGAAATTTAATTCTTTATAAATTTGTACTTAATTATTTTTTTCTAGGATGCACCATTTTCGGAAAATAATTTTTTTTTAAATTTATCTTGAAAACAGTGCGTCCTAGAGAAAAAATGAATAGAATAAAGATTAAAGAGAATTGAATTTCCAACAGATATTATTTAGTGCATTTTTCAATATCTGTAACGGTTTACGATTTACAAGCCTTTAAAATTACCCTTCTTAATGGTTATATTTCAATAACCTTACACGGAGAAGGTCAACCATTTGATGGACTTTAACGCCTAAAATGTTCATAATTGTGAAAAAATGAACTACTAGGTGTACAAAATGAAACTCGGCATAATAAATAAAAATTATTGGAAATTTAATTCTCTATAAATTTGCACTTAATTATTTTTTCTAGGATGCACCATTTTCGGAAAATAATTTTTTTTTAATAATTTATCTTGAAAACAATGCGTCCTAGAGAAAAAATGAATAGAATAAAAATTAAAGAGAATTGAATTTCCAACAGATTTTGTTTAGTGCATTTTTTCAATATCTGTAACGGTTTACGATTTACAAGCCTTTAAAAATTACCCTTCTTAATGGTTATTTCAATAACCTTACACGAGAAGGTCAACCTTTTGATGGACTTTAACGCCTAAAATGTTCATAATTTTGAAAAAATGAACTACTAGGTGTACAAAATGAAACTCGGCTAAAATCTACAAAATTCAAATTTACCCTGTGGCTGAGTTTCATTTTGTACACCTATGTAGTATTTTTGGGAAAAAAAAAATGCTGTAAAAAAAAACATTAGTCGACATAAGTAAAAGTTGCTTAAAATTGATAGTAGAATCGATTAAAAACATAAAAACATAGGGTTCCCGCATAAAATAACGAAGTTAACACCTCTCTGCGCCACCCTGTATACCTACACCAAAATCTACCAACTGCAGTCGATTCCCCGTCCAAAAATAAGGGGGTTTACATTTACCTTTTTTTTCTATTGCTTTTAAATGGCGCCCTAGTTCATACCTCAAACTCCAGGACCTAATGGACCGTCTGTAGGCTAGAGAAGGTTTTTTTTTTTCTCCTGTCAGAATTGACGAATGAATAGTTTTTTAAAATAAAGGGACGAATTCCATTTTTCCTTTTTAATAGGTAGAATTTTATTTAAAAGTAAATTGATGACGCATGGCCTATCGAGGATATTCTAGCCTTTTTTAAAAAATTAAATCACATGGAAAATAGAGGTAAGAGAAGGTTAAAATACGGTTTGATGCAAGGAAGGCAGGTTCCACTATCGATATCACCGAATCGAGAGTTCCCCATCGATGTATATACTAAACCTGGATAGCTCGTCGGGCCCATTCTCTGGATCAAAACCGGCAACCGCGCATGCGAAGTAAGGAAATTATATCGCTGGCCTTCTATGCGCAACTGGTGTCCAATTATCAAACTACTAAAATAACGTTTAAGTGACTAACAAAACGCGGGAGTGGGATAGTTGCCTAGCAACTAGTTCATAATGCCAACGCTAGAGTAAATATCTTCGCTGTACGCGAGGCGATGTAGTCAGAGGCCCCTCCCACTCGCATCATTTCTGAACTCGTCGAGCTATCCAGGTTTAGTATAACATCGATGGTATATACATCGTAGTTTGATAATTGGACACAGTTGCGCATACAAGGCCACTGATGTAATTTCCTTACTTCGCATGCGCGGTTTGCCGGTTACACTTTTGATCCAGAGAATGGGCCCGACGAGCTATCCAGGTTTAGTATATACATCGATGTCTCGCTCTGAAGATCGTTTTATAACGGTGGTTAATCTATGTTATCAAACGACATTTCCTTGCGAGAGGAAAAAAATCAACCCCAGATACATAAAAGCAGCGATTTGTGGAAACCTAACTGGCCGCGCGTGAAACCGTATTGTACCGAAACTAATTTTTGGGGTGCCAACATCTACATAATAGAAAACCGAATAATAAAAAAAAACCGGTTAGAGAAAAAAGCGAAACGTTAAAATTTGAAGAAAACAAAAACGGATTAAGCGTTTTGTAAAAAAATCTGGTACATGTGACTTTACGATACCATAACCGCGCATGCGCATTCATGTGTTTCCCGCGTTTTTTTTTCAAATATCCATCTACGAGATTTGCCTAAATTCAAGCTATTTTGATAACACGAGGGGGCTATTTTTTTCCCTCCGCATATATATTAGGTCGCAATAAACTCGGCTAAAATCAACAAAATTCAATTTACCCTGCGGCTGAGTTTCATTTTGTACACCTAATAAATAAAATTGTAGGAAATTTAATTCTCTATTTTGTACTAAATTATTTTTTCTAGGATGCACCATTTTCGGAAAATAATTTTTTTTTAAATTAAATTTATCTTGAAACAGTGCGTCCTAGAGAAAAAATGAATAGAAAAAATTAAAGAGAATTGAATTTCCAACTGATTTTTTAGTGCATTTTTCAATATCTGTAACGGTTTACGATTTACAAGCCTTTAAAACCTTCTTAAGGTTATACTTCAATAACCTTACACGGAGAAGGTCAACTTTTGATGGACTTTAACGCCTAAATGTTCAAAATTTTGAAAAAATGAACTACTAGGTACAAAATGAAACTCGGCTAAAATCTACAAAATTCAAATTTACCCTGTGCTGAGTTTCATTTTGTACACCTAATAAATAAAAATTGTAGGAATTTAATTCTCTATAAATTTGTACTTAATAATTTTTTTCTAGATGCACCATTTTCGGAAAATAATTTTTTTTAAAATAAATTTATCTTGAAAACAGTGCGTCCTAGAGAAAAAATGAATAGAATAAAAATTAAAGAGAATTAAATTTCCAACCGATTTTATTTAGTGCATTTTTCAATATCTGTAACGGTTTACGATTTACAAGCCTTTAAAAATTAACCTTCTTAATGGTTACTTCAATACCTCTTACACGGAGAAGGTCAACTTTTGATGGACTTTAACGCCTAAAATGTTTAAAATATTGAAAAAATGAACAAAATAAAACATGTAGGAAATTTTATTCTCTATAAATTTGTACTTAATTATTTTTTTCTTGGATGCACCATTTTCGGAAAATAATTTTTAAAAAAAATAAATTTATCTTGAAAACAGTGCGTCCTAGAGAAAAAATGAATAGAATAAAAATTAAGAGAATTGAATTTCCAACTGATTTTATTTAGTGCATTTTTTCATATCTGTAACGGTTTACGATTTACAAGCCTTTAAAAATTACCTTCTTAATGGTTATACTTTAAATAAAATAAAAAATAGCGGGAACTAAAATCACTTGAAAGCTTGCGCATGCGCGTTGCCCTTGGTATCGTAAACTAACATGTACCATAATTCATTTTCATCTACTTTCATTAGGGAAAACCGAAGTAATTGCATTAGCCTGCATGGAATTCGAGGACTGCATGGCTATCCTGGGAATAGTTTTATGATCCTCGAAATTGTAAATAGTCGTAATTTCCTAACAGGGACATATCAGGGATCACGCTGTAAGAACCACCGGCACATTTTCCTTTATAAAAAAATGGCACATTGCGAGCCCCACAGACACTTGAAAAAAAAAAAAAACACTGGCTTTTTGGGGTAAACCATTGAAATTATTTGATTCTATGCTTTGTTTTTCAATTTCAGAAAAAATGTCGAAATTTCCTGACCGGAACATTGCTGTCAGTTCCAGTGCCTTGATAATTTGTCCGAAAACGAACTTATGGCGTTGAGGGAGCAGGTGGTCATCTTTGAAATTCCACGGAAAGGAAGTGGGGAGTCTCTATTGGTCGACACGACTCTAACCGCCCTCTCTATCTCCCTAACCTATCTCACAAACGTTTTCTACGGACATTGAAGTCTTCATAAGTGGTTGGAAGCCATTTTCTTTTCATTTTTTTCATTCACGCAATTTTGTAATAGTCAAAAAAACAGATTAGCAATATCTTTTAGTCCATTTTGATACGCATAAGTCTGTAGGGGAGTAAATTCAGCTTAAACAGTATAATATTCGCTATTTTTACCATGGTTGTGCACTTACAGACCGGCCGAAATTGGACTTGAGTCCATTTTATTATACATTTACGACTTTTACTTTTTATATCAATATTTGACGCTTAATTTATGTATAATAATAGCTTTGTTCCAACCGCAGTTTGAAACTGGAGCATGCGCAGAAGGATTTGGACGTCGTTCAAATAGTTTGTCCATCAAATCTGAAGTCATCTGACGTGAAAATTCTTCTGCGCATGCTCCAAAAGTTTCAAACCAGTTTCAAATTGCGATTGGAACAAAGCTAAATTTTTAAGTATGGTGCAAGCAAAGATGTACCAATGTATATTATCGAGATTTTAAAAACTTATCTTTTTATATTTGAATATTCGTACTATTTGTAGTACTTCAGTGTGAAACGAAGCACTAATTTATTTTCAAGATGCAATATTTTATGTTTTTTAAGCCGGAATGTTCTGGTGCCCAAATTGATCAAAAAGTTTTTTTTTTCAAATATCTCGAAAACTATGAGGTCTAGCGCAAAAAGTAATAAGTACAAAAATATTTAAATTTAATGCGCAACAAAAATTGCTTAGTACATAATCTTGCTAAAATGAACGGTTCCAGAGTTACGAACCATTCAAAAAAACGCATTTTTTTGACAACCTAAGTTTTTATCAAATGTCTCTGAAACTTTGAGTTCTATCGCTAAACTTAGTACAAAAATAATCTAAACTTTTACAACTAAAAGTGAAGTAATATTATATTTAGTCTTTCGCTAGGACTAATTGTTTTCGAGTTATTTGATGTCTAAAATGTTACAAAAACAAATTTTTTGACTGCTCCTAACTCTGAACTCTATTGGTCGACACGACTCTAACCGCCCTCTCTATCTCCCTAACCTATCTCACAAACGTTTTCTACGGACATTGAAGTCTTCATAAGTGGTTGGAAGCCATTTTCTTTTCATTTTTTTCATTCACGCAATTTTTGTAATAGTCAAAAAAACAGATTAGCAATCTTTTAGTCCATTTTGATACGCATAAGTCTGTAGGGAGTAAATTCAGCTTAAACAGTATAATATTCGCTATTTTTTACCATGGTTGTGCACTTACAGACCGGCCGAAATTGGACTTGAGTCCATTTATTATACATTACGACTTTTACTTTTTATATCAATATTTGACGCTTAATTTATGTATAATAATAGCTTTGTTCCAACCGCAGTTTGAAACTGGAGCATGCGCAGAAGGATTGGACGTCGTTCAAATAGTTTGTCCATCAAATCTGAAGTGAAATCCTTCTGCGCATGCTCCAAAGTTACAAACCAGTTTCAAATTGCGATTGGAACAAAGCTAAATTTTTAAGTATGGTGCAAGCAAAGATGTACCAATGTATATTATCGAGATTTTAAAAACTTATCTTTTTATATTTGAATATTCGTACTATTTGTAGTATTCAGTGTGAAACGAAGCACTAATATTTTCAAGATGCAATATTTTTTTTGTTTTTAAGCCGGAAGTTCTGGTGCCAATTGATCAAAAAGTTTTTTTTTTTTTCAAATATCTCGAAAACTATGAGGTCTAGCGCAAAAAGTAATAAGTACAAAAATATTTTTAAATTTAATGCGCAACAAAAATTGCTTAGTACATAATCTGCTAAAATGAACGGTTCCAGAGTACGAACCATTAAAAAAAACGCATTTTTTGACAACCTAAGTTTTTTATCAATGTCTCTGAAACTTTGAGTTCTATCGCTAAACTTAGTACAAAAATAATCTAAACTTTACAACTAAAAGTGAAGTAATATTATTTAGTCTTTCGCTAGGACTAATGTTTTCGAGTTATTTGATGTCTAAAATGTTACAAAAACAAATTTTTGACTGCTCCTAACTCTGAAACTATTCGCTTCACCAAGACTAAGACTTAAACACTTTTTCTTTCAAATTTAATGTAGATTATTTTCGTACTTAGTATTAATTGCGCTAAACCTCGTATTTTCGATATATTTGGAAAAAAATGAAAATAACTGTTTTTTTGACATCCCCCTTTTTTTGGCGGTAACTCCGGAACCGTTCACTTTAACGAGGTTAACTACTAAACTTTGTTTTAGAAATTTAATTTGAAATTTTTTGTACTTAATATGTTTTGCTCTAAACCTAATAGTTTCCGAGAAATTCGATCAAAACTGAGAAAAACCGCCCTTCGCAAAATCGGTTTCAGTGTAACCACTCATATGGGCACCAGAAATTCTGGCGTTGTCACAATTCCCATTGATATTGTACTATATGTTTTTGAGATATCTAGTTAATGATTTATGGTATGTTGGTTTATTTTATTGTCAATAAAAATTAGAATGGCACCATAAACTCAGTAAGAGCCATTCGGGTGTCCAGATCCGTTTAGGAGCTATGATTTTTCAAAAAATAAAACCGTCGATATCTCGTCTTCCCTTTAAATTATTCACTTTCTGAATATTTGGTATTCTAATTGGCTCTGTATATCTAAACAAAAATTTATAAATTTCTTTGACTCCACTAGAACGCTTGTAAAATACAAAGTTCTTCTGCATGTAACAGATTTTTTGCAAATGAAAATTTTAAATCGCAAATTTTTTACATCGTTTTTAAAAAGTACAAGCTTAATTATTTAAAAATTCTGCACCATCGCAGTAGCGTATGAGGAGTTTTATAAATTTTAGATTTTAATTTTTGTTTGTATACATTTTTTTTGTTAGTCTATAGTAAAAAATTTAATAGAACAATTATTTTTTTGTAGAGAATTTTATTATATTTTTGTACATTAGAATTCCGTGGTGCAATGATTTGTTACTGATAATAAAAAATATTTATTACTGAAAAATTCCTTTTGTTTTTTTATCTTCTCTATTCTTTGAGGGTGTTCTCGCCCCAGTGTTGCCAACTTCATTGGTTTCCCCCTAAAAGGGTTTTATTTTCCCCCCAGATTTCCAACTATTCCCCCTAATTTTTGTTTTAGTGAGTATAATGTGAAGAAAATTATTGTGATAGGTTTTCTTTTATTAATAAAGGTTTTAAATAGACTTTCCAAGGTAATAAACTAATAAATAACTATAAGACAGTGATTCTCAACGGGGGCGGTACCGCCCCCCTGGGGGCGCAGGGTAGTTACGGGGGCGTTATGGACAATTTGGGTGAATGGATAAATGGCCAGCCATGGAGGCGTTTTTTTTTTAATTTAATTTTTATTAATGCGATAATTAACGTAAAGGGCAAAACGTAACCGCCCGTTAAAAATTAACCGGCCCGTTAAGTAAGGGCAAAAATTTAACCGGCCCGTTAAGTAAAGGGCAAAATTTAACCGGCCCGTTAAGTAAAGGGCAAAAATTTAACCGGTCCGTTAAGTGAAGGGCAAAATTTAACCGGCCCGTTAAAAAATTGTACCGGTCCGTTAAGTAAAGGCCAAAAACATAACCGCCCTTGATAAAGTTAACCGGCCCGTTAAGTAAAGGGCAAATATTTAACCGCCCGTTAAAAATTTAACCGGCCCGTTAAGTAAAGGGCAAAAATTTAACCGGCTCGTTAAGTAAAGGGCAAAATTTAACCGGCCCGTTAAGTAAAGGGCAAAAATTTAACCGGCCCGTTGAGTCTAGGGCAAAAATTTAACCGTTCCGTTAAGTGAAGGGCAAAAATTTAACCGGTCCGTTAAGTGAAGGGCAAAAATTTAACCGGCCCGTTAAAAAATTTAACCGGCCCGTTAAGTAAAGGGCAAAACATAACCGCCCTTTATAAAGTTAACCGGCCCGTTAAGTAAAGGGCAAATATTTAACCGCCCGTTAAAAAATTTAACCGGCCCGTTAAGTAAAGGGTAAAAACGTAACCACCCGTTAAAAAAATTAACCGGCCCGTTAAGTAAAGGGCAAAAATTTAACCGACCGTTAAAAAATTAACTGGCCCGTTAAGTTATTTTTTTCTTAAGTAGGGAAGGGTCGTAAGTATTTTACTCCTCTAAGGGGGGCGCAGGCTTCAAAAAGGTTGAGAAACACTGCCATAAAACAATAAAAAGAACAAATAAAAACTAAAATTTAACTACTACTTCTCCTCCTAAGAAACCCCCAAATTCAGGGGAAAAACCCCCGATCTGGCAACACTGTCTCGCCCGTTCCGTGATGCCTGACTGGGCGAAGACTTGCATTTTTTTCTCAATAAATCATATGAAAAATTAAATACAAATTTTCAAGATTTCAGGTGTGGTAGCATGAAAAGCAAGTTACAAAATTTCAACACATATTTTTAACTTTGGCGGTTTTCACATAACACAACACATAACCACATAGTACACAACGGTTCAAAAGTACGTAAATTCAATTTTTAATTATTAACTGAGAAAAATTTTTAGTTAAAAAAAATGGTTAAGGGACCCAAAAAAAGCAAAAAGGCCCCAATGTTCGACATGGAGCCCATTTTCATCGAATGTCCTCATATTCATTTCAAAGCCGATACGATCGACCGAGGGATTCTTTCGAGGCAGCAACATATGAATCTTTTATCTACACCCAAAGGGTATTGATTTAAAAAAAATGTGTATGCCTTTAAAAAAGGGTTTTAGTTATCGCTGGGATGTCAAAAGGAAGGTGAAGATCTTGATGCGAAAAGCGATGGAAGCTTTCAAGGCCTCGGATCAAATATGGTCCCAGAGTCATCTGCGGCCGTCGAATAAGAAGACCGGAAAAAGAGTAAGGATATTTTTAATTTCTTCGGCTTAGTCCAGGAAGGATTTTTGACCTAGCCAGCCCCAAAAGGATACACCCTAAGAGGACCCCACGCAAGCGCATTTCGCATAACAAGAAGAACCTCCATAACGAAAGAACCTCCTTTGCCCATTTATTAGGTGTACAAAATGAAACTCAGCCACAGGGTAAATTTGAACTAATGGAAATTTTTTGGTGGGTAAACAACCACTCGTAAATTTAAACTTAATTTAAATTTGAAGAAATAAAAAAATTTTTGTAATCTCTTTTTCCTTCCTGTTTTTATCCTTCAAATTTAAATTAAGGGTAAATTTGAATTTTGTAGATTTTAGCCGAGTTTCATTTTGTACACCTAGTAGTTCATTTTTCAAAATTTTAAACATTATAGGCGTTAAAGTCCATCAAAAGTTGACCTTCTCCGTGTAAGGTTATTGAAGTATAACCATTAAGAAGGTTAATTTTTAAAGGCTTGTAAATCGTAAACCGTTACAGATATGGAAAAAATGCACTAAATAAAATCTGTTGGAAACTCAATTCTCTTTAATTGTTATTCTATTCAATTTTTCTCTAGGACGCACTGTTTTCAAGATAAATTTATTTTAAAAAAAATTATTTTCCGAAAATGGTGCATCCTAGAAAAAATAATTAAGTACAAATTTATAGAGAATTAAATTTCCTACAATTTTTATTTATTAGGTGTACAAAATGAAACTCAGCCACAGGGTAAATTTGAATTTTGTAGATTTTAGCCGAGTTTCATTTTGTACACCTAATAGGTGCCTCTACTGCCTCATGACGTCACCTGAGGGGCTCGGGGTCCGTTGTCCCAGGTTCTCTCTGAGAGAATGGGTGAGGAAATGAGTTCAGAAATCTAAAATTTTTATACTCTTTAGGTACATTCACAACTTTCTGGCTGAAATCTGGGCATTGCTCACCCCTGAAATGATCGATCGTCTCAAAGAAATGTTGATGCTCGAATTCGGAATGTCGCCGACGTAAGTACTTCAATTTCTTTATCACCCCCGAAGCCTTCCAAAATTTGTTTTTCGTGCAAAATCCGAATTTTCTTTATTATATTAGAATGTGATTGAAGACACCGTCGAGACAAAGAAAAAAAATGATCAAAAGTGAGTAAACTTCATCATAATTCAAAGAATTTTAAAATACTTCATACCTTTAACTCAAAAAAAAATAATAATAATAATAATAAGTACAAATTTAAAAAAAATGTCTTCTCTACATATCATAAAAAAAACGAAATAGAAAAAATGAAAAGCTCAGCCAGACCGAAGCGCCAGTGAACAGCCCAAATTTCTCCCTACCTGCTAAAAAAAATTTTTAATATTTTTGATTGGGTGATCATTGGCTCAATCACCGCCACTTTTACAAAATTCGAAATAATCGAACTTCAGCAGAAAAACTAGCGATGGCCGGCATCGACAACCTCATGAACGATCAAATTTCTTGGAACTGGAAGACCTTCTCCTGGAAACCGAGCAAGGAGGGTAATCCAAGAACTTTCTCTTTGAGAAAGTAAAAGTACTGGTTTGAAGAGCTTCCAACGAAAACTTCCTTAAAGAGAAGTATGTATCTATATAGGAGGCGGAAGTATAACGGAGGGGACGTAAAACGTAGGGGAAGTATATGGGAGGGGATGTATAACGGAGGGGGGAAGTATAACGGAGTGGGAAGTATAAGGGAACGAAAGTATAACGGAAGGGGATGTATAAGGGAGGAAAGTATAAAGGAGAATTTTCCAAGTTTTTTTTGAAAATTTTTTTTTCGAAAAATTTCCCGGGTTTTCCTTTTTTTTTCGAAAAATTTTCCGGGTTTTCCTTTTTTTTTGTTCGAAAAATTTTCTAAGTTTTTTTGTCAAAAAATTTAAAAAAAAATTTTCAGTTTTTTTTTTCGAAAAGTTTATTTTTGTCAAAAAAAATTTTCAAAATTTTTTTTTTCGAAAAATTTCCCGGGTTTTCCTTTTTTTTTTTTTTTTTTTTTTTTCGAAAAATTTTTTTCCTTTTTTTTCGAAAAATTTTCCGGGTTTTCCTTTTTTTTTTTGTTCGAAAATTTTCAAAGTTTTTTTTTTCGAAAAGTTTCCCGGGTTTTACTTTTTTTTTCAAAAAATTTTCTAAGTTTTTTTTCGAAAAAAATTTTTTTTGTCAAAATTTTTCGCCTTTACCAGGTAAAGAAAGGGTGAAAATTCGGTGAAAATCGGATGAAAACTGTGGCCGTAAAGTGTTCCGGAAAAAAATGCTACGGCCGGCCGGAACCTCAGACAAAGTTGAGATCGGTGTAGATCCATATTCCATTTGACTTCCCCAAAAACCCGACGTGGAGGGTATCACAATAACTTCTAAGGAAGTTAAAAATTGAAGTATTTTAATTTGAAATAAAATTTTGAACCCTTATTTTGATGAATTTTACTCATTTTTTGCTGCAATTGGTGATTTTGTAAGGAAGACATTTTTTCGAAATTTTTTTGAAACTTTTTTTTGAGTTAATGAATTGATTATTCCGATTACAGGGAGGCTGAGATGTTTGTGCTTGAGCAAAAAGGGAAGAATATCAAGCGTGGATTAGTTTTTACGGGAAAGGGCTGCGGGGCGAAAGGCTGCACATGTTCAGTCCGCCCGAAAGTGACTTCTCGAACAAAAGAGGAATCAAAGCTTACCCGAAACCACGCATGCGTCAAAGATTTCTCGAATGCCATGGCGTCCAAGTTAATGGACTACTTTGTCGTACAGCTGTCGACCAAGAGGGACAAAAAGGTCAAAACTTTAGCAGAAAGGATACTCAAACAGCTCTGCGATATCACTGGCGAAAGTTGTACATTGAACAGCCCCAAAACGCGGATGCATCGCATCCTGGTTTTCGCAGCTGATCGCCTAGCGTGCTGGTTCTCCCAAAATTTGGAATCGAAGAAAAAGACCGCGTGCACATGCGGAGCAAACGACGTCGACGCCGAAATCGTCAAAGGATTTCAAAAATTTAAGGTACCAGATTTCCGAATTTTTGACACCGGAGAATGCATTTGCGACCAATCAAAATTTTGTCACTGCGTCAAAATCTCAAGACAAGATAAACATTCACAGACGCTCGACAAAAAAGCTTCTGAGCACGACCTAAAGGCGTCATCGAAGGAAACAGTCAAAACGATTGACGGAACCAAGTACGTTTTTAGAGAAAAGCAAACGCAGACGCTGGACAATATTCAGGAGACTTATTCGGTGGACCATTTAGAAACGAAAGCAGTGATGGAGGCAGCAGTGGTTGAGAATTACACCCATGATTACGATGGTTCGATGAAAGAAACGATTCAGCAGACTGCGCCAACTAAAAAGTCGCAGCGACCGAGCAAAATCACAGCGCCCACATTACCTTTTATAAAAGAGGAAGACGATGCTGAAGTCAAAGCTGCCGCTTTAGAAGAAGGCAAAATAACCGAGGTCATTGAAGAGACTTCAAAAGAGGTTGAGGAAACCAAAATTGAAGAAGAATCTGTTGAAGTCTCCAAAGTCAGAGGAAGGTCGAAATCAGTCTCTAAACCAGACCTCTCTAAAAAAAGAGACAAATCAAAATCTCCAGGAAAAGACACTAAAGTCGATGTTGCTGATGAAAAGGAAAGGTCGAAATCCGTTAATGCAGGTTCAAAAGCCGACGCAGGCGCCAAAGAACGTTCTAAATCACCAGAAAAGGGAGCTGCGAGTTCTAAAATCGATATTTCCAAAGCAAAATCAAAATCCGCTGAAGAAGCAGTCTCCAAAGTCGAAGAAAGGTCGAAATCTGTCAGAGAAACGGGATCGAAAGTTGCGGTTTCTGAAGCGAAAGAAAGATCTAAAAGTCCTGACAAACGGACTCGGGGTTCCGAAATGGACGTATCTCGAGAAAAATCTAAATCAGCTGTAGACGCCGGATCGAAATTGGATATTTCTGATAAAAAATCGAAAAATCGGCAATTTCCGAAGCGAAGGAACGTTCTGAATCTCCGGAAAAACGAACTGCGAGTTCCAAAAAGGATGTTACTCGAGACAAATCAAAATCTGCTGTAGATGATGGGCAAAAAGATGATGAAAAGTCAAAACTCCCCGAAGGAAAAGAACGATCGAAGTCTCCCGTAAAAAGAACTGCAAGCTCGAAAGGTGATCTTTCCCGAGAAAAATCTAAATCGAAAGTCGACGTCGAAAAGTCGAAATCAGGCAAACTCGATGAGACTGAAAAAGAACGATCGAAATCCGTTAAACGGACTGGAAGCTCGAAAATTGAGATTGGAGTCGAAAAGTTAAGATCCGTTATTTTTGGACCAAGAGAACGATCCAAATCCCCATTGCAAAAAACTGAGAAAGCCGACAAAAAGTCTCTTAAAGATGCCGACACGATTTCAGTAAAGAAACAGCTCGCCATAAAAGATGAGGATACTTCCGAAGCAGCAAAAGCGAAAGCCCCTAAACACGACATTTCTGGAGAAAATGAAACTATGAAAGTGGGAGCCAGTGTTTCTGATGAAAAAGTCAAGCAGTCCAAGTCCATGAAAGGTCTTCCTGGTTCCAAGTCTGATTTGGATGAATTGGCCGTCGAAGAAAGTGGAGTCGACGAAAATGCCGAAGTCGAAAAATCTGAAGTAACTGAAGCCCCTAGTCGAACAGATGCAGAAACCACTGAAAAAGCCAAACCTAGAGGGCAATCACCCATTAAGTCGTTTATACAGAAATCTTTAAAATCTCTTAAGGAAATGTCGCCAATCAAATCGATCAGAGAAATGTCACCAATCAAGTCGATCAAAGAAATGTCCCCGATTAAAACGCTGAAGGAAATGTCGCCTATAAAATCGATCAGAGGGATGTCTCCTATAAAGTCGCTTAGAGAGTTATCTCCGCTGAAATCCTTGAAATCTCTTCGGGAGATGTCACCAATCAAATCACTCAGAGGTCCTACAGAAGAGGCTAAGGCTGAAGAACAACCACTCGAAGAAATCTTTGTCGGCCATAAATCAAGAGAAAGCCAAAAACTGCCAGGAGTAGGTATGCCCATTGAACCATCGAGCCAAAAACTTGATGAAGTTCCAGCTGCGGACATAAAAACCGAACCTTCGAGCAAAAAACTTGATGAAGTTCCAGCAGCAGACATAAAAACAGAACCTTCGAGCAAAAACTCGAAGTTCCAGCAGCGGACATAAAAACTGAACCTTCAAGCAAAAAACTTGATGAAGTTCCAGCAGCGGACATAAAAACAGAACCTTCAAGCAAAAAACATGATGAAGTTCCAGCAGCGGACATAAAAACAGAACCTTCGAGCAAAAAACTCGAAGTTCCAGCAGCGGACATAAAAACCGAACCTTCGAGCAAAAAACTTGATGAAGTTCCAGCGGCGGACATAAAAACCGAACCTTCAAGCAAAAAACTTGATGAAGTTCCAGCAGCGGTCATAAAAACAGAACCTTCAAGCAAAAAACTTGATGAAGTTCCAGCAGCGGTCATAAAAACAGAACCTTCAAGCAAAAAACTTGATGAAGTTCCAGCAGCGGTCATAAAAACAGAACCTTCGAGCAAAAAACTTGATGAAGTTCCAGCGGCGGACATAAAAACCGAACCTTCAAGCAAAAAACTTGATGAAGTTCCAGCAGCGGACGTAAAAACCGAACCTTCAAGCAAAAAACTTGATGATGTTCCAGCAGCGGACATAAAAACAGAACCTTCAAGCAAAAAACTTGATGAAGTTCCAGCAGCGGACATAAAAACAGAACCTTCGAGCAAAAAACTCGAAGTTCCAGCAGCGGACATAAAAACCAAACCTTCGAGCAAAAAACTTGATGAAGTTCCAGCAGCGGACATAAAAACCGAACCTTCGAGCAAAAAACTTGATGAAGTTACAGCTGCGTACATAAAAACCGAACCTTCGAGCAAAAAACTTGATGAAGTTCCAGCTGCGGACATAAAAACCGAACCTTCAAGCAAAAAACTTGAAGTTCCAGCTGCGGACATAAAAACCGAACCTTCGAGCAAAAAACTTGATGACGTCACTGCTCCGGGCATGGAAATGGTGCCTTCCAGTCAAAAACCCGACGGAATCTCGGTTTCCGACATTAAAAAAGAACCTTCGAGCAAAAAAATCGATGATATCGTACTTCAGGAAAGCCGAAAAGAAATTTCTACTAAAGATCTCGAAAAAATTTCTGTCCCAATTGTGTTCGAGGGTCCTGTTCCCGGAGGGGAGAACGACGTTCAACTTAAAGTTGAGAAAAATCCGGAGAACGGGAGATACGGAGTGACCTTGAAAGGTGACATCGAAAAAGTTCGGGTCATAAACGATTCTCCTCGTTCGAAAAAAATTTTGGTCCTTCTCGAAAGCGTTCTGAACAAGCAAATGAGCAGGGAACCCTCGAAGCGTGAGACTCTTTCATTGAAAGATAAGAGTTCGACGAAATTCACTGTGCCCAGAATGGAAGAGACTCCTTCGCGGAGTGGTAAGTTCGCGGAGGATGTAAGACGAGTAGCGAAGCGACAAAACGTTCCGAACACTGATGACTGGACTCAGACGTCGATCGATTTCAATGAGCTCTCCGATGTCTTGTACGTACGTGACGTTGGGTGCCAGACCGATTACGTCGAGCTTTCAGAGGATTCCGTGACGGACTCTGCTTCGGTTTTGAAGGTGGCCGGAAGCGAATCGACAACAGCGAGGATCTATTTCATGGAAGGGACATCGCAAATGCCGAAGAAAAAAGCGAAGTCGAAAAGCGCCTCTCGTGTCGTTTCCAAACATGAAGCTCACGAAGAGAAGATCGTAGAAGAAGGCTATGCTTATGGTGAGGAAGTAGAAAAGACGAACGCGAGTTCGAAATCCTTGAATGCTACTTCCGGTCACCCAGTTGTTAAAGATGCTGCATCAACTGCCCAAGTTACAGAAAAATCTCAGCATTTAAAAGCTGATGAAAAATCCGTTTCCGCAGTCCATATTCCGAGTGAAAATGAAAAATTGGGACCGGAAAGTTCGTCCAAAAAAAAACTCCATTTAACTGAACCTGAAGAGAGGTATCGAGAAGATGAAGCAAAAAAAGAAAAAACGGGGGCAACAGTAAAAGTCAATGAAGGATCGCCAACAGAAGTTTCCAACTGGAAGCCGACAGGACGCAAAGAAACAGTGAAAACTCCAATAGCGGATGGTACAACGCAAGCCGAACAGCCGATGGTACCTTCGGAAGAAAAGGAGGAATCTCTAAAAATGGCCAAAATTTCTGGAGAAGCGCGAGGCGCAACAAGTGATACTATTGGCACTACTGACGAAACGGAGCGAATGACAGAACAGCCTAAAGTGAAGAGATTTGATTTAAAACCATCTGAATCAGCAGATGGCACACAGACCGAAAGAATAAAAGTAAAACTCCCTGAATTGGTGGTTTCTGCAGAAGAATTAGTACCGGCGAAGACAAAAGTGTAGAAGATAGCACGCAGACCGATCGAGTAAAAGTCAAACTTCCTGAATCTGCAGTTTCTGCAGAAGATATTGTACCAACCAAATCAAAAAGTGCAGAAGATAGTACACAGACCGAAAGAATAAAAGTAAAACTCCCTGAATTGGTAGTTTCTGCAGAAGAAATTGTACCAACCAAATCAAAAAGTGCAGAAGATAGCACACAGACCGAAAGAATAAAAGTAAAACTCCCCGAATTGGTGGTTTCTGCAGAAGACATTGTACCAACCAAATCAAAAAGTGCAGAAGATAGCACACAGACCGAAAGAATAAAAGTAAAACTCCCCGAATTGGTGGTTTCTGCAGAAGATATTGTACCAACGAAATCAAAAAGTGCAGAAGATGGCACACAGACCGATCGAGTAAAAGTCAAACTTCCCGAATTGTTGGTTTCTGCAGAAGAAATAGTACCAACGAAGACAAAAAGTGTAGAAGATAGCACACAGACCGATCGAGTAAAAGTAAAACTTCCTGAATTGGTGGTTTCTGCAGAAGAAATAGTACCGGTGAAGACAAAAAGTGCAGAAGATAGCACACAGACCGATCGAATAAAAGCAAAACTTCCCGAATTGTTGGTTTCTGCAGAAGAAATAGTACCGACGAAGACAAAAAGTGCAGAAGATAGCACACAGACCGATCAAGTAAAAGTCAAACTTCCCGAATTGTTGGTTTCTGCAGAAGACATTGTACCAACGAAATCAAAAAGTGCAGAAGATAGCACACAGACCGATCAAGTAAAAGTCAAACTTCCCGAATTGTTGGTTTCTGCAGAAGACATTGTACCAACGAAATCAAAAAGTGCAGAAGATAGCACACAGACCGATCAAGTAAAAGTCAAACTTCCCGAATTGTTGGTTTCTGCAGAAGACATTGTACCAACGAAATCAAAAAGTGCAGAAGATAGCACACAGACCGATCAAGTAAAAGTCAAACTTCCCGAATTGTTGGTTTCTGCAGAAGACATTGTACCAACGAAATCAAAAAGTGCAGAAGATAGCACACAGACCGATCAAGTAAAAGTCAAACTTCCCGAATTGTTGGTTTCTGCAGAAGAAATAGTACCGACGAAGACAAAAAGTGCAGAAGATAGCACACAGACCGAAAGAATAAAAGTAAAACTCCCCGAATTGGTGGTCTCTGCAGAAGACATTGTACCAACGAAATCAAAAAGTGCAGAAGATAGTTCACAGACTGATGGAATAAAAGTAAAACTCCCTGAATCTGCAGTTTCTGCAGAAGAAATAGCACCGGCGAAGACAAAAAGTGCAGAAGATAGCACACAGACCGATCGAATAAAAATAAAACGTCCTGAACTGGCGGTTTCTTCTGATATTATACTACCATCAAAGGTTACGAGTGTGGAGGATAGTACACAAAGGATCGTGTGGCAGGCAAAAAACCTAAATTAGCGTTGTATACAGAAGCCGAAGGACCTATGAAAACGAGTGCAATTTTCGAACAGTCGACTCAAACTGATCGACTCGAACTCAAATCTGATATTTCTTTATTAGATGGGAACACACAGACCAACTTAGCCATAATGGCATCTTCAAGTCAAAATACATCGGAAGTTGAGCTGAAGGCAATTGAACTTAAACCGATACTGTCGACACAAACACGGAAAAAAGTTTTATCAAAGCAAACGTCTACGAGTTTACAGAAGAGTTGGTAACAGCTCCTGACGTCATAGACGAATGGACACAGACGAAAAAAACTTGGAGTGAGAAAACGATAGTCACGTCTGAAATATATGAAGTCGAAGAATCTGCCAATTCAGAATCTGCCATTGAGTCTGTGATGCTAGCAGAGCCTTCTGGTGTTTCGAATGTAAATATTTTAACAGAAGAAGCCATTCCATTAGAAGCAATACCGAAAGTCTTGAAACCAAAAGTCTTTCTACCTCCAACCATAATCTCGAAGCCAGAACAACCCCTTGCTGAGTCTGTAGAACTCGGAAAACCACAAGTGCAGGAAGTCAAAGAAAAAGAACCAGATGAGACAGTAAAAATAGAAGGAAGCACTGCTGTAGAAATCTCGAAAGTCAATTTATCGGAAGCAGTCGAAGAAGTTGAGGCACCTGAAGTCATTAGAGAGAGCCCAACTGTCGAAAACCCATCTGTGCTTCCCGATGAACTGCCCAAAGTCCTTTCACCGGAGGCACTACAAGAACAAAAAATTGAAGAGCCTATAGCTGAAATCAAGATTGAAAGTTCTCCCACTTCGGATATTTTGAGTAAACCTTCACTCCCAGAATCTCCAGCAGAAAAAGCATCCAAAAGTCCTTCTGTCCAAGTCACAGATAAAGCAGAGCAAGAGATAATTAAAATTCCTTCACCACAGCTAGGAGAAGCCGTTGAGAAAGAAGCAGGTGAGATTCTTGTTGAACCAGATATTCCCGACGAGCCTGTGAAACTAGAATCTCCACCAAAAGAGACATCTGAAATTCCAGAGCTGATACAACCAAATACACCCGAAGCGGTGCTTGCAGTCGAAATTCCAACATCCGAGCCTGAAAAACCCGAAAAAAGCTCAGTGAAAGAAGATCCTTTGCCTTCAGCAATTCTTCCCATTGAAGAACCTGAAGACGTTGAAGTACCTTCAAGTAAGACAACAGAATCAGCAGAAGCAGTGCCGATATTAGGATCAGCAGTCAAGGAACCTGAAGTAAATGAAGTTATTCCTAATGTGGAAATTCCTGTTACCCTAGAAACTCTCGAGCCTGCAAACATTGTACCTTCAAAAGAAGTACAAAAATTTCTTCAGCAGAATCAGTAACGCAACTAGAACACAAAATTGAAGGTCCTGAAATATTTGAAGAGCCTAAAGTTGAGATTCCTCTTGCCGCTGAGTCTATAATGACAGTTCCAAAAGAAGAAGTAAAATCTCTTTCGGCAGAAGCAGTACAAGAAGTAAGAGTTGGAAAGCCTGAATCTATTGAAAAAGATCCATTTGTACCATTGATGGAGACTCCCAAACCTGAAGATGAAGAAATCCCAGTTCACATTAGAGCGCCAGAAATCTTGCCTCCAGAAAAGCGAGCAGAAGTTCCGGATGAGAAGATCGAAGATTCCAAAGAAGGCCGAATCATTGGAGAAATTAAAAGACACGGATTCCTGCTCGGAAGAAAAGGAAATAGTTTCTTGTTCGGAGATAGAGGCGAAAGCATTGGAGGAATGTAACGATGCATCAATCGAAAAACATCTATTAGACGGATGTATTGAGCTTCTCAATAGATTTGAAGCGATGAGCCTTTTCCGAATGAGAAGCGTTGGAAAGCTCGACGAAGAGTGCGAATCTCCGTTGCTTGAAGTCGATAGAAAATTTTCGGAAGAGATATTGTCCAAATTGTATTCCAGAGCTTCAATGTCTGATAAGGATTAACTGACTCCCGAGAAAAAGCTGAAATCAAGGAGCCTTCACCGACAATCAGTGGACTTCAAGAGACTTCCGAAATTCCAGCAGCAGTTAAGGAACCATCAAAGGAAAAGGAAGAAGCGAAAATCAGTGAACTCAAAGATCCTACCGAAATTCCAGCTGAAGTCAAGGAAGCTTCACTGGAAAAAATAGCACCGGAAGGCACTGAGCCTATAGAAATTCCGGAACCCCCACAGGAAATCGCAGTAGCAGCTGAAGAGCAATCAATGGAAAAGGAAGAAGCGAAGAAAGAGCCTATCGAAACTACAGCTGAAGTCAAGGAAGCTTCACTGGAAAAATTAGCACCGGAAGGCACTGAGCCTGTCGAAATTCCAGATACCCCACAGGAAATCGCAGCAGCAGCTAAAGAACCATCAACGGAAATGGAAGACGCGAAAAAAGAGCCTACCGAAATTCCAGCTGAAGTCAAGGAGTCTTCACTGGAAAAATTAGCACCGGAAGGCACTGAGCATGTCGAAATTCCGGATACCCCAGAGGAAATCCCAGCAGCAGCTAAAGGACCATCAATGGAAAAGGAAGAAGCGAAAAAAGAGCCTACCGAAACTGCAGCTGAAGTCAAGGAGTCTTCACTGGAAAAATTAGCATCCGAAGGCACTGAGCCGGTCGAAATTCCAGATACCCCACAGGAAATCCCAGCAGCAGCTAAAGAACCATCAATAGAAAAGGTAGCACCGAAAAAGCCCTTGGAGGAACTTTCAATGGAAAAGGTGGCATCAGATGCTCAATTGAAAGATGAAACTCCTGCAGAAGTAAGATTGAAAAAGACGCCAAGCATAGGAATTCAAAAAGAACCTTCACAGGAGATTGATTTGTCAAAAATCAATGAGGCTTCCGACGCTATACCTCAAAAGGAAGTTTTGCCCGATGAAATCGAGCCACTAAAAGAAATCCTTGAAATACGTGAAGTTAAAGTTCCTTCTCTTCAAATGATTTTAACCGAGCAGAAGTCTGACAGTCAGATTAACGAACTGGTGAATGAGATAATTGATGATGTAATAGAAAACGTGATAGCTCTCTCAGTTAAGGAGACTTCTAAAGGCGAAGTGCCCCAGGCAGAGTTTCCATCAAACACGTCTTTGGAGATATCTGATATCCCAAAAAGGTCAAAACGAAGAATCTGCAAGGATCCTTCAAGGAAAAGTTTATCAAGAGCAGGCTCCAAAGATAAAATAAAACAGCCTTCAAAGACTGAAGCTAAGGAACCTGAGGAGCTTTCAAGCCATGGTGTGCCTGATGATATGAGCGACTCCTCCGCTGTTCGGGATTTCGCACCAGTCAATGCGACCGAAATCAATGATCTTCAAAAAGAAGCAAGTGATGACATGCCAATGAAAAAGGAAGAATCTACAGAAAGATTTGAAGAAGCTAGAAGGATCACATCGAATGCTAGTGTCAGCAGGGGTCCTTCGCAGGGGTTATCCGAAGATAAGGTTAACCTTTCCAGTGAGGGCGTATCGAAAATGCCATCCAAAAGACTGTATCAATTGTAATTGGTGAAAGGTATAAAAGGATCCCGAAAAAAGATCAATCAGAACCTGCAGTACTTCCAAGTCTTGATGTAAAAGAAGTTACAAAATCTTCTAAATCCCTTCCTAGAATAACTTTAAAGGAAAGGATCAAAGTGAAAGATTCGCATCCGCCGGTTGTTGAAATAAAAACACCCCAAAAAGTAGACCAGCAGTTAAAAAAGTCGCCTCCGGTCAGTGTCACAGAAGATTTGCCTGAAAAACAGGAAACTTCTAGTGTTTTTTCGGCTATAACTGCAGATATTACGCCAACAGTGGATTCGTTGCCTTTTAAAACGGAAGAGTCTTCAGAAAATGAGGAGTCGGAATTGCTTCATTGGCCAGAACCGACAAAAGAAGTCCCTACAAAGTCGATTTCTGTTCCGCCTCCTGAAAGTAGGATGAATACGATATTCAAAAGGTCGATGGATCGGACTAGTTTTCCCCGCTTTCAGCCCAAGCTTAGCGAGGAACGTGAGGTCTTTGACCAATTCGGAAAAGTAGAGACGGAACTTTATAAGAAGATCGCCGAGTGGTTCGACGCTGTGGAAGTTACGAGACCAAATCGGAGAGACAGCTCGTGATTGGCGAGATCGTCGAAAAGAAATTAAGCGGGAGTCAACACGGCGACGGTCAAGATGTCGGCTTGTCTGAGAAAATAGCCGCTTGGGTGGATCGTGAAGTTGGCAATATCGAAAAGGACGAAAACCTGTATGTAAATGTCTGAAGAAGAAAGGCCCTACTTTTCACGTTAGAAGAGACGGCTACGCTTACGATATAACGCCAATCTCCGATGAACTCGTGAAGGCTAAAGTAGCCGAAAATAGATATACGGATGAGACGGTCGGCCCATTGCTCAAGTCTGAATTCAAAGCCTGGGCTAGATGGGCTTGCGACGCTGTCCAAGTGGCCGAACAATGGGCCAACTGGATCGACGACACCTGCATGAAAGCTCAGATGAAAGTATTAGACAGGAAAGAAGGGCCGAGTAAGTGTAGATGCTTGGAATATGAACGATGGCAAAAGAAGGTCCAAGACGATGCTTTAGAGTGGCAAAGAAATAAACACTTATTGAAAAAAGTCGCAGACTTTTGGCTACTGAAAGCCCAACAACCATAGTCTTATTTTTTTTTTAATTTTGTTTTGTCTTCAAATAAAATATCGATACCTGTAAACGTTCGTTTACTTTTTCTTTTATTTCTTACTCTCTTTTGAGAGTTCTACCTTTGGTTTGTTCAGGTTAAAGGGTGGCGAAATAAAAAGAGAATAAAGTTTCTCTTCAATCGTCAAAAGACGATTACTTCAATCGGCAAAAGACGATTTCTTCAGTCGGCAAAAGACGATTCTTTCCAATCGTCAAAAGACGATCAATCGTCTCTCTTCCCTAACCATCCCTTAACAATTATTTTGGTTCTTTCAATATACAAGTTTATTTTGTACCTTGGATTTCGTGTGATGTCGGTGAGAAGGTCTAGGTGTAGGTTCTCAGGGTCCTCGTTGGATGGTGAAAGTTGAGGAAGCCGACTCGTTGGATCGTCCTTTGCCGATGGATCTCTGGTCGTCTTTTGACGATTGGAAAGAATCGTCTTTTGCCGACTGAAGAAATCGTCTTTTGCCGATTGAAGTAATCGTCTTTTGACGATTGAAGTAATCGTTTTCTGCCGATTGAAGTACATAGTCGTTTCTTGCTGACTGGAAGTAATCGTCTTTTGACGATTGGGAAGTAATCGTCTTTTGCCGATTCGTTGTCCACTCTCTATTCCTGGAGACGACTCGTCACAAACAGCCAATTATCTAGACTTCCCGCGGGTTTAGTCGTCGAGTAATCGCCTTTGCCGATCTCTCACACACTTCACAAACCTTGTAACTCACTTAACTTGCGTCGCTTCTCGGCTTTATATACCCATTGGGGGGTTTTCCTCTCCCTACTTCCCTATTTAGGGCGTTCCCTTTCGGTGGTTCCAGTTGGGTGGCGCTATCTTCCCGCCACATTACCTTAGTATGTTACTTGTTTTATCGACAGATGGCGCTTTTTGTTGGCGATTCTTCCGCTGTTTACATACCTAAATTGTTGTATTTGTTAAAGTGTCATGGTGCCTTAAGTATAATATAAAAATTACAGGGCAGAAAACTTCAGAACCACCACCAAGCCAGCCAAGCTAAGATTTGGATTATCCTCCAATTTTCAGCACATTTAATCACTTTTCTTTGTTTTCCAGGGAAGCCGAAGAGTTTATTTTGGACCAGAAAGAGAAGAGCGTCCTCAAAAGCTCAACTGTGGGAATGGAAAGGGATAGAAGAGGACGAATGAAGCCCAAAATAAGAAGAAGTGGAAGGAAAAAGTGTTGCAACTGCCCAAAATCGTGTTTGGGAATTCGTCATTATTGGGTGAAGGAGTTTTCAAGTATGCTGGCTGCGAAGTTGACTGATTACGTGGTCGCCATGATGTGTGTTCGGAGAACAAGAAGGCAAAGAAAAATCGCTGATGCCATTTTAAAACAGCTTTGTGACATAACCGGAGAGCAGACAACCCTCAACAGCCCTAAAACAAGAGTCCATCGTATAATGGTTTTTGCGGCAGATAGGCTCGCTATTTGGCTTGACGGTGTTGCGGAGGAAGCCGATAGAGAAAGAAGAAAAGAACGAAAAGAGAAAAGAAGAGAAAAAGGTGGCGGAGAAGGTGGAGATGGCGATGAAGGAGGAGAAGAGGGTGGAGAGGAAGGAGAAGGAGGTGGTGATGTAGACGAAGGATACGGCGATGAAGGTGGATACGGGGACGAAGGAGGATACGGCGATGAGGAAGAAGGTGGAGAAGAATTTGAGGAGGGCGAAGGAGAGTTTGAAGAGGGCGAAGAAGAAGAAGGCGGCCTGACGGAAGAAGAAGAGGGAGAAAAGTCACCAACAAAACCTACTAAGCCCACTAAAAGAAAGGGCGGTAAAAAAGCCGAAGAACGAACAAGACCTGAAGATCGCTTAAAATCCGAACAAGCAAGGCAGACGAGAAAACCTGGCAGTGGGGCCAAAGCCAGATCATCGTCAAGGTCCGCAGGGAGGACCTCGCAAGAGCCCGGATCTGCTCGAGGGAGTCAGCGAGACCTCGGTACCTCCAGCAGACAGTCTAGTAAAACGGACGTTAGACCCTCGGGGAAACAAAGTCGAGCACCGTTTAGACCTCAAGTTAAACCTAAAGCGAGCGGTCGAGCTGACGTAAAACCAGCTGCTAAACAAACTAGTAGAACAGACGTTCGACCTGGCACCCAAACAAGAAGAGCAGACGCTCGTCCTGCTACTAAGCCGTCGAGCCGAACAGGCGCCACACCTGCTGCCAAACAAACGAGTCGGACAGATGTTAGACCAACTACCAAGCCAACGAGCAGGCAATCTAGCCGTACAGAGGTTAGATCGACCGCGAAACCGACAAGCAGAGCTGGCGGGACTAGTGGAGCAGACTTAAGAAGCACGAGCAAACCAATGAGCGGAACTGACTTAAGGAGCACGAGCAAACAGTCAACACGTGCAGATGTAAGACCATCCAGCAGAGAAGCCAGCCGTTCTGAGATCAGACCTGCTGGAGCCAAACCGACAAGCAGATCAGGAGTTAGACCAGCGAGCAGACAAACTAGTCGCACCTCTGTTGGACCTACAAAGAAATCTACGACCACTACAGGAGGAGCTACGAGTAAACCTACGAGCCGTGTAGGAGGAGCAACGAGTCAACCTACGAGCCGTGCAGGAGGAGCAATGAGTAAACCGACGAGTGGAGCTGACCTAAAAGCCAAAAGCAAACCAACGAGCGGAGCTGATTTAAGGAGCACAAGCAAACAGTCAACACGTGCAGACGTAAGACCATCCAGCAGAGAAGCCAGCCGTTCTGAGATCAGACCTGCTGGAGCCAAACCGACAAGCAGATCAGGAGTTAGACCAGCGAGCAGACAAACTAGTCGCACCTCTGTTGGACCTACAAAGAAATCTACGACCACTACAGGAGGAGCTACGAGTAAGCCGACGAGTGGAGCAGATCTAAGAACCAAAAGTAAGCCAACGAGCGGAGCTGACTTAAGGAGCACAAGCAAACAGTCGACACGAGCAGATGTCAGGCCACCTAGCAGACAAACTAGTCGCACCTCTGTTGGATCTAGAGGGAAGTCCACGAGCCGTGGAGGAGGCGTCGGAAAAGCGAGAAGGCCGACTAGTGGAGCAGATTTAAGAAGCACCAGTAAGCCAACGAGTAGGCCGGACCTGAAGACAACAAGCAAACCGACAAGTCGCGCGGATGTTCATCCAACAACCACGCCTTCAAGTCGAGCTGATGTTAGACCTACGACCACACCTTCGAGTAAATCAGATGTTAGACCTACAAGTCGACCAGATCTTAAAGGTACATCTAAGACAGGCGTTACACCTGCAGAACCTTCATCAAAGACGGAGAGTAAAGTTGAATCTAGGGAAGGCCTTGGAAGAGAAACAAGCGGCCAAGTTGTAAGCAAGCCGGGAACAGCTTCACCCGGAGTACAGAAAACACAAGGTCCGAGACAAGTAGTTGGGAAACCAGTCGGCAAAACCACTAGCCGTCAAGATCAAAGGCCAGGAGGAAAGTCAGGAAAGATGGAAACACCGAGTAGTAAAACATTAACTCCGGCTGAAAAGGACTCCCGTCGTCCCGGTGGCGTCACTCCAAGCCAGCAGAGTATGAAACCGGAGGGTGGGGTGAAAGGAGCAGGAGTCGATGAAGACGGGAGACCTCTGGGCGCAAAGGAAATGGAAGGAGCCAAAGTTGATCAAGGGCCTGAGTCGGAGATTTCGGGAGATGAAGCTGGAGTAGAAGGTGGTAAAATCCCTGCATCAAAAGAAAGGCCTGCTAAAGGACCGAAAGCCACAAGCAAAGCGGATATGAAAGGACCCGCCAAACCAGAGAAAAAGATTCCATCGACTGGAAAACTCCCCCCGAGTACAGCGGCGAGCAGTAAAACATTGGGAGCAGAAAGTAAACAGAGCATGAAGCCAACGGGTAAATCACCCGGCCGTACAGCTGCAAAGACTGATAGTCAGCCAACTAGTCGAAAACCGAGCGAAGTTCGATTTGGCGCTGAACCATCTGAAGTCGGAGAAGGAAAGAAAGCTGATAAAAGAGAGCGGTCCGACAAAAGCCTGAAGAGAGGATCTGAAAGTGAAACTGAAGGGAAAGGCTTGAGCCAAAAGGGAGTGAAAAATCGGTTAGATCAGGCACAAAAGCAAAACCTAAAGGCGGACAGAGCAAAACTGCGATCGAGGGGGAGCCGAGTATAGCGGCCGTTGGTGAAGAACCTAGCCAGGCGGTATCAGCCGATGAACGAGGCGAAGAACCCTATGCTACTGCTGATAGATCTAGTAAAGCAAGAATTGGTGGAGAACCAACAGCGGATATTGAGGATAGAAGAAGTAAAGGCGGTATTGATAGGTCTAGCAAGGGGGGTGTCGCCGATAGACCCAGCAAAGGGGATGTTGGTGAAAGACCAAGCAAAGCAGGAATTGATAAAGAACCAAGAGGAGACATGGCTGACAGATCAAGTAAAGGTGCTTTGGGTGAGAGGCCAAGCAAAGGGCTGCTGCTGAAAGGTCAAGCAAAACAGATGTTGGAGACAGGCCAGGAAAAGGTGCTAGTGCTGATAGAAGCAAGATCGCTGCGGCTGACAGAACGAGCAAAGGTGACATTCCGGAAAGATCAAGCAAAGCGGAAATCGGCGAAGAACAAAAAGAGAGGATCACTGATAGGTCCAGCAAGGGTGATCTCGCTGATAGAGAAAGCAAAGGGGCAGTTGGAGAAAGAACAAGTAAAGCAGAAATGGTTAAAGATCCGACTAAAGCAAAATCCGCTGATAGATCAAGTAAAGGAGTAATCGATAGGTCTAGCAAGGACGCCATCGCTGATAGATCAAGTAGAGGGGCTATCGGAGAGGAGCCAAGTAAAGTGGCTACAGGTGATGAGCCAAGTAAAGTTGGCGACAGGAGAAGCAAAGCTTCTATCGGTGGCAAACCTAGTGAAGGTGAACTAAGAGGTAAAACTAGTGCTCCTAAAATAGATCAGGAGCCAAGCAAAATCGGTGGGGAAACAAGTGACGCTCGACTAAGTAAAAGAGGAAGCAAGCAAGCAATTAGCCGTGGACCAAGTGAAACTCAAATAAGCAAGAGAGGAAGCAAGCCGACTGTAAGTTCTCGGGCATCTAAAACTGGTGTCCCATCTCGCACAGCTTCACAAGTTTCAACTAGCAGTGAAGGGCGAAAGAGTAAAGCAGGAAAAGGCAAACCCATTTCGGCCGAAGGAAGTGAGCCTCTCACTGGGGAAACAAGCAAAAAGACGGTCAGACCTCAAGGAGAGGAAGATGAGTCGACGTTACCTAGCAGCGCGGTGGAAACACCTTACGAAAGTGAACCCGAAACTGGTGCATCAAGCGCAGCAGTTAGCCGCCCAGAAAGCAAAAAGGGAGAACGCCGTGGAAGTAAAAGGGACTTAGCGGAAAGTAGACCTGGAAGTCAACCTTATCTTAGTGCACCTGGCAGTCAAACTTACGGAAGTACACCTGGTAGCCAACCGTATACCGACTCGGAATTTGAAAGCAGTGAGGTCGATGAAGCGGGCAAGCATACCTTGAAAGACAAAGGTCCCATAATTTATGATCCATACGATACCGAGGAAAGTGGGACAGAAGGTGTTGGAGACGTCGGGAAGTCCGATATTTCGGTTTCAAAGAGGAGAGGTGAAAAAGACGAAACGGAACCTTCTTCAACTGACGGTGGCATGACTCAAAAGCCCTCAACTGTTTCTTCAAGCCGAATGGGAATTGAACGAGAAGGACCTGGAGGAGAACAAGTGCCTTCTGACAGAAGGCCATCCACGATTCCCGATTACGCTCTGGATGACTCGGAACGTGGGGAAGGAGAAAAACCGTACGACAAATCCCAAAGGTCCAAACTCGATGATAGATCAGGAATCGACCTGGCCGCCGAACCGAGTAGAGTAAGAGACGTAATGGGGCATGTGACCGGATGGATTGAAAAGACACAAGTTGAAGAAACGCCGAGACAGCAAGCTCTCAAAGAAGTCGCCGGACACCGCCTTGCCAAAGAGATGCCTCAGGACGAAGTCACCCGTCAAACAATAAATGTTGTCAGTGACAAGTTATCAACTTGGGTGGATCAAATAGTGACAGGCGTCGAACAAGAATACGGGGTTAAAAAGCCACCTCAACAATACAAAGAAAGAGGTCCAATTTACCATATAAAGAAAGACGGAAATAAATACGACGTAAAAACGATCTCGCACGCCATCGCCCAAGCAAAAGTGGCCCAAGCAAAAGAGAAGATAAACGTGAGCGAAAATATGCCAAAAGACGACGAACCTTTTAAAGAACAGGAGATGAAAGAGTGGGCGAAATGGGCTGCGGACGTTGTCGCAGTCGCCGAGCAGTGGGCCGACTGGATCGACAAAACGTGCGCCGATGCTGAAAGTAAAGCCAAGATGTTCAAAGGTGGTGATCGCGAGTTCGACAAATGGAAAACGAAAACTCAAGAAGACGCTTTGGAATGGAGGAGGAATAAAAAGGTGCTTAAAGACGTCGCCGATATGTGGCAGAAAAAAGCCGAAAAAACAGTTCAGAACTAAGTCCTGTTGTGAAATCACCATTGTTTTAAATAAAATAAATTCTTAGTTACATACCTTGTTATTTTGGTACTTTGCTTAGGGCTGTAAACGTTCTTTTGCCGACCAATCGTCAATCGTCTTTTGCCGACGGTTTTTATCGTCAATCGCCTTTTTGTCGATCAATCGTCAGTCGTCTTTTGCCGACTAATCGTCAGTCGTCAATCGTCAATCGTCTTTGCCGACGGGTTTAATCGTCAATCGCCTTTGCCGATTCCTTTGCAGACTGAATGTAATCGTCATCGTCTTTGCCGATGGTTCTAATCGTCAATCGTCTTTGTCGATTCCTTTGCCGACTCCTCGCCGACTACTCTGTAACCAAGAGACGACTCGTCACAAACAGCCGACTGCCGAGACTTCCCGCAGGTTGAGTCTACGATAATCGCCTTTGCCGATCTCTCCCGTAAACACACAACTTACTCACAAAACCTTTTGACTCACTATCACCACTCGGACTTAACTGACTGTCTGCTATTCGACGTTTCTCGGCTTTATATACCCTTTGGGGGGGTTTTCCTCTCCCTACTTCCCTTTTTAGGGCGTTCCCTTTCGGTGGTTCCAGTCGAGTGGCGCTATCTTCCCGCCACATTACCTTAGTATGTTACTTGTTTTATCGACAGATGGCGCTTTTTGTTGGCGATTCTTCCGCTGTTTACAGGGCCTCTACTAAAGTATCCAACCGTTGATGCGCCAAGGATTGACCTTGGATTTGGAACAGGTGAATGCGATAGATTTCATTAGCTTGTGACGTCATGGCAATTGAATTTAACCGGGAAAAACCAGGTGATTACAAAAGAAAAGAAATACCTAGTCCCTGCTACCGTAGGACCATTTTTTTCATGTGTTCAAATAACTTTATCAATAGTACCATAATTGGAGTTTTTAGACGTTATAATGGCTTATACTTTACAAGTACATGGAGAAAGGAGGCCCTATCCTATACCAAACGGATTATACGAGTTGATGAGCGACATTACTAGAGAGGTAAATTTAAATCTAACCCATCATCGGCGTTGACATGTCTTGCCGATGTACTTGACGATTGAAGTAATCGTCTTCTGCCGATTGAAGTAGTCGTTTCTTGCTGACTTGAAGTAATCGTTTTGACGATTGGGAAGTAATCGTCTTTTGACGATTGGGAAGTAATCGTCTTTTGACGATTGGGAAGTAATCGTCTTTTGACGATTGGGAAGTAATCGTCTTTTGACGATTGGGAAGTAATCGTCTTTTGACGATTGGGAAGTAATCGTCTTTTGACGATTGGGAAGTAATCGTCTTTTGACGATTGGGAAGTAATCGTCTTTGACGATTGGGAAGTAATCGTCTTTTGACGATTGGGAAGTAATCGTCTTTTGACGATTGGGAAGTAATCGTCTTTTGACGATTGGGAAGTAATCGTCTTTTGCCGATTCGTTGTCCACTCTCTATTCCTGGAGACGACTCGTCACAAACAGCCAATTATCTAGACTTCCCGCGGGTTTTAGTCGTCGAGTAATCGCCTTTGCCGATCTCTCACATCACTTCACAAACCTTGTAACTCACTTAACTTATAGGTCAGACTCTCTCGAATGCGGCGCTTCTCGGCTTTACATACCCTTGGGGGGGGGGGGGTCCTCTCCCTACTTCCCTTTTTAGGGCGTTCCCTTTCGGTGGTTCCAGTCGGGTGGCGCTATCTTCCCGCCACATTACCTTAGTATGTTACTTGTTTTATCGACAGCTGGCGCTTTTTGTTGCCGATTCTTCCGCTGTTTACAGGGGGGGGGGGGGTGTTCTCTTTGCTGAACAACTAAGGAAAATGGTTGAAAAGAGAAACAATAACTTTCGATTTTGAAGGTTCTTCGTAATCAGCCATTCGATTTAATCAACTATATTGCTGACTACATAGACGCTTTAATAGAGACTAAGAAATTAGCTGGAGGTAAATAAATGGGGAAAAAATAAAAGAAAAAATTGATTTCTCTCTATTTTTAAGTCGCCGTCACTGCAGTCGATGAGATTCTAGAAGGGGACGACGCATGCGTTGCATTATGTCGAAGCTTAGGAATTTCGATAGAAACGGCAAATCGAGCTGCTTCTATAATACAAGTTTGAGGAATTATATGGACAAAAAATAACAAGTTCCAGGCAGCATTTTTAGGTTATATGGCGAGAAAGAAAATAGAAAAGACTTCAGGTTCTGCCGAGCGTGAGAAAGATCATGAGACAACACCGATATCGATGGACACGTTTTTAAATTCTCAAAATATCGTTCTCTCAAGCAAACCACGCCGCATCCATCATCCAGGCTGCTTGGCGAGGATATATGGTTCGAAAACGCATGAGAAGAGAAAAAGAAATGCAAAGTTTGAAAATTTGCTTATCTTTTCAATATTGATTTTGTAGCAAGGATTTCGGAGCCATACGCGATGGAAAGTTGGAGTCACGATTGGCTCTGGAAGGAATTCGATATAGAACCAGATAGCGAAGAAGCATTTGCATTCAGGAAGGAAAATCTCATGCCCAAACGTGCAGCCGAAAAATCGAAATACCTCCCTCGACGGTACACAAGCAAAATGATTTTTAAAATATTATGGAGATTTACAGGATGATAACTGTGGATCACCACAAACTAAAAACGTTATTTCGAGGTGAAAAAGAAGACTATGAAAGACTCGATCAAAGTATTTTCTCCCAAGCATCAGGCTCCGTTCCTTCAGGTGACAACTTTACCATTTGAGGCGCTCCGGGTACGAAGGGCGAACTCAACAAAACGTAGTTTCGAGATATTCGCATTTTAAAGTTTTATGTTACGGGCGAACTCAACAGAAAAGTCATGCCCTGAAATGGGAAAAGGAGTGGGGGTTGTGGACTAGGATGTGAAGTTCGCCCTTCGTACCCGCTCGGATATCGCAGTTAGAGCTTTGCCGTATATCGTTTTTTACGTATTTAAAGGGGAAAAAAGGGCGAACTCAACATAAAAATTATATGGGTGTATTCACCAAGAGGTCTAGAATCTGAAAATGAAGGAAAAAAATTTGTCCGATGTTGAGTTCGCCCTTCGTACTCGGAGCGCCTCATTTATCTTCGATTTCAATTTAATTTTAGGAATGTCTGAGGCAGAATATTCAGAAAATTTAACTGAGAGTGAAGTAAGAATACTATTTGGTGTACAAAATGAAACTCGGCTAAAATCTACAAAATTCAAATTTACCCTGTGGCTGAGTTTCATTTTGTACACCTAATAAATAAAACTTGTAGGAAATTTAATTCTCTATAAATTTGTACTTAATTATTTTTTTCTAGGATGCACCATTTTCGGAAAATAATTTTTTTTTAAATAAATTTATCTTGAAAACAGTGGGTCCTAGAGAAAAAATGAATAGAATAAAAATTAAAGAGAATTGAAATTCCAACTGATTTTATTTAGTGCATTTTTTCAATATCTGTAACGGTTTACGATTTACAAGCCTTTAAAAATTAACCTTCTTAATGGTTATACTTCAATAACCTTCTTACACGGAGAAGGTCAACTTTTGATGGACTTTAACGCCTAAAATGTTTAAAATTTTGAAAAAATGAAACTCGGCTAAAATCTACAAAATTCAAATTTACCCTGTGGCTTAGTTTTATTTTGTACACCTAATAAAAATTGATGGAAATTTAATTCTCTATAAATTTGTACTTAATTATTTTTTTCTAGGATGCACCATTTTCGGAAAATAATTTTTTTTTAAATAAATTTATCTTGAAAACAGTGCATCCTAGAGAAAAAATGAATATAATAAAAATTAAAGAAAATTAAATTTCCAACAGATTTTATTTAGTACATTTTTTCAAAATTTTGAATATTTTAGGCGTTAAAGTCCATCAAAAGTTGAACTTCTCCGTGTAAGAAGGTTATTGAAGTATAACCATTAAGAAGGTTAATATTTAAAGGCTTGTAAATCGTAAACCGTTACAGATATTTTTTTTAAATAAATTTATCTTGAAAACAGTGGGTCCTAGAGAAAAAATGAATAGAATAAAAATTAAAGAGAATTAAATTTCCAACAGATTTTATTTAGTGCATTTTTTCAATATCTGTAACGGTTTACGATTTAGAAGCCTTTAAAAATTAACCTTCTTAATGGTTATGCTTCAATAACCTTCTTACACGGAGGAGGTCAACTTTTGATGGACTTTAACGCCTAAAATGTTGAAAATTTTGAAAAAATGAACTACTAGGTGTACAAAATGAAACTCGGCTAAAATCTACAAAATTCAAATTTACGCTGTGGCTGAGTTTCATTTTGTACACCTAATAAATGTTATTTTTAATTAATTTTTTTCGAAGGATATTGTAAAAATAAGGAAGAACCAAAGAAAGTGGGGATCGGATTTGATGCTAGTGAGACCTCTGAATTTTCTGCCGGACGTGAAGAAATGGAAGGGGAGTTTTTGGATCTGAGGAATACTTAGAAAACGAGATGCCGTTAAGTCGAAAATCGATGGTCGAAGAAGAAGAACTTCCGACGAAAAGTGGAAAGTCGATATTAGATTCTAGGTCGCCGCTCAAAGCGGAATGTCGATAGCAGGCGAACAAGAATCGAAAAGCGGAAAGTCCATTGTCGACTCACAAGCCAAAAGTGGTAAATCAATAGTCGACGAAGACAAAAAGTCGATTGTCGACGCCAAAAGTGGAAAGTCTATCGTCGACCCACAAGCACAGTCACCGCAAAAAAGCCGTTACTCAATTAACGAATCGAATCTTAGTAAATACCCTTCAAAAGAGAGGAAAAAAACATTATTTTATTTTTTCAGTTTATAAAGAACCATTCGAAGAAATAGAAGAAGAACAAGAATTAATTGAGGGGGAAGAATATGAAGGTAAAGATGAAGTTCAATACTATGCATCCGCCATGTGGACGAAAATGTAGAATACGAGGAACTTGCTTAAAAATTAAAATAAAAGCTTGTGGAAAATTCCTCTATGTATCCAGGTAGAAATAATGGGCTTTCTTCCCAAAGGATGCCTCTCTCGCAAAGCGTGGAAATATCAAATTTCTCCCTACTAAAAAACGCCCCAAAAAATTTTTATTACACCAAAAATTCGTAAAAATAATTTTTTTTCGACTGATTCTTCGAATTTCAAGGTCAACTCGCGTACCAATCCATTTATTATGCGGTTGTTATGTCCTTGAAGGTTACGTCTAGACAATTTCAGATGCGGCAATTAGGTGAAATTATTTTTGGAACAAAAAACGACGAGGGAACTTCGTGGCAACCTTGCTCTGCTGACTTGCACAAAGAACGATAGAAACTTCTTGGCTTCTAAGAACAAACTTCTTTCCTTTGCCATAAAAAAAAATTAGTTCTATTAGGTGTAAAAAATTTTGAACATTTTAGGCGTTAAAGTCCATCAAAAGTTGACCTTCTCCGTGTAAGAAGGTTATTGAAGTATAACCATTAAGAAGGTTAATTTTTAAAGGCTTGTAAATCGTAAACCGTTACAGATATTGAAAAAATGCACTAAATAATATCAGTTGGAAATTCAATTCTCTTCAATTTTTATTCTATTCATTTTTCTCTAGGACGCACTGTTTTCAAGATAAATTTATTTTTTAAAAAATTATTTTCCAAAAATGGTGCATCCTAGAAAAAAATAATTAAATACAAATTTATAGAAAATTAAATTTCCTTCAATTATTATTTATTAGGTGTACAAATGAAACTCAGCCACAGGGTAAATTTGAATTTTGTAGATTTTAGCCGTGTTTCATTTTGTACACCTAATATTTTTTAAATTGTTTCCCTAACCATCCCTAACATTTTAGACGTTATGAGCGAAATTAGATACCTAAGGTAAAAACCACGATAACGGCTGGTCTGAGGATGAAAATGAATAAAGTACTTTATTTTGGGAATTTAATTTCCTTTCAGTTTGCTCTCATACATTTTTTTTGTAGGATTAACTGTTTAGAAGTTATGAGCGAAAAAAATTACCTAAGGTAAATATCTCCATAACGGCTGGTCTGAGGATTAAAATGAATAAAATACTTTATGTAGGGAATATAATTTCCTTTCATTATGATTTTATGTATTTAATGTAGGATTAACCGTTTAGGTGTTATGAGCGAAAAAAGATTACCTAGGTTAAATATGTATCTTCGCTTTGCTCAACGCGCTATGGCCTAATTTACATCTTTCCAAAACCCAAATCAAACAATCACGAAACATTCTTTATGTAAAAAAATGAATTACACATGTATTTGAGTCGACTATGTTGGTATACAATTGCATGGACCTTGGCGAACTTGAACGAGTGGGAGAGGCCAAGAACGGAAGAACCTTGAACGGATGATCATTCTGCTGCCGCATCACTTCGCGGAAACAGGTCGACTTGTCGAACGAGTTATGAAACGATAAAAAGTAAGCTTTTTATTTAAATCCTTAGAAGGTACTTATGATAATTTTTATTAGGTAAAAGAAAAGATGCTGGTAGAAACCATTTTATTTACTGTAGTTGCTTGGCTTCTTTGGTTGGGGGTTTTGATTGGCGGGGCTGAACACTACCGCGTTCTAAAATTACTTTCCTATATTTGAGCACTAAAAATGGTCGGAAAATTTTTTACATAAGCTAGTTCTCGTTAGTTTGGGATATCTATACGGTCTTGGGAGCAGTTTTTCCAACAAAAGTTTTCCTTTGCAAAATGGAAAACTTACTTTTCGACTAAAAATTTTTTTTCAAAAAACCGAGAGCCATTTTGTAGGTTTTGACGAGCTCTTTTCAAAAATATATTACATAAGAAATCCGATGCGTAGTTTTAGAAATATTTTTAAAATTGTTTATTTTTCTAGGCGAAGGGAGAATACAAGATGCTGATAGAAACGATTTTATTTACTGTAGTTGCTTGGCTTCTTTACAAATTTTTCTTCGATGTCTACAGTCATTGGGAAAAGAAAGGGATTCCTCACCTTAAAGGAACTTTCCCTTTCGGAAGTAAATCAACATTAGAATTTTTGAGAAGGTACCAAGGTCGAGTTATTGAAGAACACTACAATGATCTCAGCCCTCATCCATACGGAGGATTCTATTTGTACAGAAAACCGATTCTTCTGTTGAGAGACCCCGAAGTGATCAAGCAAGTAATGGCCAAAGATTTCATCCACTTCAGAAGCCGTTTCGGTAAAATCTACAACAAATCCGTCCCGCTCATGATGCATCTTTTTAACTTGGAGAACGACCTCTGGAAAAACGTTCGAGTCAAATTGACACCGACGTTCACCAGCGGGAAGCTCAAATTGATGTACGGATTCTTCGAATCTGCTCAAACGAATTCTTAAAAGTGCTACAGAAGGAACAGAAGACAGGAACTATCGAAGTGAAAGACGCTATTGCGAGGTTTACGACGGACATCATCGTTACCTGCGCCTTCGGACTAGAAGTCGACTCAATCAACAATCCGGAATCGCCTTTCCGTCTCAGGGCGGAACCTATTTCCATCTGGGATTGCATTACAAAGGAAAATAATCCTTATAATCTACAACCTTTTTCCATCATTGGTCAAGATCATATCTCCCCGTTTCATCTCAAAAAAGATTGAAGTTTTCCTCATGAATGTTATTGGAAACACAATTGACTACAGAAAAAAGAACAACGTGAAACGAAACGACTTTTTGGATCTACTTCTGGAAATTAAAGAAAAAGAAGAAAAAAATCCTGACGCAGATAAAGAACCATTAGGTATTTTAGATAATTAGGTGTACAAAATTGTAGGACATTTAATTCTCTATACATTTGCACTTAATTATTTTTTTCTAGGATGCCCCATTTTCGAAAATAATTTTTTTTTAAATAAATATATCTTGAAAACAGTGCGTCGTAGAGAAAAAATGAATAGAATAAAAATTAAAGAAAATTAAATTTCCAACAGATTTTATTTAGTGCATTTTTTCAATATCTGTAACGGTTTACGATTTAGAAGCCTTTAAAAATTAACCTTCTTCATGGTTATACTTCAATAACCTTCTTACACGGAGAAGGTCAACTTTTGATGGACTTTAGCGCCTAAAATGTTTAAAATTTAGAAAAAATGAACTACTAGGTGTACAAAATGAAACTCGGCTAAAATCTACAAAATTCAAATTTACCCTGTGGCTGAGTTTCATTTTGTACACCTAATAAATAAACTTGTAGGAAATTTAATTCTCTATAAATTTGCACTTTATTATTTTTTTCTAGGATGCACCATTTTCGGAAAATAATTTTTTTTAAATAAAATTTTCTTGAAACATAGTCCTAGAGAAAGTACTAGTCTGGAGCTGGCCTCGACGGGAACTTCCTTAAAGAGAAGTAACAATATAGGAGGGGGAAGTATATGGGAGGGGAAGTATAACTGAGTGGGAAGTATGTGGGAGGGGATGTATAACGGAGGGGGAAGTATAACGGAGTAGGAAGTATATGGGAGGGGAAGTATAACGAACGGGGAAGTATAACGAACGGGGAAGTACTAAGTTTTTTTGTAAAAAAAAATTTTGTTTCGGAAAATTTTCCGGTTTTTTCTTTCTTTTTCTTTTTTTTTTTGTTTGAAAAAATGAATAGAATAAAATTAAAGAGAATTAAATTTCCAACAGATTTAATTTAGTGCATTTGTTCAATATCTGTAACGGTTTACGATTTACAAGCCTTTAAAAATTAACCTTCATAATGGCTATAATTCAGTAACCTTCTTTCACGGAGAAGGTCAACTTTTGATGGACTTTAACGCCTAAAATGTTTAAAATTTTGAAAAAATAAACTACTAGGTGTACAAAATGAAACTCGGCTAAAAACTACAAATTCAAAACCCTGTGGCTGAGTTTCATTTTGTACACCTAATAAATAAAATCGTTAATTTGATGGCTTGCAGATATGGATTTGCCAATGATGACTGCTCAATGTTTTGTTTTCTTCGCCGCCGGATTCGAAACGTCTTCCTCCGTTCAAAGCTACGCCCTCTACGAACTGGCCGTGAACCAAGACATCCAAGATAAATTGAGGTCCGAAATAAAATCCGTTTTGGCCAAACATGAGGGTAAAGTTACATACCAGGCTTTGCAAGAAATGCCTTATCTCGAGCAAGTAATCAATGGTAAGATAAACTTTTACTTGTCAATGTTTATCTTGACTTTTTAAGAAACTGTCCGAAAATATCCGACGTTGCCTATTTTGACGAGAGAGTGCACTAAGGAATGGAAAAGTGATGCAGGGCATGTGATCGACGTGGGCACCACCATCTACATCCCAGTTTATGCGCTCCACCACGATCCGAAATATTTTCCAGAACCCGATAAATTCGATCCTGAAAGATTCTCGGAAGAAAATAAACATTCTATACCTCACTACACGTTTATGCCTTTTGGTGAAGGCCCTCGTGCTTGCATTGGTATGAGACAACTTGCTTTTGGGTTGCTTCTAAAACTTTTTTTTCAGGAATGAGATTCGGGATGCTGCAAACGAAACTTGGAATAGTTACAGTTTTAAATAATTTTAAAGTCAGACTAGACGAGAAGACGAAAAGTCCTTTGGAATTTGCAGCGACTACTTTGGTCTCTGCAGTCAAAGGTGACATCCGATTGAAATTAGATCAACTGACCAGCTGATCACAATCATTTTTTACGCATTTTTACCTATGGGTATTTTTTTTTTTTTTTTTTTTGTCTTTATATGTAAATACAGAAATTCAAAATACTTAAAGTTTTCCTTGTTTTGTATAATCCTGCCGGTTTGTATGGAAAGAAAAGAACTCCATTTAACGCCATCTAGGAGATAATAAGAAATCATGCAGGGAGGGTCCGGCTGCCCCAGTTTTTTTACTTCCTTCAAGATGATAATATGGTCCAACCGTAGCTTAGTTAGAAACTTCTGGAACATGCGCAGAAGGATTTTCACGTCTAATTTGACGTCATACTCGTAACTTCAGATTATAAGATTTAAACGACCTCAAATTTGACGTCCAAATCCTTCTGCGCATGCTCCAGAGGTTTCAAACTGCGGTTGGAACAAAGCTAATATTGTTTGCGAGGTTTTTGGGGAAGGTCCGGGAACCGTAGGGTCTAATTTCATTTTGTACACCTAGTAGTTCATTTTTTCAAAGTTTTGAACATTTTAGGCGTTAAAGTAGATCAAAAGTTGACCTTCTCCGTGTAAGAAGGTTA